>OZ024836.1:13130841-13680510 GCA_964016985.1 Anodontia alba | reverse complement strand
GCCCAAAATTGAGCCCAAATTCGAGCCCAGCCCAATGAGACCAGCCCAGGTTTTACAGACTACCGAGAATGACAGGCGATTTCTGGTTTTCTGGCTAACTGTAAACAAATTACTCTATCATTATTAACAGGTTGTAAATAATTAGTGTCAGGATATCGCTGCTGATAATCTTGCACTTGTTGATTGGTAACCCCACCAAGACACATTTTCAGGAATATTGTACACCATTCTTTGTTAATCGAGAAAATAGAATTTCTCACGAAAATGGCCAGATGTTTTTTTACCTTTTTCTCTCGGAAGTCGACATTTTCGGAAGTCGCATAACGTTTTAGCCTAGTCCCATGCTGTGAGTTTAAGTTTTCTGATCTAACAAAGTAAACTACTCTACCTTGACTATTTGCCTGGGCAGAACCTCAAGACATTATAATAGACAGTTTTTGTTGTTGTTTGTTTTTGTTTTTTTTTGTTGTTGTTTTTTTTTTGTTGTTGTTTTTTTTTTTTTTTTTTTTGTTTTTTTGTTTTTTGTTTTTTGTTTTTTTGTTTGTTTGTTTTTTTTATTTTTTAATTTTTTTTATTTATTTATTTATTTTATTTTTGTTTTTTGTTAAATATAAATCATTTTAAGCATGGAAATGTGGGTAAATATCCGAGTGTGTATATGTACGGTGGGTAAATGTGTAAATGTCCGGGTGGGTAAATGTCCTACACTCTGGGCTTTCTGATTTGGCTGGCAAGTTTTGAGTTTCTCGTTGGTAAGAGGGATAACATTATGCGACACGTTCCATAAGCCAAAAAAAAAAAAAAAAGAAAAAAGAAATAATGAGTGTTCAGGACAACATGTGAGAAAAAAGTAGGTAGGTTAAGTAGCGATTTTTATTTATTCACTTTTACAATTTTCATCTAAAATAATACCATATATAATTACCCAAGTAATTATGGTATTATATTAGATGAAAATTGTAAAAATAAAATAAATAAAAATCGCTACTTAACCTACCTACTTTTTTCTCACATGTTGCCCTGAACATGCATTTTTTTATATTTAGACTCCGGATAACATTCATATAAAATTTTACCATGTCTCTTTTGATGTGCTAAAAAGTACTGACAGAATGGCAAACAAGACAGGAGGAGCAGTTTGATTTTGGTCTACATTGTTGCTCAGACCTACTCGTTGAAATATTTAGCATAAATATTTTATCTAAAATAACATCTATCTTTTCTTTTTAATTTATTACTGATTTTTTTTTCTAGGAGGGGTGGTGGAAATCTAAAAAAAAAAAATTATGATTCACCTGGAAAATTAAGTAGGGCAGGGTTATCTTTAACACACACATGTTTTTGTCTGGAATTTTGTCTTTTTTTAGAAATTAAGGACAGGCTACTATCTATACTTGGGTTGCACTCCGGAACTGGACGGGAGTCACCGACGTTTGTGCCGGAAAACGGTGCAACCCCATGCATGACATAAGGCGATGACGTAGTGACACTAATTGTTTACAGTTATCATCGTCCTGGTGAGATCGAATGGCCTGAAAGTGAAGATAACATGAAAACTGACCGCACAATTACGCCGCGGGAGACATCTAATTATGCCGTAAAATGACATATGACATCAAATCATCCCATTTTGCTGAATACACAATGTAATACACTAAATATTCACAGTTATATCTATGTACCCAAGGGGTACATAGATACATAGATATAACAGTGTTTTGTGTATTACGTTGCTATTGAAGGCCACGTTTTATGTTTGTTTGTTTGTTTTTTTTTTTTTTGTTTTGTTTTTTGTTGTTGTTTTTTTGTCCTTTTCTTAGATATTTGATTGTTATTTTATTTATCTATTTTTTTTTTTATTTTTTCTTTTTTAATTTATTTATTTTTTGAATAAATTAAACTGCACAAAATATTACACATTATGGTTTATTCAGAAGGGAAGTCGTTCCATTTATTTGGGTTTCGTAGTGTTTTTTTTATCTTTATATTTTGTTACCCCGATGGAGTAAATTATTTCTTTTTAGGGTAGACCCTTTTCCACCTAGGGTGAGAAACAATTTAAACAGAGTTTGAAAGTGCATCCAATCTGACATTAATGCATTAACCATTTCAGTATTTTACACTGTATTTTAATATTCTCACTCTCCTCCTTTTCTTATTTCAGCTAGGATGCTGCTATATCTAGTATTTCAACAATCCCTTAGGATGTTGCAATTTGGAGTAATTCATCTATCTCTTAGCTAGGATTTGCCATTCTGTATAATTTCTGGATAACATATTACCTAATTTACTTTCGGACATTCCATATTTTTGTCAAAGCTTTTTTTCGTAATAGTAAGGGACAGTATGCAGACAAAAACGTTTTCTAGTTATGCGGTATTGTCTCCCATTCAGCGATGACATTTTCACAAATTAAACAATTTATGCCTAGCACCCCTTCAAAGGGACATAAGCAAATAGTGTAGACCCAGATCAGAACGCGGCGTCTATTGGACCTTCACTGTTTGCATTTAATACAGGAATTTCTATAAAACATGGTAATAATACAAATTAACTAAACACAAATCAAAAATCCGATGATGATGATGATGATGATGATGATGATGATGATGATGATGATGATAACCCTTCCATTGGAAATGGACTGGTTCGAACAGTTAAGACAGAAGAATCCACTCGGAATAAATAGGGTAACAGCAGTGTAAGAGGAAGACAGTTTGTGCAGTCTGACCATGATTGACGAATGGCAGTATTATGGGTTAATGATTAGGACACCTTAACTCCTTACCATAATTGTGCTATAGTTTGAATAAGTCTACCCAGGAGCTCATCGATGTGCTCCTTTCATTACGAAAACACGCCTATTCAAATACATGTATGTTGAAAATTTCACTATCAAAAATTGATGGTTTTCAGATAAAAATTCTGATATATTTCTGCTCAAAACATAGACTGTGGGTACTCGTTAGAACCGCCTCACCGAGGCGGTTCTAACGAGTACCCACAATCTATGTTTTTTTAGCAGAAATAAGAAAAATAATGTATACCCCTGTACACCCCGATTTCACCATATAAAAGTGGGGGTTAAGGGGGTCAGAATTATATAGGTATGCTTTCGTGATGGTCCATCTTATCAGTTGATGGGATAAATGACAAACACGGTACAGGGGTGAATTCAAAGGGCTAACCTACTTTGACTCAAAAGTTCATTTTCATGGGAAACTTTGGATATATTTAATAAAATTTGGGACACCGTATTTACCCTAAATATTCACAATCCTTACTTTTTTCCTTATACTTCTCTTCAACAAGTCCATATTACTATCCGTGAATGTCTAAAAACTGCTGGACGAGTGGCAAACAATGTGGATCCTGATCAGACGCCGCGTTCTGCGGCGTCTGATCTGGGACTACACTGTTTGCTCAGGTCTGTTTGTCTGAATACGTAGAGTAAGTATGGTAATTTCATCAAATCGAACACCTCAGAACTCATCCTAGATCCTAGTTCTATTTGTTCTCCAGAGATAAATCTCTGCGCTACCAACCAATCATTTCGGAGATAAAACAATACTTTAGGTTTTCATTTTCATATTTATTTCTGACAAATAAGTATCAGAATACAGTAATTTCCCCTCCTGCACACCCGATCACAAATTGTGCTCAATGCGCGAAAAAGTCACTTATGCCATATGCCATAAGCGAACAGCGAAAGCCCAGATCAACATGCGCATCCATGATTCTCTGTTTTGAGCATTCTCTGTTCGTCGACATACACTACAGTATCCATTGATTCTGTAAGCGGGCAACGCAGGCCCTGATCAGCCTGCGCGAATGCGCAGGCTGATCTGGGCATGCGTTGTCCGCATATTGCATAAGGACCCTTTTTGTGCGTTGCGCATCAAATGTAAGTCCGTACTGTGGTATGCACCGCAGTCGATATAAAGATCCATTGGGTTTCACCGAGCGAAACTGAGTCTTCCCGCATATGTGAAACGCATGGACTTCGATTACCCTGCTCACCCGGCGCATTCGCACAAATACCTTTTCAGAGTTGTTGGCCATGTTACATTCTGTAGGTAACACAATAATGCTGTAAGCGGAAAGCGAAGACCCTGACTGTTCTAGACTGACTCCAGTCTCCTGTGACTGAATATTTACTCTTATACTCCTGTTTAATAATCCACTTAAGTCATGTTATTACTTTGGTTTTATTTCAGTGGATTATCAAACAAGATTTTAAGAGTAAATATTTAGTCACTCGAGACTGGAGCCAGTCTATGACTGTCTTTATGTCTTTTATTAGAATTCTAGAGGAGAGAAAAAACGAGAAAATAGAGGAGGATGTAGGAAAAATCAAAAGACAGTACAGAAACAAAAAAAATACTAGCATGTCCCTTTCCTCCGTCCACTGGAAATAAAGCAGGTCTTTACCGTTATTCTACGACCCACGGCTGTGCGGATTCACCTGCTGGCCCTGGACTTCGCTTTCCGCATGTGTTCGTTTGTTGCAGCCTATGATTAACGCTTTGCATGCTGGGTAAAAGAATCAGCAGACGACAATTTGTAATATTTTCCCAGACAACTGGCTTTGACATTTCATGCAAATTGTCTCCTTTAATGCTGAGTAAAGAATTCAGCAGACGACACTATATAATATTTTTCTTATATTTTTGCAGAAAATAGGCCTTGACATTTAATGCAAATTGTCTCCCAATTAGACAATTTACATTAAATAAGAAAGCCCTTTTTCTTTAAAAAAAGAAAAAAAAAAAAAAAAAAAAAGAATTTTACCATCAATTTGTTGTCTGTTGAATTAGCCCATAGAGTGATAAAGATTAAAAGTATCCCCAATTACAGCTTAAAATGTATAGGTGACTGAAAATAAGGCTTGAAATTTCATTCATATTTTTTTTCTTCAGAAACGATGGCTTACTTTCTATGAAAAATAAGAACTTCATAAATGGTGTTTAATTTAAGTTTTCGTTAAGAGTTTAAAGGGTTTAACTTCAGAACCTCTCTAATGTGCCTTCCAAAGTTAGGCTCCGCCCCTTTTCAATGGGCAGTTTTATAAATAAAAGTTTCTTGAACTATTTCTGTGGTTTTAAACACACCCATAAGAAAATCGACTTATTTATTTATTTATTTATTTATTTTTTCTTTCTTTGCAGAAGTTCAGCAACCAACCCAACTCCAATTTACCACTTTATACAGTAAAAGGGGGAATTCAGTGGGGTCAGAAATTATGAAGGTCAAGTGATGTAGATGTAACTAAAATATCGAACAATAGAAAAACTGACCACGGTATGTGTACTGGTGTAGATTTTTCTGCAGTGCTCGACTAATTTTAGAATAAAAGTATTTAACACTTAGTATGCTAGGTAAACAGTTCAGAGGACGAGATTTTGATTTTCTTTTTTTATTATTATTATTATTATTATTATTATTATTATTACTCAGAACACAGGCTGACATTTTGTGCAAAGAAGACAATTTGCGTGGATTGTGAATATCTGTTTTCTGAGAAAACTATCAGTTTGTCGTCTGCTGGATTTGTCCATAGAATGGTAACGGTTATGTGTTCACCACGGCCGCCACACATTTTCTCTGTGCATGTGACCATTTTCTCCCTCTGGTTGCCATAAATTTATGTGTTCACCATTATCAATTTCATTATTCTGATTAATATCGCAATGTATGTATAGTCTGTCTTCACTTTCTGTGTCTTCACCGTCATCCTTAACAGAACTTTTAGTTTTGTCTTCATAGGCAACGTTTAGATTGTTTGTAATGTCAGTTTCATTATCAATGTTTCCATTAAAATCAACCATATTACTATGTATGTGATCTCCTGATGTCATGTCTCCATTTTCAACAAAATGTCTTGTTTCCGTGGCTTCTTTGTCATTCACTAGGTTCAAAGGATAATAATTTTTGTCTGAGTCTACACCAATGGTACATGAGACGTTTCTGGGCACATTATGAAACTGACTATTTGTATATGTAAAATTTCCATTTTTATCTGGATTAAGTATGTGTGCACTGGTGTTGCTTACATGTCTCGTCCCCACGTGACGCAAACACGAGACATTGCAAGAAGTGTGTTCACTGGTTCCCTGCGTCCAGGTATTTGAAATCAGTTCCGACTTAATCATTTCGTTCATGTTATCATTCCTGTTATTCTGTAACATAGAACCTTCAGTCGCGGAAAATGACCTTCCTGTATTTAAATAAGCAACAGACTCATACATCGCCTCTTTGTAACCCGAAGTAAAATCCGACTGGGCGGCGGAATTCGTTACCATGGAGCTGCATTTCTGTTGTTGTTGAATATGTCTCAGATAGCTAACAGTGAGTTCTAGAATGTCAGCCTTGTCCAGTTTGGAGACTTGAGTACCACCCTGCAAAACACATGAATAGCATTCCTAAGACATCATTATACAGTAAAACCTCAATGGCTCGAACACAGTTGTCTCGTTTACCGTGGTTGACTCGTAGTTTTTGAGTCCCTAGGAAGTTCTTCCGATAGCTCAAGAAAACAAGTACGTGTATTTGGGGATATTCTACGGAAATTTTCTTATTTTATCACGAAAATGTATGTTGTGTATATTCATTAGAATCGCCTCATCGAGGCGATTCTAATGAATACACTCAACATACCATTATTTTATAGAAGATGGAAAAGAAATTCCTAAATTATACCCATTTGCCTCCTGACCTGGAGCTATGATTAACCCTCAGTGGTTCGAACTACCCCTGTCTCGAACAAATTTCCATGGTCACAAAGATGCTGGAGTTACTGAAGTTCGACTGCAACAATAAAACAAAAAGGAACCGCAACGGCAGAAAACGTACTTTCGGACATGCGCGCCAACAGAAGACTCAAATCAGCCTGCGCATGCGCGCAGTCTGATCATAGTCATCGTTGTCCGCACGAAGAAACTTTGCATCCTTGGCTATCCAAAATGCGCCCAGTGAAGATTCAAATCAGACTGCACGAATGCGCAGACTGATCTGAATCGTCGTTGAGCGCACATTTCCGTATGTAGGTTTCCATACGTTGCGGTTCATTTTACATTAAGAGAATGAATACACCTCAATTGTAATACCGTATTCGACCTAATTACCGCACTGGGCGCTTAGGTGTTTCAAAATTACTGTTCAAACGTGGTTAAATATGAATCTACATGTACCTACCAAAAAAGATCAGCAAAGGACTTATTTGATGATGTATATGCGATTTTTTTTATTTTCTTTATAAAAGCATATGTTGTGGGTACTCATCTGAATTGCATCGACAAGTCGATGCAATTCAAATGGGTACCTACAACATAAGTAGTACACAAAACGTACACTGGCTGTAATCTGAAGACTACGGAATCGCTTGACTGTGCGCTTATACGGATATGTGCGGTAATTAGGTCGAATACGGCAATTCTGGCAGAAGTACATGCATTTTCATACCTTCTCATGTGTGTGTGTGTGGGGGGGGGGGGCGGTCTCCGTGTTTGCATGATGTCAACTACACATGTACAGTGAAACTTCAGGGGCTCGAACACAGATGGCTCTTTTAACATGGCTGTTTCGAATCCGTTCTCCAGTCCCAAAGGAGATTTTTCATAACTCCAGCTATCAATATAAGGATATTTTAGGGAGATTTTTCTGATTTTATCTTGAAAATGTATGTTGTGGGTAATCATTAGAATCGACTCAATGAGTCGATTCTAAAGAGTACACACAACATACCTTTATTCCATAAAAGATCGAAAGATAATCCTCAATCGTCTTCATTGGCGATATGAGTTACCCTTAGTGGTTCGAACTACCCCTATCTCGAACAAATTTTCTTGGTCCCAAAAGCGTTCGAGCTATTGAAGTTCTACTGTACTAAATAGTTGAGAGGCAATTTTCTGTCTGCAAAACTTGTCTCCCTTTGCAACATTGCGGCAATTTTTTTTCAGGCATAAAACTCAAAAAATTAAGCATTTTTTTTTTTTTTTTTTTTGACACTCATCTCTATGCATGCGCGCAGTCCGATCATGATCTACGTCGTTCGTTTTTCTTGCTTTAATTGTTGACAGGGCGATCCGAACCCACTAAAAATGGGCGAATGAGCGACCAAGGGTATGGGGAAACGACCAAGCTCCAAATTTAGGGACGATAATGACAATAGGTGAATTAGACTGGCTCCAGTCTCCAATGACTAAATATTTTTCTTATAATCCTGTTTGATAATTCACTAAAATAAAACCAAAACAGTATCTTTATAGCCATGATATTAGTTTGGTATTATTTTGGTGGATTACTAAACAGGATTAAAAGAAAAAAAGATTTAGTCACTGGAGACTGGAGCCAGTCTAGAGGTGAATGACGAAGGCCGAAACTTCATACGAGCGAAGCATCTTGTTACCCTCAGAATCTTGGAGTATTTCGCGATGCGATAATGTACCCGTTTGCCTTTTTATTTTTTTTTTTTTTTTTTTTTTTTTTTTTTGTGACACGCATCATGATATGTATACTACACAGTAAATGAAAACAGATAATACATGTATACAGGCAGTACTTTTTGCAGTATTTACACTATTAGCATTAAAAAAAAAAAAAAAACATGATTCGTGGAGCCTTTTTTTAGCTTTTCAGTCCATTGCGATAACACGCCTATTCAAATATATAGAAAATTTCACCTAAAACAAAACTGAAAATTTTCAAATAAAAAACTTTGATATTTTTCATATTTCTGCTCAAAACATAGATTGTATGTACTCGTTAGAACCGTCTCGGCGAGGCGGTTCTAACGTGGACCCACAATCTACGTTTTTGAGCAAAAATAAGAAGAATAATGTATACCCCTGTAAACCCCAGTTTTACCGTTTAAAAGTAGGGTTTAAGGGGGTCAAAATTATATAGGCGTGTTTTTGTGATGCTGCTGGGCTAAAAGAGTTAAAAGGACTGGATACTCTTAGTAGAATTTCTGCCAAGTTTTAAAAGGGAGGTAATTTTTTGTGACTTCCTATTTGCGTTCCTGCACAACATGTCCCTTCTGAAAAAGAGTGTACTCTCTAAAAGGAAAGAATTTGCTCCCTGTGTAGAAGATTCTTTTCTTTAAGACTTGGACCCAATATACAGGGTATTATTAGGTCCGAGTTTAAGAGTAGCTTCATTTTCAGAAGGAAAGAAAAACAATTCTGACAGTTACCTCCCCTGAAAGTATATTCACGCCACTTTAATATACAATTTCAAGCAACGTATCGCGTATGGATATGATGAGGACGAATTAAGATACAGAATATAGGAGTCGCAACTTTAGACTGGTTCCAGTCTCCAGTGACTAAATACTTTTTTCTAATAATCCTGTTTGTCAATCCACTGATATATATATATATATATATATATATATATATATATATATATATATATTGAGGCTGCTCATTAAAGTAAAACCAAAATAATATCATGACTATAAAGGCTGGTCACTAGAGTGACCAGCCTTTATAGTCATGATATTATTTTGGTTTTATTTTAGTGGATTATTAAACAAGATTATAAGATAAAAATTTAGTCAACGGAGACTGGAGCCAGTCTACCGCAACGTCAGAAGCAAGAAAAGACTCAGATCAACATGCGCATTTGCGCATTCATATCAGAATCTTCACTGGGCGAAATTTGGATAGTCAAGACTCTGATCAGACTGTGCGCATGCGCCTGTAGGTACGTTTTCTCACGTGACGGCTCATGCAATATACTCACATTCATTTTAATGTTTTCTAACAGCAACTGTTTCAGTTGGTGTAGGCTGTTGTTTATTCTTTCTCTTCTCTTCTTTTCAACTAATGGTTTCTTTACCTGAAATGTAAATACAGTGAACCCTCGTTACAACGACAGCATTTGTTCCCAAAGACGTTACCATTAAAATGAATTTGCTGTTGTAAAGACTGATATGTAAGAACGATCTTGTTTTGTTCTTATTTTCCCTTAGAACATATGTGTTGGATATTCAGTGTTAGAGGGTGATTCTAACAAACATCAAAATCATCTGTTTCTTTAAACTATTAAACACAATGTTCTTGCATAATAAGATGTGACAAATTGTTTCGTGAGAGTCAAATTGTCATTATAACGAATTTTGTCGTTGAATCGGGTGTCGGCATAAAGAGGGTTTTCTTTATGCGCTAACCGCAACTACAGCAGACGACACTTCATTCATTACTTTTTTTTTTTTTTTAGAAAATCCTAAAAGTTTGCCTCAGCAAACACATGTCAATACAACAACGTCGTTTCGTCTCAGCGACGTCTCGTCAACGTCGAAAAGACGTTGATGCGACATTGTGCGTTTGCCTCCGATATATATCTAAATAAATGGGTGCCGGATCATTCAGTGGCGGGATTAGGCGAGATGGCATCTATCTATCTATATATATATCTATCTATCTATCTATCTATCTATCTATCTATCTATCTATCTATCTATCTATCTATCTATCTATCTATCCCCCCTCTCTCTCTCTCTGTCTCTCTCTGTCTCTCTTTCTCTATCTATCTATCTAAAAAAATACTGTTAAACCTCCATGGCTCGAACATCGATGGCCTGTTTACTATGGTTATTTCGAACGTTTTTGAGCCCTAGGAAATCCTTTTGATGGCCCAGGAAAAGATATTTATAGATATTTTAGGGACATTTTCTTATATTATAATGACATGTATGTTGTGTGTACTTATTAGAATCGCCTCATAACGGCGATTCTAATTACACACAACATATCAGTATTATTTAGAAGATCGAAAAGACATCCCTTAATTATATCCATTTGCCTCGTGACCTTGCGTGATGATCAAACCTCAGTGGCTCGAACTACCCATTTCTAGAAAAAAAATTACATGGTCCCAAAGATGGTATTGAGGATCGACTGTAAATGAAACAAAATAAAGAAGAAAGCCAATTGATATAAATGAATGGCGTTTTTGAGCCTCAACGTGGTAAAATGTACCTTCGTTCATGTGCGCCCAACGAAGACTCAAATCAGCCTGCGCATCTGCGCAGTCTGATTAGAGTCTTCGTTGTCCGCATTAAGAAACTTTGCATTCTTGGCAATCCAAAATATGCCTGGCGAATCTGAATCTTCACTGGGGGCACATGAACAAAGGTACGTTTTCTGACGTTACGGCTGCAACTCTCTCTCTCTCTCTCTCTCTCTCTCTCTCTCTCTCTCTCTCTCTCAGTTCAATTTACGTTAAATAACAGTTTGCGCTAAAAAGAAAATAATCTGTATACCTTTCTTAAATATGTAAGATCCTCTGGAAAGCGTGTCTTTCTGCATTTCTGTTTATTATCCATTTTCGCCCATGAAAATAAGTCACCACATTTTATTTTAATTTATTTTTTCATATAAAACAAATGTTACTTAATTTAACATGCTATATGGGTAAGTATTATCCACATTGATCTAATCCGTTAATCAAAACAATAAATAAATTTATCTATTAAATCAATAATGTACATTAGGGCTCTTGGGAAGGTATGTCAATAGGTGTGAGATTGGAATCAGCAACCATTGTTATCGCAATATGTAACGACGCTTCTGATTGGCTATCCGGAAAGAGGCGTGTCATTATGGCGTAATGGCCTCCCGCAGACTCGATAATGGATTCCAGGGAAACTTCAATTGGCAGGCGTGACATACCAACAACTGAAGAGCAAATAATTATTTTACAATATCATAAACCTTAGGTCTAGACCGTTACCATCTGGAAGTTATTTACTTGAAGTAGTTATTGAGAAAAATAATCGAAATACGAACTTGTTTTGGCTAAAGTCTAGTCCGTAGTATTAACCAATGATAATAAGCCGTGTTGACACTAATAGTCGAGCTTATTCACTAATTATTTCAAGTGTAATGCAGGACAAAATGGCATCCGTATACTTATTTTTATTGAAGAATAGATCGTAAATATAATTTAGCGTTCGAATACTAGTTTTACCCTTCAGCGTTAGGGCAGGATGTTGAATCGATGAATCCTTGTTTCAGGTTCGGGTCAAACACAATTTCTTTAGACGCAGATCTAAATTCTGGAGACTAAGATACTTTTCTTAATCTCAGTATATTCAGTTGGCTGAAAATGTCATTTACTTACTGTTTTCCTTACGTAACACAATGTCTCGAACAGGACACAAAGAAAAATCAACATAAGACAATACTGAAGAATCATTATTTATATGTCCCGTACATACTCGTAAGCCATCCCATGCGACTAGTCGACCAAATCAAGACAGCGGTTACCCCTAGTATGTGGAGGCTGGTGTACGCTGGTACCAGTAAAACAAGTTCGGCGATGTCAAGCGAAAAAGTGCCTTAGAGCATGCGCAAAATGTGCGTATTCCTGAGGCGGATTCACGTCATCCTGCACATGCGCAAAGTCTCATCCGGGCATTTGCTCTCTACTGAAACATTCTGGCGTATCTAATGATTCCGGTTGTCGACAGGGAAGGCTCTGATTATGTCCAATAATTCTGTTTGCGGACAGCGAATGCCCTGATCAGACTGCGCATCCGCGCAGTCTGATCATGCCCTTCACTGTCGAAACAGGTTTTCGCTTGGCACGGCCCATTTTACTTCGGCACGGACATTAAAGCATTTACTTAGAGAAACAGCTCTCAAAAGCTTAGGAAACGTGTGTCAACAAAAGCCATTGTCTATCACTTGTCCGCCGTTCTTTCTTTCACTAATGACAATACTGTTATATAGCATTATACGTTAATTTCTTCTCTATTATCGCCCTTTATCCGATAGATATCAAAGGGTCCGAAAACGTGTTAATAAGTAAGAATGTTCGTGTAAATCCCGGCAATGTATTGGACATTTTTGTATAAAAGATAAAAGAGCTGGCGCTGGGTATTGTGCATGCATAATGCAACGTGTAAATGATTAACAGATAAGTGTTAATTTCATCAAAGGGAGATTATCTATTAAGCAAATAAACTAGCGGTACTTTGAACAAGAATTGTTCCCAAAAGAAAACAAGTCTATGAGAATGTTGAATGAAAACGTTAGAACCCCTAACTGTGTTTTTGTCATCCAGCGCATACTTAAATATTTGAAAACTACGCTATTACAAATTTCTGTGTTCCCTGATTATCTGTTTAGCGTCACGCAAAAACATAGGCACCTGGCACGTTGTTTTGCAAATTATATAGAATTTACCCAACAAGTCAAGGTTTGTAATGAAACAGAGGACTTGCTGAAGAGGAGTATTCGGTGATAATTATGGGATATTTTTTCTTATTTCTCCATAAAATCATATGTTGTGGTACTCATTAGAAGCGCCTCGGCGAGGCCTCTGTTGAAAACATTAATTAAGATTTTTTTTTTTTTTGATTAAAGGAGTAGAAATCTAGACCTTATCTAATTTATTTGTTTTTCTTTCAAATTTTGACAGCTCAATCCATCAGTTTTCAGACAAAATAACGTGCCAGGTGCCTGTGGTAAAATGGGACACTGATGAAAATTGTAGAAATATTAGTTTATTAAAGTCTCGTCACGGTGTATATATCACATAAACATTACATATATATACATATTTAAAAAAAATTACACCAAGCCATCCAATACAGACTTATAAGAGACTATCACAGATATATTTATACATTCAATACACGTAAAATTGTATCTCTACCTAAAACAAAATAAAACTAAACTTATGTTATAAAATCATTTTCTAACTCGCATTACCACTAAGACATTAAAACGACGGAGGTAACCAAGACGGAATAAAACGTGGCAAAACTGAAGCACCCTCTATGTGACTCTGTTGCCTGGTATCGTTAAAAATCTGATACATACATGCACTCACTCGTCATAAATTTTAAAGTTACATTTTGTAATATTTTTCTCCACTGATAGATAAATACGCGTACATTATTTATTTGTTTTGTTTGTTTGTTTGTGTATTTACTTATTTAATTCTGTTGATTGATTTATTTATTTTGTTTTTTTTTTTGTTTGCACCACGTAAGTAAAACGCTCTGTTTTCGCAATACAAATAGCTAGGCTGACTTCTATTTTCTGCAACCGTTCCTCACATTCATTCTTTCTCTGTTTTAGTACAGACACCTATATTTTCAACTAAGGTTACTCCGAGGAATAGATTAGAATATTGCAAGTTAAACATGTGAACACGATATAAGAAATAAAATGAAGTCTTGGCATTACGAAAACATGCCTATTGAAATATACTAAAAAATTCTACCATCCAAAAATGAATTTTTAAGACAAAAAAATCTGATATTTTTCACGCTTCTGCTTAAAATATAGATTTTGGGTACTCGTTAGAACCGCCTCGTCGAGGCGGTTCTTACGAGTACCCATAATTTATATTTTGAGCAGAACTAAGAAAAATAATGTATACCCCTATGAACCCCAGTTTTACTATATAAAAGTGGGGTTTAAGGGGGTCAAAATTATATAGGATGTTTGTTTTCGTGATGGGGCAGATGGAACACATAGGCATTAGGTTATCTTTTTGTATTAATATCTATAGTAACTATTCTATAATTCCAGGTTTCTCACTATAGTCATGTTCTATTGAGCCCAGGACTCCATATATGCCTTTACTAAGTTCCTGAATCCCCAGAAGTATGTACAGTGAACCCTCGTTACAACGACAGCATTTGTTTCCAAAGACGTTGCCATTTAAATGAAATTGCTGTTGTACAGAATACTTAAAGAGCAGACTGATATGTAAGAAAGGTCTTGCTTTGTTCTTATTTCCTCATAGCACATACGTTTTGAATATTTGTTAGAATCGCCTCAGTGAGGCGATTCTAATAAATATCCAAAACATATGTTTCTTTAAAGTATTAAATACAATACTCTTGCATAATTTGTTACTTATTGTTACCTCTTAAGCGAAGGTTTCCTGACAGTCAAATTGTCATTATAACGAATTATGTCGTTGTATCGAGTGTCGATATAAAGAGAGTTGTCTGTAAGTCATTGCTTTCCAGAAAAAGAGACTTTCAAGCTTATCTTATTGAGAAAATAAATTATGCGTTGCCAGAACTAGCCGACGGCCAGCTCAGCTTTAGCATCTGTGCGGTCTGATCAGGCATCACGAAAACATGCCTATATAATTTTGACCCCCGTAAACCCCACTTTTATATAGTAAAACTTGGGTTTACAGGGGTATACATTATTTTTCTTATTTCTGCTCCAAAACATAGATTATGGGTACTCGTTAGAACCGCCTCCTCGAGGCGGTTCTAACGAGTACCCACAATCTATGTTTTGAGCAGAAATTTGAAAAAAATATCACAAATTTTTTATCTGAAAATTTTCATTTTTTGGTGGTAAAATTTTCAGTATATTTGAATAGGCATGTGTTTTCGTAATGGTATTCGCTGTACGTTTAAAGAATCACTGGGATAGCATACTATATGCAAATGTCGGATGCGTACGCTGACCTGGCCCTTCGCTGTTTATATACCATATATTAACGACAAGTATGCTGGGTAAAAGTTTCAGGATTTTTTTTATGTTTTTTTTTTTTTTTTTTCAAAAATAGGCTTTTTACCTCTCATGCAAATTGTCTCTTGTGGATTATTATTTAGCATGGTCACTGGGATATCATACTGGGAAATACTGATGATATTTTTCTTGTTATTCCAAGAAAATAGGCTTTGACCTCTCGTGCAAATTTTCTCTGGGAGACAATTTGAATGAAAGGTCAAACCTATTATCTGCGGAAAAAGAAGGAAAAGGCATAAACATATCATCAATTACCTTTTCTCATACTGGATGCGTTTTTTTTTTTTTTTTTTTTTTTTGTTTTTTTTGCAGTTCTGCACAAATGCCTTTGCTAGTTGAAGTGGTCCTTATTATTTATGCATCTTAAAATGTCAATAAAAATGTCAAGCTCACTTTTACTCTTCATCCCATCTTTCCATCTGTTACATTTACCTGTCAAATTATGATTTTTCCAATAAAAGGCGTGGTCATGTGTATCGGAATTCACGCGCCGCTGGGAACGAGGTCACCACACAATGGAGATAATGATCCAGAAATTACAGAGCCGTGTGTATCGGAATTTGGACGCATTACCTGCGCAAAAGTGCATGTTGCTTGTCGCGTGCTGATGGTGACACGGAGCGTGAGGGGCAGGTGATGAGTATTGGCATTTCACGGAGAGCCCGCCAAAATTGGGTTCCGTAATTGTCTTGTCAGAATTCTGCCAACTGAAAACGAATAGCCAGTAACGAAATGTCATGTCTTATACCAAAGACCCGCATCTTTTCAACGTCGCTGAGCAATGTCGCAATATTATGATAATTTCCTAATTTTCCATGAAAATAGACCTTTTATACTATCTGACACCTTAGGAATCCATTTCCATTATATTTTCTGAAGAAAGAATAAAAACAAAAACACTGCTGAAATTTTTCTCCGGTATGCTATGCGTTTAAACGCTTGCTGTTTGATGCGTATCACAACGAAAGGGCCCATTGCTAAATGCGACATGGATGAGTCAGCGCATTTGTGCAGTCTGATGAGGCCTTCGTTTTCCAACCACAGAATAAATGGACACAGACGAACATATTGATGAACAGAAAATGTCCTGATCAGACTGCGCGAATATGAAGGCTGATCATGGCCTTTGTTTATCTTTACCTATTACGTCTGAGTCGCAGAGTAAGAATAAAACGATCTCCAGACATTCGCATCCAACGATGTCTCAGACAGCCTGTGCTTCTGGTTTAAACAATATTTTATTCAACATTTCTCACGTATACATAGCATAATATTATATGGTACAGGCTTTGATAAAAAGCTTAGAGCTTATGTAAATCATCTCCTGAAAATTACATAGCAGCGTAATAACATGTGAAGAGTAGATGGAAACATAGCATGTTGGCCATTATTTAGCAAATATAATAATAAAAATAATAATAAAATAATAATAATAATAATAGTAACTAGATAATAATAGTAATGATGATGATGATGATTTACTAGGGAGCATGTCGCACCTCTTTCGGTAAAGTAAGTTGATCGATTGATACATAAAGTACAGCCTGTGCTTCTAAGCAATCTGATCAGTCATCGACAGACGTTCTTTGGATAGACGCGGATGCGCAGATTGCTCTGAGTCTTCGCTGGAAGCACATGTCCGAGGGAACACTAATCAGGGGCGGATTTAGAAGGGGTCGGGGTTCAGTCGAACCCCCCACCCGACCCCACCCTATTCCCACCTCAAAATTCTGGATAAATTTGGAATACCGTATTTACCCTAAATTTTCACACCCTTGCTCTTTACCGTATACCTTCTTCTACAAGTCCATTTCACTGCCTGTGAGTGTGCGTAAAATTGCTGAATGAGAGGCAAACAATGTAGACCCTGATCAGACGCCGCGTCACGCGGCGTCTGATCTGGTTCTGCACTGTTTGCTAAGGTCTGTCTCTCCGAATACATAAAGTACAGTAATTCTATTAGACTGGCTCCAGTCTCCAGTGACTAAATATTTTTCACATAAGCCTGTTAAACTATTGACCAGCCTTTATAGTTATGATATTATTTTGGTTTTATTTTAGTGGATTTTTGAAAAGGATTATAAGAAAAAAATATATAGTCACTGGAGACTGGAGTCAGTCTATAATTTTATCAAATCGGACCCTCCCTCAGAAATCATATTGGGTCCGCCCCTGCACTTTCTCATGTTTTCGCAACCTATTTATGTACAAGTGTTTAATAGATAATTTATAAGTTACAGGCATATTGGTAGGGGTTCGGCCTATGTCCATTTGATCATTTCGGAAATATGCTTTCATGTCTATCATTCCATCAACTATTTAATGTGATATAAATTATTTTGGTATATACCAAATTAGCACCCGCAGTGGTGCAAATTGCTCAAAGAATACTTTTCTTTTCTCCCCGTTTAGCACGAAATCTCATCACATTCTTTTGTACGCTTAGGACGTTGAAAATGCTTTATTCAGTGGTCGGTCAGTAGGGTATAGCCGGTGGAATTCTGGAATGGATAGCATATGACTTGGTATTATACCTGTTGAAAGATTTTGTGTATTTTGTAATATGAGAAGTATCGAAAATGAATACCACTTTTTAATGATCTGCCCCCACTATGTAGATATCCGTCGGAAATATTTGCCAGCATATTACTGTAGATGGCCTACAATTACCAAATTCAAAACTATCATGCAAACAAAATCGAAGAAATTGATAAATAATATCGCAAAATTTATTTATTTTGCTATAAAGAAACGAAATTTGGTATGAGTTATAGTGTCAGATTATTCGATTCTATATGAGAAGTATTAATTAATGGTATGCTTGCATTTTCATAGGTCATATGATGCAAAATGTGGGACAGCGTCTTTATGGCATAAGCGAGCGGTGAAGGTTCGGATGAGCATGCACATTCGTGCAGTCTGATGCGGACAGTCGCTGTTCGTCGATATATGCTTATACATACAGGGATTATGTAAGCAGACAACGAGCGCCCGGGTCGGCCTGCGCAAATGCGCGGGCTGATTCGGGCCTGCGTTTCCGTAAATTGCCTAGGGGCCTTTTCGTGCGTTGCGCATCATATAATGTTGCTTCTTGATAACTATCATGTATATGTTGAAATATGTACCCACTCGCTTGAAGTGTATATATTTGGCGAAAAGCATTGTAATATGTTTCATGCCAATAAAGAATTTGTATTGTATTGTATTGTTTTCAAATCTTGATATTTTCTAACACTTTCTTGAAAGAGCAAGCTGTGGGTACTCGTTAGAATCGGCTTCAAGAAGCGAAGCTAATGGCTGGCTGCCATAAGCTTTCATGCTCAATGTGAGTAGGTAGGTAGGTAAGTAGGTAGGTCATCGGTCGATCGGTAGTATTTTTTCTTAATCTGGGTCTGTCTGTTGAAGGACATTTTTGCTAATATAAAACACAGAATTAAATAGGAGTGTCGGCCTATACTCTTTCATGGGCCGTAATTCTGTCAAAATCGTTTGCATCCCAGCAAGCATTCTTTATAAATCTACAGCGGGCCGTTATCGGCCCGTCAGCTACCCTGACGGGCCGATAACGGCCCGCTATAGATTTATGTAGAATGCTTACCGGGATCCCATCTTTCTGGAAAGAGAGTCTATTCTAAAAAGAGAATTTTCTCCCTTTGGGAGCATCAAAAGGGGCTTGGTGTGCAGGAAAGTATAGAGGAACTTTGGGAAGTTACTGAAGTTGTCTCCTTTGTAAGAATTGGCGAAAAACTGTCCTGTATCTAGTCACCGTAAGGCATACTTGCATTTAGTGTAACGAGCCAGTCCAAAACAGAAACTGGCCTCGCAGGGGTGGGGGTGGGGGGGGGGGGGGGGTAACTTCCTATATATGGTATAGTACGGATGTGCGTGCCGAATAGCCCTCTTTTTCAGCGCTGCCAGGTATAGGATTGGCTCCCTTTTTTCAACAAAAAGTATATGAATGGGTCGATTTTTCTGGATTCCTATGTGAAAAGCCCCATTTTTCTGACATCCTGATATATGCACATACTTATTCGCTCAGAGATTTTTCGAGGCTGCTTATCCTCTTGGTATTATATGAATTGACTGTGATATTTGTGTAATAACCAGCAAAAAATGGGTACAAAAAAATCAAAGGGCAGAATATAAATAGGTCAACATTTTGGATTATCAAGTATATGAATGGGTCCGTTTTTTCGAAGGCCAGGTATATGAATGGGGTAGGTTTTTGAAATACTGGCTCGCACACCCATACCAAAATTACACCGAAGTTACCCCCACCCCCACCCCTACCCCGAGACTGGCCTCATAGTGTACACATGACAATCGAACACTGATATTAGCCAAGGTATGACCGCTAACAGTGTATCTTTCTTCTATATTATTTATTTATACAATATATAAAATGAATATACAATTGTCTTCAAAAGCTATTTTACCTTGTCCTAAGAATGCTGAGGAACATTCAACAGACGACATTTTGAAATATTGTTCCTATTTTTATCTTTCCCAGAAAACAGGATTTGACATTTCATGCAAATTGGAGACAATTTGCATGAAATGGTAAATCCTGATTTCTGGGATTTGTCGTCAGCTGAGTTTGGCCAGAGAGTAGTAACATTTAAGTTTCTTTGAGCTAACAGAGTACACCTAATCGAATGCGCAGGCTGTTGTCGGGTTACCATATAAAGTTGAATGTCATAAAGTCGATTTCTACCCGAGTCCTGGTTTCCAGTGGTCTTGGTTTAAAGCATTTTTAAATGTTCTTGTGACAGAGAGTTCAACGCTCCTGGTGTCCCGTGTTCGAATCTCCGGCGAAAGGGGTGGAAATGAATTGTACGCAGCTTCACGGAGCCTGTCATTGTCTACAATCCAAATGAAATATTGACAGATCAAATCATGTTAGTCTTCTAATGCCACACAGTCTGTTCTGGGCCCTGGCCATCACGAAAACATGCCTATATAATGTTGACCCCCTTAAACCCCACTTTTATATAGCAAAACTGGGGTTTATAGGGGTATACATTATTTTTCTTATTTCTGCTGAAAAATATAGATTGTGGGTACTCGTTAGAACCGCCTCGGCGAGGCGGTTCTAACGAGTACCCACAATCTATGTTTTGAGCTGAAATAATGAAAATCATCAGAATTTTTATCTGAAAATGTTCAGTTTTGGGTTTTAAATTCTCAGTATATTTGAATAGGCGTGTTTTCGTAGTGGATCTAGCGATCTGCTTACAGACTTTTTTTTTATACTATTACATATACATGTACCAACCAAGCAAAAAGACTCTGAGCAGATTGCATAGATAGCATATGAATATGAAGTAGTGGTCCTTTTTCGTTTTTTCGTGTGGCTTCGCATTTATTAAGATTTTTTTACGTGTGTCTGTCCAAACACACTGTTCTTTCAAGTATTGTTGTTTTTTGTTTTTTTTTGCTTTGTTTTTTCTTGGTCTTAGAATTACAATCATTCCTGTTGAACAAAATGTCCGAAAGTTAAAAGAATGAATTAAAAGGTAGTAAAGTTAATGAAAATAACTGTTTTATGCTTGTTCAGTTGACGATTTCGAAATGAAATATTTGGTTCTTAAATCCCCATATGCTGGTCTAATCAAGTCGACCTTTACCATACTTGGTCCCTGTTTTGACTAAGTGCAAAACTGCAGCAGACGACATTTTTTGAGAGGGAGAAAATGAGGCTTGGCGATTCATTTACCAATTCGTCTTTTGTCTAAGAACACAATAATGATAGAATGTCGTCTGCAGCAGATTTGCTTAACCCATTGTAGACTAAATAGACTCTCCCATATTATAAATTGGAAGAGTCCAATATCAATTATAGGTACGTCTAGCTATGAGATTCATATATTCCAAGAGAAAAGTGGCTGTGCTATTTGCAAACAGTGGAGACCCTGATCAGACGCCGCGTTCTGTGGCGTCTGATCTGGGTCTGTACTATTTGTGAAGTACCCTTTTAGAAGTTTCCAGACTACAAAGTGTTATGTGGTTAATATTGCAACAACTGTACGAGCTTAGCGGTAATAAACTCTTCAAGATGTCAAAATCCATATTTGTGATTTATATGCAATTTTTCAAACTATAATCCACTAAAGAACAGATAAATGTCCTTCAAACATGATGGATTTTTTCCTGTTCAGTGTGTAACTCGATGTCAACTTTCAAAAACTTGAGTCGCACCTGTCCACAACGCTCCGTGTCAGTGTAATGGCACGCGACCGTAAACACGCACCTTTGTACAGGTATTCCCGTTAAATGCCGATACACACGGCTCGGATATTTCCGGATCAACGGCGCTATTGTGCGAAGAGGCGTTCTCCAACGGCGCGTGAATTCCGATACACCTGAGGGCGCATATTACAAGAAAATTCAAATATGACAAGTAATTATAACAGATGGATAAATGCGGAGGTACGCAGGTGATGTTGCGTGACATCTTTATGACACAGTAAGTTAAAACGAAAAGTAAAAAAGAAAAAAAAAAATGTAAATTAATTTCAAACAGGTATATGATCCTTCTAAAAAAAAAATGTATACCTGAAGACCAGTCTGGAACACACACACACACACACACACACACACACACACATACACGGTATATACTAATACAGTCTCTTTCGTTATCTCGACTCCGCTTATCTCGAATAACCACTTTTCTCGAAGTGAAAACCTGGTCCCTGTTTTAACATGGAAATCTAACAACAGGTAAAATATTGTGGAAAAGAGGAGAAATTGCTCCTAAGGAGCAATTTCACCTCTTTTCCACAGTATGTTTCAATATATTTCTAACTTCAGGAATCAAATTACATATTCATTTCTAAAATGTGGTTGTTCGATTTATTTTTTTCCTCAGTTTTGCAAATCTGATATGTCGAGGTACGGATATCTCGAAGTATTTCAGATAGTTCTTTGGACTTCGAGATAACGAGTGTCGACTGTACCATCGTTTCAAAGAAGCCATACTGAGCCACAAAGTGAGCAAATGTACCCTCTGACATGCGCTAAACGAACACTCAAAGCAGCCTGCCCATCCGCGCAATCTGATTAGAGTCTTCGTTTTCCGCATGAAGGTACTGCATTCTTGGCTGTTCAAAATGCTAAACTTCGCTGGGCCCATATGTCCGAAGGTACGTTTTCTGACGTTGTGGTTCACGTACTTTTAATTTGCTCTGTGTGGGGGGTGGGGGGTGGGGGTGGGGGAGGAGGAGGCGATTTTCTTTTTTTTACCGCAGAGTTTTTGTTCTTTTAAAGCACTATTCATTTTCATGGAATCAAATTAAATCTGATTTCATTCTGTTCTGTTACTTATATCAATCTTTTATGTTGCTTACTATGTCTTTATGTACCAAGGCATAAACCATTTATATCTAGCTTCCCATAAAAGGGACATTATCAAACTGTGTAGACCCCGATCAGACGCCGCAGAACGCGGCGTCTGATCGGGGTCTTCAATGTTTGCATTAAATACAGGAATTTCTATAATATACATGGCAATACTTTAAACACCCCTTAAATTGGAAATGGACCTGTCCAAAAGGAGAGGTAGAAGAGTCCACACGGCATAGATTGGTTAATAATCGAATTTTCCTCCTTTTCTCCATTATAATGATAATGGCTTTCATAGCTTTAGATAGGAGATATGTCCAGATAAATAATTATTTCTTATTTCTCCACGAAAACCAGGGCCCAGTTGTTCAAAACATCGTTAGCTTAATGAGCTCGTTTATGACAAACTCATTAACTGTTGTAGCTAAGGTATATTCATATACATTGATATTTTTGGGTGAAAAAAAATGTGAATGCAAAAGCTATTCACATTTTTTCGCCCCACAAAAATATCAATGTGTTTGCCATATTTCAAGATAGAAATTTTTAACGTTACGTTAGCTAACAATTTCTTTAAGTT
Organism: Anodontia alba; assembly: GCA_964016985.1. Classification (NCBI taxonomy): domain Eukaryota; kingdom Metazoa; phylum Mollusca; class Bivalvia; order Lucinida; family Lucinidae; genus Anodontia; species Anodontia alba. The sequence continues at coordinate 13,657,071 of OZ024836.1, read as the reverse complement.
TTAAACAACTGGGCCATGGAGACGCTTCTAATGTGTACCCACAGCACGGTGGAGAGATAAGAAAAAAAATCAATATAAATTATACAGTGTTGTCCTGATTTAACAGGAAACTTGAGCTTTTTCCTTGTAAACTTAATGTTTTCCATGCATGCATGAATTAAGCATGGATTACAAAATCGTTTGTCGTAACTTCATATGCACCAGTCCATCGGAAAAATACCAATTCGAATGTTTTATTTTCCCATAATTAAACTGGGCGCAAACTATGCAAAATCGACAGTATATCCGTATTAAAGTTACACAAGTCCCACCAGAAATTTTCATATTGCGCAGTTATGAACTATCATTAATTAAAATTAAAATTGGTGAAAAATGTTTCTTGTGAAAATTCCCAAAAGCAGAAATTGTATAGATCAGACATCTTCTCTGGCTGTAAATTTCTTCACGAAAACATGCCCATTCAAATATACTGAAAATTTTACCACCAAAAAATGAAAATCTTCAGATAAAAATTCTGATATTTTTAAAATTTCTGCTCATAACGTAGATTGAGGGTACTCGTTAGAACCGCCTCGGCGAGGCGGTTCTAACGCGTACCCACAATCTATGTTTTGAGCAGAAATAAGAAAAATAATGTATACCCCTGTAAATCCGAGTTTTACTATATAAAAGTGGGGTTTAAGGGGGGTCAACATTATATAGGCATGTTTTCGTGATGACTTTAAAGAAATATTTTAGAACAAGGCATAGAAAAAGTCTCCACAAGTGGTTTATGAAAAAATATTATAATTAAGCCTGGGCACAGCATCTCCTACAAGATTGCGCAGGCTGATCAGAGTCTTCGCTGTCCGTACATAGACGCTTTGGACCTTTGCTACCAACAGTGTCCTGCGAAGACTGATCAGAGCGCGGGGATGTAGACTGATCTGAGCACATGCAGCCTTTTTTGTATAATTGTTATGCCCGGCTCAGATTTTTTATTATTATTATTATTATTATTATTATAGAATAAAAGGCCAGGGAAAAAGGTATTTCTGCGCCACTTCGTAGACTTTGCTCAGTCGGCCAGCAAATCAGAATTCTTTAACCTTTACCAGTCTCTGGGCTAATTCAGCAGAAGACAAATTGGTGATATTTTTCTTATTTTTCCCAGAAAACAGGATTCGACATTTCATGCAAATTGTCTCCATTGGAAAAGTCAAAACCTTTTTTTCTGGGAAAGAAATAAGAAAAATATTTCAATATATCGTCTGCTGAAAATTATACCCAGAGCGTACAGCCTAAAACAAACAAAAAAAAATCACAAAATAAGGATGAGTTTCACAATGAATTGAAACGTTTCAATAACGAGGATAAGAGCAATAGTACATATATAAGCTAGTATATAATAGTATATATTATTGTATATAAGGAGGATTCCTCTATCCCGTGACTTAACAAATATCAATTAATACTTTAGCAGATAACAAAACAGGGAAGGTGTGCTAATCTATGCGGTGCCCCTTTTAGTGACATAACGTTTGTGTACTTGTGTATAACCCGATAAAAATCCCCTACCCCTCTTTTGTCCTCACAGACAGATTACGGTATAGTTCATTGATAGGGCGGTGTTTTGTTTTGTCATTTGCACGTCTCCGGTACGTATCCCACACTCAAGGTGATATCAATTTAGATAACGCATTAGCGAGCGTGTGATACGTTGGAAGACGTGTGGCGGTGCGTTTACATCTATGTAAGCAGCTTAGCGGTGCTATCAATATTTAAGCGTTTTCGCAAGAACGGTGTGAATTAAGGTTTTAATATATCGATAGTGTACACAGATTAAATTAACACCCAGATAAAAATGCGGAAGAACCGTTGATATTTTTATATAGGACAATAGATCAAAGAATAAGCGTTGTTTTAGGTACCGCAGTTTTAAAGAACGTCGCTAATTAAAAATCGTTACTTAGATACGATTTGTTAAGTTTGCGTCACGCTGCGATAGAACAAAGAAAACACGAAAGATAAAGAATAGCCTGCCCATTTGCGCAGTTGTTGGTACTACTCCAGGTTATGGTTCACCAACCTTTTGTTGAATTTATCTCTTGACCGTTAGAAAATGCCAACTTTGTTTTCACCAAAATTATGTAACAACACAGCATGACTGTGTAAAGAAACTATCATTTTTCGCTTTTTGGGACTGACAGTACAATTAGAAATCTGCATTTTAAATCTAATAACAGGCACAAAACATGGAAAACTTGAAATCGTAGAGTAATAAAAAAGTAAAACAATGAACAACGGTGGTGCTAGATTTTTCCTGCCCCTTTTATGCATGTTATAAGTTTTCTTTAACGCAAAAGCACTCTGGGTAACATTTTTAGCAGACAACATTTTGAAACATTTGTCTCGTTTTTCCGAGAAAATAGGATTGCCATTTCATGCAAATTTTCTGCACTTGAGACAATTTGCATGAAATGTCAGTCCTATTTTCTGGGGAAAATAAGAACAAATATCAATTTGTGGTCTGCTTAATTTGCCCAGAGAGTGATAAAGGATAACTAAATTGTGAAACAAAATAAACAGATAAACTTAAGATGCCATTTGTGTTCGCAGCGAATGCTTTTCCCTTTTATACATGCATTTGGGCATAATTCTGAAACAATATATACATTTTATTTTAATTGATGCAGTTGGATTTAAATACTTTCACGGTTAATGTTGTATGCCTTATAAAACCTTTAGATAAATTATTATCTCTAAACGCATAAATTGTTTGGTACGGAAAGGTTCGTTGTTATATACGAGTGAATTATCTGGACGACAACCGCGATAAAAACCAGAGTTGTGATTTTCTGTCACTTTTTTGTAGTTTGTTTTATTGTCTTTCTTTCTTTCTTCAAAGCTTTAATATATTTGTGGAAATGACGGCATTATCCTCAACGCCCATGTGTGTGTGTTTGTGTGACAGAGAGAGAGAGAGAGAGAGAGAGAGAGAGGGGTCTTTCTGAATCATATTCAGTAACACACGTTTTCATGATGTTTATTAAAACCCACAAACTCAAATTTAATGTATCGGAATGCTGAATGCTTGAACATCTGTAATTCCGATAGACAACGCAGTATATTTATTCAACGAATTCGATTTGTATTTAATTTTCACTCAAGTGGAAAATTCTCATCCATATACCACTATTTACTGTAATTTATTCCTAGCGTGGCACGTGCCATAACTAAAACGTCTGTCAACAGATCCGCAATTCGCTACGGGCAACTTCATTGACTGAAGGAGGTGATTATAGACCATTATGTCTGGACCAATGAGCGCGCCGGTTACAATTATCGATTATGGTTGTTTGGGACGAGACGCGTTCTCATTGGCTGAGAGTATCGCAATCTGCGCCTGTACCGTTATGTTGACATTCCGACGCACTCCAGGTGTTATTTCTACTATAAATACACACTGAAAACATTAAGGTCCATCAAATTATTTTTGACAAGGCTCAGAGTTGGATGTATCTTTGCTTTCATAAATAAATAAAAATGAGTGAAACAAAACTTGCGGATTCAAGCAGCGAAAGATCTTACTTAAGAAAGGTAAGTTGTATTTTGTCTTCCTTTTCTCTAATTTATAGTAAGGACTGAAAAAAGGAGCCTAAGTGATTTTGTGTTATGCAGCATTTGTCTGGACTGGTTCCAACACTCGGACACAGCGTATACCCCTATCAGACGCCGCGTTTAGCGGCGTCCGATTAGGGTCTACACTGTTTGCTACCCGTCCAACATTTTTAGGCACACTGACATTTAGTCAAATGTACTTGTTTAATTTTTGAAAAGAAGTATAGTAATGGTTTGAATAAGGTATGACCGTTTCGTGAAGCTTAAATAATAAAAATAACAATAATAATAATAAAAAAAAAAAAACTATAACTTTTACCTTGTGTATATCAAACACGAATCGTTTGCAGTTAATAGGAGTTTCGTGTTTACTTGCTTTTCCAAGGAAGTTTTAAATTCTAATAAAATGTAAAACTATTCGAATTATCGTGGGCTTAATTTCTCTGTGCTACCCATTGGCATTCATTATTATTATTATTATTATTATTATTATTACAGATAAAGAAGCCACTGATAGAGAGGAAAAGGCGTGAGCGGATTAACAGCTGTCTCAATGAACTCAAACACATACTTCTGGAAAACATTAAACAAAACGTAAGTGTTGAAATTTTCTTTCATAAGTTTAAATTATCTATTGTTATCACGAGTCGCATGTTGTTTTTGAGAGGGGGGATGGGATGGAAGCATGCAAGGTTTACGCGAACGGCGGAATCCAGGCAAACCTGGCCACATGTATTGTCTGGACACCGCGATATTTTGAAATAAGTTTACTAATTTGCCCCAGAAAATAGGCTTTGGCATTTCATGCAAATTGTCTCTTAAGGAAAATGTGAATGCTATTTTCAAGAAAACTTGACAAGTAAAAACATCATCATTTTTTTTTTTTTTTTTTTTTTTTTTTTTTTGCTCTGATTAATTTACCCATGGGGAAGAAAATGTTATTATTTCAAAAGCACACACCAGTTTGTTTATTTATTTATTTATTTATTTATTGAAATATGCTAAGGATGAAAGCGTCCAAAGATTTGCATCATCACGAAAACACGCCTATATAATTCTGACCCCCTTAAACCCCACTTTTATATAGTAAAACTGGGGTTTACAGGGGTATACATTATTTTTCTCATTTCTGCTCAAAAACATAGATTGTGGCGGTTCTAACGTGTACCCACAATCCATGTTTTGAGCAGAAATGTGAAAAATATCAGAATTTTTTATCTGATTTTTCCCCCTTTTTTTTGGTTGTAAAATTTTCAATATATTTGAATAGGCATGTTTTCGTAATGTACAGTGATATTTGTGATATTTTCATTGGTTCAAAAGTTTAATGAACGATTCATTTTAGAAAGGATTGTTATTGTGTGTGTTTTATTTAGAGCAGACTGTGACATGTGTCAATATGATTCACTGTTTAAAATCTGAAACTCGAGTTATTATATTATAAATGTGAATATTATATTTAAAAGCTCCAGATTCCTCAAAAATATACATTTTATCATCTAAGAAAGGTTTAATAGATTAATATCTGGTATTAATCATTACGAAATTCAAATATATAGAATATTTTACCACCAAATAAATGAAAATTTTCAGATAAAAAATTCTGATATTTTTCTCATTTCTGCTCAAAACATAGATTGTGGGTCCTCGTTAGAACCGCCTCGATGAGGCAGTTCTAACGAGTACCCACAATCTATGTTTTGAGCAGAAATAAGAAAATTAATGTTTACCCCTGTAAACCCCAGTTTTGCTATATAAAAGTGGGGTTTAAAGGGGTCAAAATTATATAGGCATGTTTTTGTGATGATAATCATAAAATGTGGTACCTGACAGCCTGTAAATTTCCAGTTAGTCTCTCGATTTCGAAATGAAATTAATTTTTTATGCCAACATTAATTCAGAGATACGATAAAAAATCATTTCATATTTGATGCAGTTCAACAACGAGAGACTAACTGAAATTTTGCAGGCTGTCAGATGCCACATTTTATGATGGTATTAATACCATATATCAATTTATTAAACCTTTCTTGGATAAAAAAACAAAACAAAAAAAAAATTCTATTTTTTTTGGAATATGGACCTGTTAATTACAATTCTTGATAACAACACGCAATCCACGACGATGTTGTATCGACGTCGGTACCATGTGGTGAAGTTGTGTATACAAAAGAATGATTTATTTATATTTCTATTTATTAATTTTTCAGGGAGGTACTCAAGTCTCAAAACTGGACAAAGCAGACATTTTGGAGATGACAGTGAGCCATCTACGCCAGATTCACCATCAACAACTCGCAGTTGCTATGGCAACTAGTGCTTCCGTTGTTAAGCAGTACCAGGAAGGTTTCTCAGAATGTGCAAGTGAGACCGTGCGTTACTTAGCAACAACCCAAGGACCTGTCGGAATGACAGCACGTGTACAACATCACCTTACTACAAAAGTTAGACAACTCACAAATTATAACAATACAGACAAAATGGTGCCTGGAGGAAATTTACAACATGGTCAAATTAAAATTGAAATTCCGAAACCTCAGCATGCAACGCCTGCGCATTCAGACTTTACTATGATGAACCAGTCGTCGTTGTTGATGCCCGTGCGTGTGATAAAACAAGAAAAAATGTCAGACTTTTCACCGGAAGTTTCTAAATCCACCGGACATACGTCGCCACAGCCATCCGTTTTGTCACTTCCATCATGTGTTCCGATCAGTGTGGCCGAGTCGCCTTCTCAGAAAGCCGTCTGGAGACCTTTCTGATTATTGAATATATGGATATATGACTCAAACAAGTGTTTCTGTGATATCGCTGAATAAATATGCTAAAAATGAGAAAATATGTTTCATTTTTCTTTTATTTTTAACCAATTTAAAGCTCCATATTCCTCACAAATAGACATTTTATTATCCAAGAAAGGTTAATTAAATTGATATATGGTATTTATACAGTCATATGGCACCTGACAGCCTGTAAAATTTCAGTTAGCCCTTCGTTCTTGAACTAGGTCAAAAAATGAAATGATTTTCCATAAACATTTTCAGAGATGCGATAAAAAAAATCATTTCATTTTTGAGTTCAAAAACGAGAGACTAAATGAAATGTTACAGGCTGCCAGATGCCACATTTTATGGTGGTATTAATACCATATATCAATTTATTAAACATTTCTTGGATAAAAAGGTCTATTTTTTGAAGAATATGGAGCTTTAAGCTTCAGTCACAACTGCAGCAGACGACATTTAAAAAATGTTATTTATTTTCACAGAAAAGTCTTGCTATTTCATATGGATCGTCTGTCGAGCAAACAATCTAGTTTTCATGGAAAATAAGCATTGACATTCCATGTGAATCGTCTGTCAGCTAGACGATTCACATGAAATATCGATACTTATTTTCTATGAAAAATAAAAAGAAGGAAAGACAAACAGGATGTCGTTTGCTGCTAATTTAAATGATTATACCCGAGTTACTTTGATTTCAACTTATGTTGTCCCTTGTCATGCTGAATAAATTAAGAGGCCACGCCCACTTCTAATTATTAGGCAATCAAATTGCTTGATCTAGGTTATTGAACGAATGACAAACAATGCAGATCAAGGTCAGTCGGACTGATCTGGATCTACAATGTTTTGTAAAGACGGGACATATCCGGGTTCAGCAGGACAATGGTTAATATATAAACATGCTCTTTCCAAATGAAATGCACATGCTCTTAGCTTGATATAAAATGTCACTTAAAACTGGATAAGAAAGGGACTGGATACTTGGGGCCCTCCCATGGGGGAATGGGGATACATGTTCCCACGTTCCCCTGAAATAAATTGGAATTTTCCCCTTTCCCCCAAAATAAAAATCTTGATTTTCTATGTTCCCTGTTTCCCAAAGTTGCCTTTGTTCCCCTGTTCCCTTCACTTTTAGACTTTTGTCCCCTGAAATAAATGACCTTGTTCCCATGTTCCCTAAAACCCGTGGGAGGGCCTCATACTTTCTCTTGGTAGATTTTCTCCCATTGTGTACAAGGGAGACTATACATGTACTATTTTTGTGACTTGCTGTTAGCTTTCCGTTACACCAGGTCCTTTCAAAAAAAGGATTCTACTCTAAAAGGAAAGAATTTGCTGCTTAGGGAGCAAATTCTTTCTTTCTAGAGTAGACATCTTTTCAAAAGGGAGGCAAACCCCTGAGTGTATCAGTTCTCCTTTAAATACTATTAGAGAAAATGAGGCCTAAATAGAAAGTTTTGTAACAAGGATACATAGCGAAGTTAGGTCAAGAGAGAAGATGGTGGCCATGACCCAAAAGCTCTTAGTTGTGTCACGGGGATATTCGTATTTCTATGTATTTTCATTTTGAAAATGTAACTGTCTCAATGAGTACGTTTTTAGAGCTCAAATATATTATTTAGAACACATTCATTGAGTACAGAGCCCCATTTCTACTTTATAATAAAAATAAGGAAAACAAAAACTAGGAAGGACAATTTAGAACATTTTTTTTATGGTAATATCAATCTGTTAATCCAAACTAGCTTGGATATATCAGTTTAACCCTTCTTTTGCTGAACACGACAATCCCTGTCTTAGCAAACAGTGTAGATCCAGATCAGTTGGCTTCTGAAGAAGCCAACTGATCTGAATCTGCACTGTTTGTCATTAAATATGTGAATTTCTATCAAAAAAACGCCGGATCAATTATCTGATTTGCTGGAAATTAGAAGTGGGCCTGGCATCTTAATTTATTCAGCATGACAAGGGTTAAAATGCTGCAACAGATCGTTTGAGCCGTTTCACTCGAAAATGAGTCTTAGTATAGGACTAGAGTACAGATCCAGCAATAGACTGGCTCCAGTCTCCAGTGACAAAATATTTATTCTTATAATCCTGTTTGATAATCTACTAAAATAAAACTAAAATCATATCATGACTGTAAATGCTGGTCACTAGATCTAGAATAAACATAAAACTAAAATAATATCATGACTATAAAGGCTGGTCACTAGATCTAGTGACAGGCCTTTGTAGTCATATTTTTTGCTTGTATTTTAGGGGGTGTATCAAAGAGGATTATAAGAATAAATACTTTGTCACTGGAGACTGGAGCCAGTCTATTATAATAAGAGTAACCGCTCAATCAGAGCAAGTCTTTAACTGCGTATGTCGATGTACAGTATCCAGCGTGTTTGTACAAGGTCAGCGAAGGCCTTGATCAGCCTGCGAGATGCGTAGGCTAATCTGGGCCTTTGGCTGTCAGCACATACTTCCAAGACATATTTTGGCGCCTTTCAATTAGTAGAGAAACACACACACACACACACACACACACACACACACACACACACACACACACATGGAGAGCACAGTCAAACTTCAATGGCTTGAACATCCTTGGGGATCACAGAAAATTGTTCGAGACACGAGTCGTTCGAGCCACTGAGGGTTAATCATGGCGCCGGGTCAGGAAGCAAATGGAAATATTTTCGGTTTGCTACACAATATTTGTTTGTTGAGTGTTCTCATTAGAATCGCCTCGACGAGGCGATTCTAATGAGTACACTCAACACATAATTTCATGGTAAATAAGAAACTCACCCTAAATATTTGTTTTCTTGAGCATTGGAAGAATTTCGTAGGGACTCAAAAACAAGTTCGAATCAGCCATGGTAAACGAGCCATCCGGGTTGGAGCTATTGAGGTTCGACTGTACATCAGACCTCTTTTCAGAAGGGAGATAAAGCAGTTTTGACAGAGTTGCCTCCCCATTCACCTTAACTAAAACCATTTAACACAATAACTGATTTCTTCAACTGGTTGCCAAGTAAAACCTGTATTTCGTTGGAATGTTAATCTGTATTTCGTTGTAATATTTTCTTCATTCAACAGCAAGTTCCGATGTCTGTTTAGAAATAAAATCTTATTCCACATTACAGATGTACATCTCTTTTGCTATAAAACATCATAGTTGGCCAAACATTGCATGTTGTCTCAAATATCGAACCCCCAAAATAAATAAATAAATAAATAAATAAATAAATGTTTTGGTTACCTTACTTACCCAAAGTATTCGGACTGACAGTCGAGCAACCCGTGTAGACCTAGATCAGATGCAGCAGAATGCGCCATCTGATCAGAATCTACACTGTTTGTCACTCATCCAGCAGTTTTAGATACGTCAACGAGTAGTGAAAATGACTTGTTCAATAAGAACAAGTACGGTAAGGAGATAAAGTGTCCGTATATTTACGGTAAATAAGGTGAACTTTAGCATTGTCTGGGTGACTGCCGATGAAGACAGCCGTTTTCATATAGTTTCTCTCTCTCTCTCTCTCTCTCTCTCTCTCTCTCTCTCTCTCTTCTTCTTCTTCTTCTTCTTCTTCTTCTTCTTCTTCTTCTTCTTCTAGAAAACCGAAATAAAGACGTCATTAAAACTGGGAGAATATTTGAAAGTTAGAGATGATTTTGATAAGTATCTAGCCCTAGTTTGTACGAAATATATAGGTGGCTTGTTATTTAAATTCAGAATGCTAAAGAGCCTCAAGAAGTGCAGTGACCTTTGACCTGTTTTATTATTATTATTATTATTATTATTATTATCATCATCATCATCATCATCAGGGGCGGACTCAAAGAGGGTACGGGGGTTCAGTCGAACCCCACTTCTTACTCAAAATTTCATTTTCATGGGAAATTTGGGATAAATTTGGGATACCGTATATACCCTAAATATTCACATCCCTTACTTTTTACCTTAAATATTTACCAAATGTTTATGAAATTGCTGGGTGAGTGGCGAACAGTGTAGATCCTGATCAGACGTAGCGTTCTGCAGCGTCTGATCTGGATCTACACTGTTTGCCTAGGCCTGTTTGTCCGAATACGTAGAGTACGGTAATTTGATCCAATCGAACCCCTCAGAAATCATTCCGGATCCGCGGATCCGTCCCTGATTATATTACTCTGTCTAAACAAATCCAGCAGAATACAAATTGATAGCTTTCTTACTTTTTCACTAAAACAAGGTTCGCTATTTCGTTTAAAGGGTCTCCTTAGGAAACCTTCTTTTTTTTATGAATTTCAAATCTTATTTTCTCGAGGTAAAAAAAAAATAATTCATAATTTCTACTAAAAATTTTTTCCAGCATATATTGAAATTGATAAAATTATTGCATTCACAATAATTGTATGTTAAGTGTACTCATTAGAATCGCCTCGATGAGGCGATTCTAATGAGTACACACAACATACAATCTCATGATAAAATTTCCCTAAATATTTGTTTTCTTGAGCTAGCGGAAGAATTGTGTAGGGACTCAAAACGAGTTCGAATTAGCCATCGGTGTTCGACCTATTGAGATTCGACTGTAAGTGGAAGAAGAAAAGGAATCAGAAATTGGAATAGTGTGTATTGTTTGATATGAATGACGCTCCGTCAGTTACGTAATGTCTCTCACATTACGCGTCAATATTTCTGGAGGTGTTGATTTTTCACTTCATTAGGGATAATTTCATTACGTTGTTAGTGTCATCTTTTCATCACCCTAATTTAATGGCACTTACAATGTTCTGCTGCCGCTGTGCTCTATAGGATCTCAAGATACGATACCGTGTCTTGTCATACGTGCGAAAATCGTAGACCCAAATCGGACTGCGGGTTCGCGCAGTACGATCAGGGTCAACCGCCGTTCGCTTCAGTTGATAACTCTTGAAGAAGCATCAATCACATTACCAACAGGCGACATTTTGAAATATACCTTGTACAAAAATCCGAAGACTCTACGGTAAAATACCTGGCAACCAGCTGCTAGTGCATGTACGTTATTTTTACGGATTCGCAGTAACTGGCAAGTTTGGACAAAGTATGGCGATCAGGCCAGGGCTGCGGGCAGGGTTATGGCCTACCATATCATATACTAAAGCTACCCACACTGGCCTTATCCTAAGAGATCTTGAGGGCTCCCCCACCCCCACCCCCAACGCCCATTGTAAAATAACGGTAGTGGCAGCTGACTGCCAGTTATTTTACCGTAAAACATACGGACAAATTTTACTGGGTATATATAAGCAAAAGGAGTTAGGCATTAAGAGAGAATAGAAATAAATACATAGATTATAAACAGATAAAATAAGATGTAAATAAATAAATAAATAAATAAATTGTTTTGCGTGTCTGTAAACTAACTTTGGAAAACAAAACTACGATGTTCCATATAACGCACCTTATCATGCAACTGATCCATTAGCGCTCTCAGTGCTTCGATTTTTTTGACAATCATGGATCCTCCGTGGGATCCTCATACGACATGGCGCATTGAAGGCTTAATAATTAATTTGATATCTTACTACAATATCCTTATCTTGTCAAAAGTTTATACTTTTCTTGTTCAACCAGGACCGTAGCTGTAAAAAGTACAATGCCATCACGAAAACATGACTATATATTTTTTACCCCCTTAAACCCCACTTTTATACAGTAAAACTGGGGTTTACAGGGGTATACATTATTTTCTTATTTTTGCTCTAAAACATAGATTGTGGGTACTCGTTAGAACCGCCTCGTCGAGGCGGTTCTAACGAGTACCCACAATCTATGTTTTGAGCAAAAATATGAAAAAATATCAGAATTTTTCATCTGAAAATTTTCAGTTTTTGGTGGTAAAATTTTCAGTATACGTGTATTTGGATAGGCGTGTTTTCGTAATGGGACCGTTATATCCGGCCCGCCCCACCCCTGTATTAATTAATTTATTTATTTATTTATTTATTCTATAACGAGTGCATATTGCATAAAACGGGACATTATAGGACTGTGCCCTCCCTTGCATATTTGCGTATCTTACGATCTGAGGGAGGTAATACACTTTTCTTTCCGGTATAATAGATTCTAGTGTTATTTTCCTTCAGCATCTCTATTCGCCGTCGTGAATTAATATTTTGTAGTATGCCCTCTAACAACGTGTGTTATTCGACGATAATTCACCTACGAGAAGAACTTATTTCGATTCTAACAATATACTTAAAAGAAAAACGACATCTTTGCGATGTTTTTGAAGAACTATTTTTCCTCGGACGTCAACAGCAGTAAATGTTTGCTGCGACGGCATCAAACGCGCTCTTTTGCACGCACTACGTTGACGACGTGATTTATCACATATTTTCACACGGTGACGTTTCTATCAGGTTCTAAGTGGGGTGGGGAAGGTGGAGGGGGGGGGGGGGGGAGGGGGTGTTAACGTCGTGTTAGAATCATGATTCATGTATATATCACATGCATGTCAGAATAGAATAAGCCGTAAACTTCAGAAAACGTACCTTCCGACGTGTGCGCCCAGCAAAAAATTCAGATCTGCCTATGCATTCGCGCAGTCTTATCAAAATCTTGACTGGCCACATTTCGGATAACCAGAATGCAAAGTTCCTTCATGTGGACTCAGATCAGACTGTGGGATCCACAATCACATCACTTATTGCTATTCATGAGGAAAGTTATTTGCAAAGATCGGAAGACGAGAACATATATCACCACCCGAAACAGACAAAGATTAGATATTAGATCTACACACACTTCAACTTTTTTCTTCTTCTTCTTCTTCTTCTTCTTCTTCTTCTTCTTCTTCTTCTTCTTCAGAAAGAATCCAGGACCCAATAAGTTTGTCCGAAATTAAAAAAAACAAAAAAAAAAACAGGACCAGGGTAATTTGAATGATGCGCGTTGCAATATTGCGAATAAACAGACAGACACGCATAGCGAAAAAAACAACAACAAAAAATCAAAAAAAGAAGAAAAAAAAAAAAAAAAAAACACGGGCCCGAAGACATCTTCCCACCCCCATTAAAATCAAAGGGTTGGTCCCTAACTGACCATGATGTAGCACAGGATTCTTTTGTTTTACTTTGAAAATAATAGTATTCAACGAGTGACATATTGGTCAGTAAACATATTCTTATGTTTATACTGACCATGATTTCGGGGAATACCGAACTCTCAATGTTACGATATGGTCAGAAACATTCAACCGGTACCGTAGCTGTAAAAAAGTACAATGCGGACCGATTTATTTACGTGTTGATCCATTTCTATCCAGTCTGTTTAACTGAAAGACTGGTACTCTACTATGCCTGATTATTTCACAATCTAGCAATAAATCGGCGATAACCAGCCTTTCTGTAAAAGTATGGCCGACTGCGAACAATTTATCACCGGCTGCTTTCCTTCAATTGACCAAGAAATTGTACATTATGTAAATGGTAAGCTAAAATTACGATACAGGTTTTGATTTCCTGTTACTTGATATTTCAGGAAGAAATTTTATTGGCTCCTCTATCGTAAACGACGGTAAAATTACATTATTCTTCAGTGTAATGCAAGAGGTCAGCTGTTCATAACCGCATTGGTTCATTTGCGGGATGGGCTGCTAACTGTAACTTCAGTCGCTCACATCCCGGACAGACTCTATCTAGAAACGGATACACTTCAACAAATACCTTCGAGCCAGCAGCAGGGAGACCAAAGCCTCAGCTTTACAATTGTAAGTGGGCATAAGCAGCCCTGCAAACAACAGTGCTGTCATATGACCTCAATGAAAACCAAGGCTCCAGTTTTCATTCTTTTATATGTTCTCTGTTTCCACGGGCAACCATTATAGATTTTATTCAGGTGTTATGACAGGTTACATTATGATGTATGGTAAGTATAGTTAAGGTGTCCTAAAATTTTGGGTAAGTAAGGTAAATAGCTCCAGTAAAAGCCCTTTTACAGTAGAAGAGATAAGCAACATATCTGCTTATTTTGCGGTAGTGTCTAGACACTCAGTTGTTTTTAAAATTAATAGTATCAAATACGCAAAATTTTTTTTTTTTTTTTTGATACACAAATCACCTACATTTGATGCATATCTGATTTGTTTACATTTCTCTCTATACTCCAGATTGAGTTCTGTGTTTTCATAAATTCAGGGCGAAATTCTTGCCTTTTTAATTACTGCCGCAAATGGACAGCAGACCACAGGGCTTCCATTAACTTCCAGACTCAGGAAGTCCCAGACTTCCTACTCCTCAAATTTGGAAGTCCCACAGCAAAATCTAGGAAGTCCCACTTTTTTCCGTGCTACAGCGGTCTGCCCTTTCTTTAGTAGAACATAGGTTCTTATTTCAGTGTCACACAGAATCATGATGATATACACTTCCCTTAGTTGTGTTTTTAAAATGTCCTTATCGCTTAATAATGTCCTTATTCTTCCAGAGTTTTTTTTTTTTTTTTCTTATCGCTTATTAAAATTCGATCACATATTTTTGGAAAGCCTGTACTTGTATGTTGGACCTTAGAGAAAGCATCAACATTGGTACAGCTTCGCATTCGTTTCAAAGCCCAGAACAAGAAAAAATAAAATAAAATACAAGAGAGAAGAGACCAAAAACATGTTTTCTTAAAAATAAAGTATGCTGAAATTATTTTGCAGAAATGTATATAATGAAATATTTGTTCGGATTGAAGCTGATCAACACGAGTGAACAAGTTGTTTACTTCACAAAATTGCAGGAAAACGGCGCCGACTCGTGCAACAACAAACAAATAAAAGGCAGATCTTGATGAAATACCAACAGCAATACGTTCGTTTGCAGAGAAAAGCAAGCAAAAGCATCGCAAACTGCCTATATTTAGACTTACTTTGCGTCTTTTCCGCGCTGGTAAACTGCGCAACTGGAATAAGGCTACGCATTTATTAACGGGTTTTCCGAAAATTTTGTCGAAAAATATGTTTTCTTTTCATTTGAAAAATTGCTTTTGTTGTCATGACAAACATAAGCTTCTAAATTCGAATAGATTTTAGTTTGTGTTCTGTGCATAATTGTTATTTATTTATTTATAGCATTTCATTCGGTAACTTCCGGATGTATTGAGGTGTTTTCAGACGACACATGTTCTTAGCAAAATAATAATTTTAGATTTTAAGACATGAATATTAAAAAATAATAATGACTTCATATAATTTCACCGAATATTTTTGGGTGTTGCATAAGAAAGTTTAACTATACAAACATCGATTAATCAACTCAGCACGCTTGATAAATAAACGCAGTGATCACACAGCCGTCAAAAGGGTGCTGCGACACTTGACACAGATGTCAATAAAACTCCCGCAAGCAGAAAGTGGGACATCCTTGAAGCTCAGTCAACACAGGTAGCAAATTCCTGATAAGTAGGCGGGGCAAACATCGTACAACTCGTTAAAAGTGGGCAGGCTTTTTGACGATTTTTGGACGTCTCAGATATCGATTTCGGACAGACAAAAGAAATTTCAGGAGTCCGCGGTACGTCTTTGAAGTTCAATTTGGACATTCGGTGGCAATCTCAGGGAGTAATATACGTCGTACGTCCGCTTAACGGAAGCCCTGAGACCAGTCTAGATTTTTTAACATTGAACAAGCTGTAAAGTGTTTTACAACAATTCATGGCAAATGCACCGGCAAAAGCACAAACACATAGGGTAAAGCAGTTTGGACGCTGAGGCTAAAGAAGAAAATGACAGATTGCGAAACACATGTGCAGGTTTGTTGTTATTTTAGATCATGTGCTATGGTTATTAATCATGACAGCTGCTGGCATTAGCTTCACGGAACCCACAAATGATTCACAAATTTACCTCCGATGGTCCGATGTCATTAGTTACAGCCAGTAAAAGCTATTTTGCTGCAATGTGGAGAAACCCAGCCACGAAATCTCATTATTTTACAAGAAACACTGTTCTCCAAAGGTATCTTGCACTTTTTTGATGTTTATAAACATGCACATGATAAATCAGATGGCTGCAAATACAATTTAAGAAAAAAATGAAATTGAAAGGCCCCCAGAGTGAAACCCTACTTTCATTTTCAATACAACATGGGTAAAGAACTAGAAACAATGCAGTTGCTAAGATTAAAAAAAAAGTAGAATGAATGGTAAATCATGTGGTCATACCACTCATCAATTTCCTTGTCAGAGTAGCTTTTACGAACTGGATAATTAGTCCGGCATCTTTTAGAGCTTCATTTATGACATTTATGAAGGGTTTAAAGTTTGTGCTTTGCATTGTCATATACATTGTTCTGTTTCTAGCAGTCTTATCACCTCGTTTGGCAGAATAGAGGGATTAACTGACTTTTGAGGGCCCTTGATTTGGATAAGTGTAGGTTTTTGCCTTTTTGGACATTCATGGAAGATATCTCTTTGTTCTATACAGTATGTGTTTTAAAGTAGTGTGGCTTAAAAGAAACCAAGTGGAGTTCCTACCAAAGTTGTTACAAAATATTGCAATATCTATTTGAAAACTATTTCGTTAAAACAACTTAACTATTTGTGACCCAGACATACATGTACTGAGCGCAAAAAGTCAGTAATTCCCATTAAAATATATAAGGAGTTACTCACTTTTTGCGCTCAGGTGACGAATAATTCATTATACGTATACATGCTTTATGTCAGGTTAAATCGGCAATTTAAAAACTGAAAATAAGATTTTGCCCAATCAGTTGAATTTTGAAGGGTAAAATACCCTATTATCTAAAATATTACCTGTTGCTTTTTAAAGTTTATTCAGTAAATAATATCGATATTTTCTTATTTCGCAACATAAACATATATAGTGGATACTATTTTGAAGCACCTCACTGAGGCATTTTGAATGTTAGAAAACATGTTGAATGTTTGAAAACATGTTGTAGGTAATCTTTAGAAGTGCCTCAGTGAGGAGCTTCTAATGAAAACCTACAACATAAGTTTTCATGGAGAAATAAAATGAAAAAAAATATTTATAAGGGCACACCTCATATCTGAAGGTATATTTACTTTATCTATCAGGTATGTTGGAAGATGGAGTTGAAGACTTCAGTACATCAGAAGATCTCTTTGAAGCCATTGGTCCTCTGTTACAACAGGTTGATGATACCAAGACAGATGAAGACATAAGAGAAATCTGTGATAGGCTTTATAGTCTGGTCACCAAGGGGTAAGTATGTGCTGCATTATGTAGTTCCAGATAAGGCCAAATAAAAAAAAAATATGTGTGTTAAGGGTAATCCTACCCTACCTAATTTTCCTGGTGAAATCTAGCAATTTTTTTATGTTTTCTCAAAAAAAAAAGTATTAATGGGATAAAATATTCATGCTAGATATTTGGACAAGTGGGTATGGGCAAACAGTGTAGACCCAGATCAAACTGCTCCTATAGGATATTGATTTTCAGTTTGATTTTGATTTCAAGATTTGGGGGGTAGCTACCAATGAACTTCAATAACTCGAGACTTGTTGATCACAAACCAATGAAATTTGGAACTTTTGTTCCATACATGTACCGTTTTGTAATCATAGTAAAATATTTAACAAACTTTTTCAAACTTGAATTAAATTTAGGAATAAAATTTACCCTGCGTTTCTTTTTCCTTTTAGTATATTAACATCATGATATGATACATATTGTGATACTTGCCTCATGATGCGATATGTATTGCAATACTATTTTCATGCCTAAGTCACAGCTTGAAAGCTTTAATACTCTTGGAAATCAGGTTAAAAACCATCTCAGAGGTTCATGCTTGCGTAACAATGCCTGTGTAAGATGCAACTGTTTGTCATATACGTGAATTTTGTCATTCAGTAACATTTTAGCTCTTTGTAATTTGTTATAAAAATGGTCTTGAAATATGTTAAAGCTATCATTTTGTTTGGAAATTGTACTCTTGGGTTGTCAAAACTATACATTACACATATCGTCAGAAAAAATATCTCAATAAATTGTTCCGCCTTTGCATGAAAACGTGTTGGGGATTGTCATTACTAGGCCCAGCTGTTCAAAGCATGTTAACTTAATTAGCTTATTAATGACAAACTGGTTAATAGTTGTAGCTAAGGTATTTTTAAATACATCGATATTTTTGCTGCAAATATGTGAGTAGATTTTTTCAGCAAAAAAATGTCAGTATATTTGCCATATTTCAAGATAGAAATTTTAATGTCAGGTTAGCTAACAAGTTTGTTAAGTTTTGATCAACTGGGCCCTGGATGCCCCCCTTATCTAGATCTATGGCTGTGTGCGTGTGGTGTGTGTGTGTGTGTGTGTGTGTGTGTATGTGTGTGTGTGTTTGTCCAACAACTTGAGAACAATGTTTCTGTTTAGAGCAAATTATTTTCTTCAATTATTTCCTTTAAGAAGTGTCCATATTTTTGAAAGATTTCAAATTCTATTGATGCAGCGGCCTGCCTGCAAAAGCTGTAGATGTCTTCAATTGCAAAAATAAAGAGGTGACCCCTTTTGCAAAAATATGGCAAAATCTTCCAAGTGTAGCTATTTACGGAAAACCTTAATCAGAGATATGGAATTATCAAATTTTATTACTTGTCCACGGACAAGTAAATGGTCGAAATCCATTTGTCCAACCAAGGCACTTCTAATGAATACCCACAATATGTGTTTTCTTAGAGAAATAAGAAAAATATATACAGTCGAACCTCGTTATCTCGAACTCGCTTATTTCGAATTACCCCTTATCTCAAAGTGAAAATCTGGTCCCTGTTTTAACATGAAACTATGGCAACAGGTTACAAAATAATTTCCTAAGGAGCAATTTCTCCTCTTTTCCACATTATTTTATGTATATATTTCTAACTTCAGGAGTCAAATTACATATCCATTTGTTAAATATGGTTGTTCAATTTATTGTTTTCCTCACTCTCTCAACTCTGATATGTCGAGGTAGGGATATCTCGAAGTGTTTCAGTGAGTCCCTTGGAATTTGAGATAACGAGAGTCGACTGTATCTTATAATCTGGATACTCTTTTTAGCTGGCGCTATGAATTACTTGTCCCAGGACAAGTACCGGTAAATTGAAATTTCTTACTTGTCTTCGGGGAAATGGGACAAGTTGGACAAGTTGGGCATGGTATTTCCACAGCTCTGCCTTAATTTTGATTTCAGTCAGTCAGTGAGCAGCAGTAGTGATGTGCCACACAAGATACTAGATGCCCCGATACTGATGGGAGCATTGACCAAAGAGCATGATGACCATCATAAGAAGTCTGGAAGTATCTGGATTGCCAAGAGAGATGACACCTTGGTTTGTACATGATTTCACTTCAATTTAGCTTGAATTTTCTACAGTTTTTATGCATCGCCCCCTCCCCCCCCTTTTTCAATTGTGGTGAGTGGGTGGGGGGGGGGGGGACAAGGGCAGCATATAGTATCACTGCTGTTGCAATAATCTAAAGACTACTAAATTGCTTGACTGTGCACTTACAGGAGCATGTGCGGTAATTAGGTCGAATACGGTAAATATAACCAAAACATGAAATCATCCATTAAGAAGTTAAGTTTGTTTTTTTTTTACTGACAAGTAAGGAAACTATTCTTGTCCTTGCCCTCCCATCTAAAACTGCATACTGGTCAGGAATCAGATTGGCTGCCTGGCACCATTCTGACAGAGCTGTTAGTAACTTAAGGCAGGACTTATGGTCGTTGTTCGACCAGGTTGGGTAAAAGTCTCACAGATTCAGAGGCAGTGTCATGACATTACTGAAATATTGTTAACTTGAACATTAAATTGCTACTCAATCAGTGAAATAATTTATCTGGAACTGGATACAGATTGTTTCATATGCAACAAAATACATATTGTATTGACACTAAGTATTGGGATGGGCAGGTCTGATCAAACAGAGTAGACCCTGATCAGACCTCATAGAATGCAGCATCTGACCAGGGTCTGCAGTGTTACTCATCCAGCATGGACTTGTTCTAATTTTCAGGGTCCAGTTGTTCAAAACTTGACGAAGTTGTTAGCTAACGTGACGTTAAATTTCTGTCTTGAAATATGCAAATACATTGATATTTTTATGCTGAAAAAATGTGAGTGCATTGCAAAAGCTACTCACATTTTGCAGCTAAAATATCTATGTATTTGAAAATACTTTATCCAGAGCCTGACAAATCCAAGTTTCACCCACTTGTCCGGCATTCCACAGCATCTTGAAAATGGCTCTGAATTACAATATTTCCTATATATTCTATACATTTTTCTGGGCAAGTGAAATAAAAAATCACTTGTCCAGCCAAAATTTGGACTTGTCCCGGGCAGCTGGGCAATGGATTTGTCAGGCCCTGCCTTATCTAAAATATCTATTATTTGAAAATACCTTAGCTACAATGGTTTACAAGTTTATTATCATTAATGAGCTAGTTAATCTAACAATGCTTTGATCAACTGGGTCCAGATAAGTATGGTTGAGAGTTAAGTTGTCTCAATATTAAGGGTAAATACAGTATACATGGATTATTTCAGCAAGTTGACCAGAAACAGTTGGCCAAGGCTGAAGCTATGATACAGAAGAAAATGGACAAGAGAGCCTTACAGGATAACACAGCTCCCAAGAAAACAAATGGGTAAATGTTTGACAGCACTGCAGATATAAATGACCAACCAGACAGTGTTTTTTCCTTCATAAATTTATTTCTATATGAATTCTCATAAAACATTGAAGGACCAATTACACCACAACCTCTTTATAACATGATTGTTGGGGTCTAAAGCATAAACTGTGTTAGTTAAAAAATTGTATTATATCCAAACAAAAATGTAAAGATTATATAGAAAAATGACCATTTATGGTCATTTTTCTATATAATCTATACATTTTTTTTGATCCATCTTTGGACCGTGTAATATCCAAAACCGTGTTCTAATGAGCCGTGTTATAAAGAGGTTGATGTGTATGAGTGCTCTTCTTCATTGTCCTGAATCTTTCCAAAAGTTTTGTTTTATTGGCTGAAGTATTGATAGCACTATTTTTTGGACGGGGTTTTTACATAAAAATTCAGTCCTTTAAAATAGCGATGTTTGGGTGGACGGGTATCCAGCATCGTCCGAAGTTTACCTTTTGGTTTTCAAAATGATATGTTACCTTTATTCTTCAGTGGAAAAACCCATTCATAATGGGTAGGCATTTACAGTAGGCGTTTTTCTTGTTAGCTACATTTAATCAGCATGAGCATTTAAGCATCTGCATGGCTTATACAGAGGCATTCTGCAAAACAACAAAATAAATTGGTGCAAACTAGTCTACTTTAGCTAGACTTGTAAGTCTCTTACTCTGATTGATAATTTACAGTAATTCCATGATAATATGGAATGGGTAGTCATTAGAATCACCTCATCCAAAGGATTTGTTCAGGAGTAGTATTACATTATAATTCTGGGATAATTTTCTCTAGTTCTCCATAAAAAGATAAGTTCTTGATACTTACTTTTTGAGGGCTATGGAAATACCATGCTCGACTTGTCCAATTTGTACCGTCTCCCCGAGGACAAGTAAGAAATTTCAGTTTACCTGTCCTGGGACAAGGACTATATAGCTCTAGCTAAGAAGAGTATCCAGATTATGAGATATATAAATAATATATTTTTCATATTTCTCAAAGAAAACATATGTTGTGGTACTCATTAGAAGCACCTCACCGAGGTGCTTCTAATGAGTACCCACAACATATGTTTTCTTTGAGAAATAAGAAAAATGTCAATTTCCAGGCAAGTGAGCCTTGGTTGGACAAGTGTATTTTGACCATTTATTTGTCTGTGGACAAGTAATAAAATTTGATAATTCCATAACCTTGCCTGTTTGGTTAAGTTATAGAAAATGTACCATCTAACATGTGTATTCAGTGACGGTTCAATTCAGCCTGTCTGCTGGCCCTGAATGCACATCAGGAGGTTGCAAGTTCAACCCCAGCTGAGTCAGCAACATTCTTTGGTGGAGATTTGATCATGAAATATTTTCTACGGTCATTCCCTCCCTTCGCTGATTCAAAAAGAGCAGTTGTTAGTTTCTGACATAAGAATGTGCACAATACTGGTTAACTGCTTAGAGGACTAAGCCTGACCAGTAAAAGTGTGGTCAGGTAAACTGACTGCGCTAGACATGACCCCAGTGGGTAGACTGGGCCGTAAAAGCTGAACACAAACAAGTTCAGCCTGCCCAGCGCGGCACACAGCGTTGAAACGTCAACTCAACGTTGATTCAAGGTCAAGATGTTGAATCAGCGTTGTTTCAGTGTTGTGTGCCTGCTGGGTGTCTGTTCATTCATCGCTGTTCAGCTAAATAAGCTTTGAATCTTTGGCTATTCCTCAGGCAGAAAACAAAGACTCAGATCAGATTGGATGGATGTTCAGGCTGAGCTGAGTCTTGACTGACACACATGCCCAAAGGTAAATTTTGTCATGTTGATTTACATACAGTAAACCTCAATGACTCAAACACTGATGACTCATAAAAAGGTATGTTGTTTGTACTCATTAGAATTGCCTCACTGAGGCAATTCTAATAAGAACATTCAACATACTATTATTTTATAGAAGATGAAAAAAAAATACACAAAAAAAAAACAACAAAAAAACATCCATATACATGTATTAGTCTCGTAACCTGGCGCTATGATTTATCCCCAGTAGCTGCAACTACCCATAACTTGAACAAAGTTCCATGGTCCTAAAGATTTTCAAGCCATTGAGGTTTGGCAGCATATTGTTCCTCACAAGGCATAATCATCAAAAAAGTTCCTAACCAAGGCATACTTTTTGTGAAGAAATAAGAAAAAAATATCATAACTTTTCAGTCAAAAGAAGTGTCTTAGCGGTTAATCCTAGTGCCAGGTAAAGTGCTTTTGCTCAGCCAAAAGGTATTGAATATGTTCTTGTTTCTCTACAAAAAGATATGTTGTGGGTACTCTGATGTTACGAGGGGTGTTCAAATATGAATGCAACTAGGCCAATATCTCGCTTTTAACCATGATTTGCATGAAATAGGTACATGTGTCGTATAGATGGTTGTGTAAGCTCTCCATTGATACATGTGTAAATCCGTTCAGTCTAGCTTTGACAGTTGCTCGATTAACACTGTCTGCTCATGTACCTAAAGCTAAAATGGTTGGGAAAAGGTCTCCTTTCACTGACCAAATACGGTCCTATATCAAGAACCGCTCTATTCTTGGTATACAGGCGAAAGAGGTATTTAATGAAACAAAGCAGCCATTGTACGCGAATATCTGAAACATTAAAAGGTTGTCGAGCTTCCACACCCTCCTTATTTGCCAGATCTTGCCACTTGTGACTTTTTCCTATTCCCAAAGCTCAAAAACACCTCGCTGGAAGAAAATATCAAACGCGCAAAAATCTCGGTTCGACTATTTTTCGTTGTCTGAACAGTATACCTTGAAAAGATTATGAAAACGCATTTGAAAATTGGATTAAAAGACTGAAACTTTGTGTATCTTATGGTGGCAAGTATTTTGAAGGATTGAGATAAAGATTTTGGCATTGTTTGTTAAGCGCTTCTGAAAATTAACCCAGTTGCATTCATATTTGAACACCCCTCATAGAATGTCTTTACTATTTCTTATTTCTCCATGAAATCAAATGTTATGGGTAGAAGTGCCTTGTGGAGGCTTTTCTAATGAGTACCCACAACATATACATATACTTAGTTGGAGAAATAAGAAAAATATTTGTCTTATACCCAACTCCCACCCCCACCTCAATCCTTACCCATTTCATCTGATCTAGAGCTATATTAACTATTATTGTTCTCACAGGCTAGATGGTCCAACAGCTAGTCAACAGTTCAATAGAAAAGATGTGAAGTTTGATGCCTCTGGTGCTAACAGGTCTTACGATGTCAAAATTGAAAACTTTGATATTGCTTTTGGAGACAGGTTTGTATGTTGCCCTCAGTTTGAATGAATGAAGTGTTCAGAGAAAGAAACTAAATTATTTTAGCAGTAGCCAAACTGGCCATGTGACATGAATTTGTCTATATGTATTTTACATAGATCTGCCTAAAATTAACACATACCTGGCATGTCTCACTTCCATGTTTATGGTTATATGGCATTTTAAGATCAAGGAAGAGTATTCAGATGATAGTTCCTGGTCAGTAATCAATTTTGTGAAAGTGATATGAAGGCAGATGTGGTATTTATTGTTTTTACCTCCCACAAACTGTTTTGTGGAGGGTGTACTGTTTTCACATTATCCATCCATCCTTATGTGCATCTCTTAATTTTTGGATAAGGCAGTCATTACCTTGACTTTGGTGGGGTTAGGTGCAGGGGGCAGTATCTAATAAACACTGCTTATTGACGCTTCTTGTTGTAATTGGCTTCATATTATTTGCATCAAATGACTCTAACCATATCCATGTATTCAGTTTTTGTTGTGATCGTGTAAACTCAGGACAGGAAAATTTTACTCATCTGCTTACTATGACAAGAGCCTTGGGCTCTGCTGAGTAATTTTGTTTTTTGATTTTTTTTTTCCTTAATAATTTGTTGATATAATTGTCTAGCTAGCTGTGTGGGTTAAGTAGATTTTTTAAAAAGAATTTTCAAGCACTGAAAATCATTTATACATCAACGGATTTCAATCTAAGCATTTCTACTGAAAGATTCAGAAAGAAAAAAAAACCTGTGCTTTATGTATTGAAAAAAAAAAACCCATTATGTTGATTGCAGAATACAAAGTTATTGGTTGCAAAATGCTCAAAAGCTAATCAGTATTGAGATAAATGTTGATAACTTTATGAGCTATTGACCAATCAGAATTACACTAACAAATGGTGTGCTTAGCCAAGAGAATCTGGATAAATAAAAAATTCTAGAGCTTATATTCATTTTAAGTATGACTGCATTTGTGATTGTTGTCAGCTACTGACAAATAGTATACATGCCAAATCAGGCAAGTTTGCCGCGAGGCACATCACCAAATATTTCTACAACTCCCATTGGTTAGCTGCTGAGTATCCATTGTTCTCAGCTTTTCTAACCTTTAACCTGCTGAATTTAAATAGCAGAAGATGCCATTTTAAAATACTTTCTTAATTGTCCCACACAATAGGGCTTGACATTTCATGAGAATTGTCTCCTTAGGAGACAATTCACATGAAATATCAAACCTTATTTCTCAAAATATATCAAACAATAGCAGCAATTTTTGTCTGCTGATTTAGCCTAGAGAAAGCTAAATGTTAAACATGTTCCAGGGTTCTAATGACTGGTGCTTCCATTCACCTGGTTGCTGGAAGGCGGTATGGTCTCTGCGGAAGAAATGGGCTTGGTAAAACTACTCTACTTAAAATGATATCAAGGTAAAATAACTAGAGCAACCCAGGGTGTTGTAGACACCGCAGGACACTTCACTGAATATGTTTATCAGGATAGAATATCACATTATTCCACGTACTCATTAGAGATATCCGGATGAAAATTTTCACTTACTATGACAGTTTTGGTTCTCCTTGAGAACCATCATTGGACTGTAACCTTGACCTTGTGACTTCATGGGACTTGGACTGCTTCAAGTCCCATGACATCACAAGGTCAAGGTCATAGTTTGATGATGGGTCTCGGTGAGAAATGAAACTCACGGAAAGTGAAAATTTTCTTCAAGATATGTCTAACAAATACAAAATTCTCTCCCATCCACTGATTCAAGAAGGGCAGTTGTCAGTTTCTGGCAAATGAATGTACACAAGTACTGTTAAGCACTTAGAGGACTAAGCCTGCCCGGGAAAAGTGGGGTTAAGTTAACTAACCAGCTTGACTTGACCTTAATATTATTGACTGTCCAAACCAACCAACCAAGGACACTAATTATTATAACACTGCGGAGAACTTTTAAGGCATCTGATTGGATTTGAAACTGTAGACACATCTCTGCTCAAAAACTTTTACAGCAGCCATTTTTATTGGTTACGTACCCACAGATCCAGATAAAGGTCTGTTTTCAACCAAAAATTGTTGATATTTTTCTTATTTCTCCACAAAAATGTATGTTTGTTACTTCTAATGAGTAGCCACAACACATCTTTTTATGGAGAAATAAAAAAAAAGATATTTCCTGATACCCCTCTTATCTGGCCCTGAGGTTAAAAAACTTTTTTCATGCTCAACTCAGCTGAGCATGAAATTTTATCCACTTATAAATATGAAAATGCCAACAAAAGTTGGCATTTTCATATTTATTAGCAGAGAAAATTTCATGCTCAACTATGTTTAGCAAGAAAGAAAATGCAATTTTTAGTAATTTGAGATTTATTAGCAGGACAAATTTCATGCTCAGCTAAGTTGAGCATGAAAAAGGTTTTATAACCTCGGGGCATGGAACTTTGGACTATGTACTAGACACATTAAAGGTTATTGGATTTGTATGGAGATATATTTTGTGAGGTCGAATTGTTTTGGCAGACCTGACGAGATTACGAGTCGGTTCAGCCAAAACAATGAGTCCTCACAAAATATTAGTGTTGTGCGGATTAATCAAAATAATCAGAAACTGATCGGATGAGCCCACTATCAGCAACTATCGATATTTTTTTTTCACTATCGATTATTTGAAATTCTATTTTTAGAAACATGAGCCAAAGTTCACAAAATGAGAGTATTATGAAAGACTCATTGACTAGAAACATGGCTGCAAAATCTGCTTTGTCTTGATACAACCTATTTCTTAAATTACCCTAGTTATGCTAATATGCTGTTGTATTTTAAGTAATATAGAAACATAAAGCACATATGCTATAATGATTTATTATTTGATGCCAGTTATGGGATATCCAATTGTGTAATGGATAATCAATCGGTTTTACTTTTCTGATAATCGATTGTGATTTTCCTGTCTGATTCCCAACACTACAAAATATATCTCCATACAAATCCAATAATGTTTTTATTATATACTTGTGCATTTATTGTGCATATTTTTTCCAAAATTTGAGCTACAGTCTCAGGAAAAAAAAGGCATAATTATGCTTGCAATAGTTTACTTTGTGCTTTGAGTTTCAAAACCTTGCATTAATATGTAACCTATATTGTCACGTGACTCACTTGGTAACGAAGGTAAATAAATATGACTGACAAACTTTTGTGGTGGTTGAGTTCATTCTAGATTTCTGAAATTTGAAAGAATTCTTAATAAGTTTAAAAGTTTTACAAACTTCATTGTTGCTTTAACTGAAGAGAATAATTGGTGAGTGAGAATGAGACCCTGTTATGTATGATAAACCAAAAACAAGACCAGTCTTTGGCTGATATCTTGCATGGCATGGTGTGAGGAGCTTTAGGACAATACGACACTTTCCATCATTCAGTATGGTAGAATATTAGTCATTTTAGACAGTGCATTGTAAATAAGGACAATATTAAAGTGTTTAATACCCTATTCGATCTAATTACCACACATACCCTATAAACTCACAGTCAAGAAATTCCGTAGTCTTCAGATTACAGCCATTGTACTTTTTCTTTACTTCTTTATAAGGGCATATGTTTTGGGTACTCATTTGAATTGCATCGACTTGTCAATGCAATTCATATGTATACTCACAACATATGTCTTTATAAAGAAAATCAGAAAAAATTGCATTATATCATCAAATAAATTCTATTCTGATTTTTTATAGTGTAGATTCATATTTTACCACAACTGAGTGTTCCTGGTAATTTTGAAAAACCTGAGCGCACAGTGTGGTAATTTGATCAAATATGATAGGTACATATATTGGCATAACGTATCTGATGGGCTATGTAATATTGGCTATTTCAGTGGTGCATTAAAGATCCCCTCCCATATATCAGTATTACATGTGGAACAGGAAGTGGTTGGAGATGACACAGAAGCGGTTGACAGTGTACTAGAATGTGATACAGAAAGATATGAACTCTTACAGAAAGAAAAAGAATTAACACAGTTGATGAATTTAAGGTACATGTATGATATCTTCAGGGATGAGAATCTTCAGCTTTTTGGAAAATTTCATTTTTTTTTTCAACCCTTGTCATGCTGAATAAATTACCATGCCTACTTCCAAGTTTCAGCCAATCAGATTACTTGATCCTGATTGTTGATATGAATTCACATAATTAATGGCAAACAGTGTAGATCCAGACCAGTTGGCTTCTCCAGAAGCCAGCTGATCTGGATTTACACTGTTTGCAAAGGCAGGACCTATCCGGGTTCAGCAGGACTAGGGTTAAGCATTATACATGGTTTTAAAAAGTTTCAGACTGTCTCCTCAGTTAGGCTCTTCTAATGAGTACACACAGCATATATTTTCATGGAGAGATAAGAAAAATATCTGTACTTTTCACACACAAAAAAGATGCCTTGTTAGATTTTAAAGCAGACATGATTACATGTACCGTCATACAATGCACTGCTGTTCTTTGTACAAGAAAATGGACATTGCTGGTAAAAAATCACTTGTTCGCTTGCCTTGACGGGTGCCTTTTTTCAAGAAAATGAGTAAAAATTTAACCCTCATCATGCTGAATAAATTAAGATGCCATGCCCATTTCTAATTGTCAGCCAGTTAGATTACTTAATCCAGACTGTTGATATAAATTCACATACTGAATGACAAACAGTGCAGATCCAGATCAGTTGGCTTCTTCAGAAGCCAACTGATCTGGATCTACAGTGTTTGCAAAGGCAGGATATATCCGGGTTCAGCAGGACAAGGGTAAATAATCCAACAATTTACCAAATGTTTTCAAGGCAGGCAAAGTACACACCTATGATTTCTCAAATTGAAAACTTTGAAACTTGCACTGATTTTCAGCCATTGTTGTAACTCATCTTGCATTTAAGGTGAATGGTTACTCTCAGTTATTTTTTTACAAGGGGGGAGCAACTTTTGTGACTTCCTGTTTGCATTAATGTGCATTATGTCCACTTTAACCCATATATGCTGTGTGGACTCACCTACCTCAACTCTTTGGACAGTTTATATTTCATATATAAAGGGTGTCTGGTTAGTTTTTATTATAATTATGTTTTGTAGAAATTTCTGAACTTAATGCAAACAGTGTAGACCCTGATCAGACGCTGCATTCTGCGGCATCTGATCTGGGTCTACACTGTTTGCCAATGTTCCTTTTATGGGACGCTAGGCTTAAATGGGTTAAAAGAAAAAAGCTTGTTCCCAACAGCAAAGATATTGTAAATATAGGCCTTGACATAGGTCTAGGTAAGAGTGGGTATCGAGTCAATATTTTTCTTATTTCTCCATGGAAGCATACATTGTGGATACTCATTTGAAGCACTTCACCGAGGCACTTTTAATGAGTGCCCACAACACACATTTTTTTAGAGAAATAAGAAAAATATCAGTACTTTCGGATTGAAAAAAAAAATCTTATCAAGAGCCATGCTTGATTCTTTACCTTTTGTATTTGGGAAAAAGACGTTTATAACACATTGGTTTCATTTTCACATTTCATTCTTTATTTTCAGTCCTGGTAAAGGCGATAACAACACATCATCAGATCTGTCCGAGATATACAGACGACTAGAGTCAATAGAAGCAGACAAAGCTCCAGCAAAGGCTGCCGTGATCCTAGCTGGTCTGGGATTCACACCGCAGATGCAAAAACAGCATACAAAGTATGTTCTGCAATTACCCTTAATAGTCAAATTCGAAAAAGGGATTGGACTATCTGATAATATGTTTAAAAATTACTAATGGAGTGGCAAACATTGTAGACCCAGATCAAACTGCTCCTTAAGGAGCAGTTTGATCTGGGTCTGCAATGTTTTCCACTCCATTAGTAATTTTTAGACACATTATCAGATAGTAATCTTGGTCTATATTGTTTGCTCAGAATCTCTGTCTGACTATTCAAGGTAAATATTATAATCTCATTATCTAATAACAGTGTTTAATCATTCTGTATGTAGAGATCTCTGTTAGTGTTGATTTGCCAGTGAAATGAGGGAAAATAATATTTCAGCAGAAAATGCACTATGTTTTTGCATTAATAGATGAATTCTAATGATGTCATTTTTTTTTTTTTTTTTTTTTTTTTTATCTTCAAAGGGACTTTTCCTTTGATATAGGAATTTGTGTTATACTGAGTAAATTTCCTTGCATTCATTGTTGAAATGCAAGAAAAGGGGAACATTGTAATGTACTGTCCCCTATTCTATGTCCTATTCTTTCACCACTCCTGTGCTTTATCTAATCATTTGTATTATGTGTATGTGCATACAGTCAAACTTCAATGTCTCGAACACAGGCCTCAGTGGGTCATTTAGATGCACTGTCCTACTGGACACCAGTAGATTGCGGGTTCAACCCCCGCCGAGGTCGGCAACATTCTTTCGTAGAGATTGTTCGTGAAATATTTTCTATGGTCATTCTCTTCCTTCGGCTGATTCAAGAAGGGCAGTTGTCAGTTTCTGGCGAAAGAATGTGTACAATACTGGTAAACTGACTGCGCTCGACATGACCCCATTGGGTTGACTGGGCCGTAAAACCTCAACACAAACAAACAAACAATGGCTCGAACATCTTTGAGACCATGGAAATTTGTTCGAGACATGGGTAGTTTGAGCCTTTGGGGACTAATCATAGCACCAGGCCAGGAGGCAAATTGGAATGATTTTTGGGATGTCTTGTCAAGCTTCTTTAAATTTAACGCGTGTTGAGTGTATTCATTAGAATTGCTTCATTGAGGGGAGTCTAATGAGTACACACAACATACATATTCATGATAAAATGCAAACAATTCCCTAAGTATCTCTAAAAAATTCTTTTCTTGACCTATTGGGAGAATTTCATAGGGTCCCTAAAACAAGTTCCAATCAGCCATGGTAAACGAGCTATCAAGTGTTATCAAGAGTTATTGAAGTTTGAGTGTATTTAACCAGTATACGTAAGTGGTCAACTTGGGTAAGCTGATGTGGGGAATGATACCTTCAGGACAAAGCTACTGCTGAAAGACAAATTAATATAAACTTAATAAATATTTTATGCATTTATTTGCTAAACTCAAAAAATTAAATCCACATAGATCAAAGAAAAGACAGATAAGAATCATTTGTGTAAGTCAGAAACCTTTCGTTCAATACATAAATTGTCACACTTTTATTAAAATTTCAAAGAAATAGGTTATTTTCAAAAGTGGCACAAGTTTTCTTTTTTTGTAGTATAGCAATATCCAGTCTTAATTTGTTTTTATTTTTCAGAGCATTGTCAGGTGGTTGGAGAATGAGATTAGCTTTAGCAAGAGCTTTATTTTCAAAGTAAGTGTGTTATGTCTACTTTGATTGTTAGCTCACCTGGAGCTTTGCTCCAGCCGGTCTCGGTGGCTCAGTTGGATGCGCCGTCCGACTGGAGACCAGGAGGTCGCGGGTTCAACCCCCGCCGAGGTCGGCAACATTCTTTTTGGAGATTGATCATGAAATATTTTCTACGGTCATTCTCTCCCTTCTGCTGATTCAAGAAGGGCAGTTGTCAGTTTCTGGCGAAAGAATGTGCACAGTACTGGTTAACCGCTTAGAGGACTAAGCCTGCCCAGTAAACGTGTGGTTAGGTAAACTGACCGCACTCGACATGACCCCATTGGGTTGACTGGGCCGTAAAACTCAACACAAACAAAAGCTTTGCTCCAGGTCAGCTTTTGCCATGGCATGCTGAAACAAATAAATTGTCACTTAACTCATTGTAGACAGATTGAACTCTCCATACTATATACTGGAAGATTCTAATTTCGATTTTAGGTATGCCAGGCTTTATTATTTAGATATTCCTAGAGAAAAATGGTTGAACTATTTGCAAACAGTGGAGACCCTGATCAGATGCCGCATTTTGCGGCATCTGATCAGGGTCTGCACTGTTAGCCAGTTACCCTTTTAGGAGTCTCCAGACTACAATGGGTTAAAGCAGTGTGTCCTGTTCAAAGCTATTAAATATTTGATTCTTTATTGTACTTTTGTATGGGGCATTGATACACTTTGAGGGGAGTCAGCTTTGATGAATTTGGGAGCAAATTCCTTCCTTTTACAGCAAAACTCTTTCCCACAGAGAAGCAGATAGGAAGTCACAACATATGAGAACCCTTTCTGAAGGGAGGCAAAAATGATTTTGACAGAGTTGCAGTCCCTGAAAGTGTAATTATACCCATTAAGTTTTATGTCTAGGGCCCAGTAGTTCAAAGCATTGTTAGCTTAACAAGCATGTTAATGACAAACTAATTAACTGTTGCAGCTGGTATTTCCAGATACATCGATAGTTTTACTCACATTTTTTTTTCAGCAAAAATATCAATGTATTTGCCATATTTCAAGATTGAAATTTTAATGTCATGTTAGCTAACAAGTTAATTAAGTTTTTAACAACAGGGCACAGATTTACAGTAAGAAAAGTCTCTTTCATCACATTAACGCTTAACATGCTGGGTAGAACTTTCAGCAGATGACATTTTCAAATATTTTCTTATTTTTCCTAGAAAACTGACTTTGATATTTCATGCAGCTTGCCACCTAAGGAAATACTTTGACATTTCATGCAAATTATCTCCTAAGGAGACAATTTGCATTATGTGTCAAATCCTATTTTCTGATAAAAATAAGAAAGATATTGTCAGCTTGTGGTTAAGGTTAATACTGTTTTGTCTTCAACATACAGATGGCTATAATTGTGTTTTCCCTTTTTTTATTTTCAGACCAGATCTGTTATTACTTGATGGTAAGTTTGAGATTCTATTTATACAAAAAACATGTCAGATAAGTATAATTTTGTAATGCTTTGCATAAAGATAAGAATGGGGTCCACTTAAGAATTTTCTTATTACTGCATGAAAATATACATTGTGGGTACTCATTAGCAGCTCCGAGATGAGGCGCTTCAAATAAGTGCCCACAACAGCTGGACCAGCCACTTCTAATGAGTACCCACAATGTTTTCAAGGGAATAAGTAGAATACAGTAAAACCTTGATAACTCGAACACCAATGGCTTGTTTACCTTGGATGATTCAAACTTGTTTTTGAGTCTTCAGATAGCTCCAAAAAAAAATATTTCGAGAGTTTGTGGGGGAATTTTCTTATTTTATCATGAAATTGTATGTTGTGTGTACTCAATAGAATTGCCACATTGGGGCAATTCTAAGGAGTACACTCAACATACCATTATTGTATAGAAGATCAAAAAGACTTCCCAAAATTCTGAGCATTTGTTTCCTGACCTGGCGCCTGATTAACCCTCAGTGAGCCATTAAGGTTTTTTACTGTATCTACTTTTTGGTCAAAAAAAGGCCTTATGTGGAGCTACTTAAGGCTTAGGATAGTTTTTGTTATTTTTGCACCAAAGTAGGTGTTCCGGGTTAATATTAGAACAATCTCTGTAGTTGACAATTCATAACTGCCCGTTTTTGAACCTTGTGAATTTAGAAAAAAAGTGAACAGTGTTTACCCTGATTAGACAGCATGGGTGTCAGGTCTTTTACATTTTCTTTAACTGGCTTGGCTCATTAATATATGTGCTAGCTGCAGATAGGAGGAGTATTCAGATATTTCTTTTTCTTATTTTGCAGGAAAACATTTCTTGTAGCTACTCGTTAGTAGAGGCTTAGCAAGGCCCTTCTAATGAATAACCACAGCATACGTTTTATGTTAACCCTTGTCCTGCTGAATAAATTAAGATGCCACACCCATTTTTAATTTTCAGCCAATCAGATTACTTGATCCAGGTTGTTGATACAAATTCACATACTGAATGACAAACAGTGTAGATTCAGATCAGTTGGCTTCTTTAGAAGCCAACTGATCTGGATCTACACTGTTTGCAAAGGCAGGGTATATCCGAGTTCAGCAGGACAAAGGTTAAGAAGTTAAACAAATATTGGTATGTTTTGCTTAAAAAGGAGACCTTAATTGGAGCAGTGAATTGATTGTCACAGCAATTAATGAATCAACATTTGACATGATCTTAACTGTGTTGTCTGGGTCATAAAATTCAAACTGAAACTCAAAACTCAATTTTAGAAGTGATTAGTGTATTTGCAGTGCTATGAATTGCTGAAATATTTGAACACAACACATATTCTAAAATTTGAATGTCCATGTGGCAACTTTGTAATTTGTCAGAAAAAAGTTTTTGGTTTTGTTTTGTTTTTTTTATTCTACATGGTTTACAGTAAGCCCATGTTTCTTTGTCAAGTACTTTTGTTAGTGTAAAGATGCTGGGAGCTTACATTATCATAAATACAAAGGTACAAGTATGGTAGTATGATGCATAGCTCTAGTTAAGGTGCTTTTTTCAAACCAAAAATATTGATATTTTTCTTATTTCTCCACGAAAGCATATGTTGTGGTACTCATTAGAAGTGCCTCACAGAGGCACTTCTTATGAGTACCCACAACATATGTTTTCGTGAAGAAATATACTGTGAGGCACTTCTAATGAGTACCACAACATATGCTTTCGTGGAGAAATAAGAAAAATATAAACCTGATACCCACTCTTATCTAGGCCTATGATGATGGTTGATTGAATGCGTACTTTCTGTTTTTTTTTTTAGAACCTACAAACATGTTGGACATGAAAGCTATTATATGGTTAGAAAATTATTTACAGGTAGGTGTCCTTGTATTATTGATGTTCTTGGCCTGCATCCATATTATCTTTAGCTTAGGATAATTCTGTGCACGGTCTTGTGAGCTCTCGAACAATTTGTTTGAACTACCAGAGGACTTGTTAAGGAGCTGGTTCTTATGGAATAATGTGTGTGGTGCGTGTGTAGGGGGGTGGGGGTGGGGGATCAAACAACTGGAAGAACAAAGTTTGGTCTTCTAAATTTTTTTCATACATTTGGTTGTAAATTTTATTCGTTTTTTTTTTTTCCATCAAAACTGGGCTAGAGTTTACATTCAAGGCCCAGTTGTTCAAAACTAACAATGTTGTTAGTTAACGTATCATTAAATCTTTGATCACTAAATATGGCATATGTGCTAATATTTTTGCTGAAAAAATGTGAGTAGCTTTTGCGTTTGCAAAAGCTACTCACATTTTTCAGCAAAAATACCTGTGAATTTGGTATTGTACTTACTAGAGCAGTTAACATTTTGACACTAACAATGCTTTGAAATTGAACAACTGGGCCAAGTTCTAAAAAACAAATAGATTCTAAAAGAGAAATGAACTCAAAATGTTTTTTGATTGATAAACACAGTAATTTCCATTTTTATTATAACTTGATCAAAATTGCATAGAAAATCTACTGAGTTACAAGTTCAGCCATATAGAGCAATTTGTGTTGGGGGTTATTTGCTCTTGAGTGTCAAAATGGCCAATATTTGCAAGTTCTAAGTGTTAGATCAAGTAAACAGCTGGCCAGATAAGACTTCTTTGACGCAGGTAAGCTATTGTTGCCACTTGGGGGTCAAAATTTAGGTCACACTCACTTTAAAGTTTTATGACAAAGCTTTTTAAACATTCATATCTCAGCAACCACTGCCTAGAGCCCTTCAATATTTTAAATATAATCATAGCATAGCATAACCTTCTATTCTATAACATCATACCCAAGGGTCAGATCCTGGGGTGGGGCTTAGGGGTCAAAAATTAGATGGCACTCACTTTAAAGTTTTATGACAAAGTTTTTTTTTAATCTTTAAGACTCAACAACCACTGGCGAGAATCCTTTGATATTTAGAATATAATCATATAAAACCATATCCTTCTATTCTGTAACATCATAGCCAGTGTGAGACCCTGGTGTGGGGCTAAGGGGTAAAAAGTTAGGTCAAACTCACTTTAAAGTGTTATGACAAAGTTTTTTAACATTTGTATCTCAGCAACCAATGCCTAGAACCCTTCCGTATTTGGAATATAATCATAGCATAGCATAACCTTCTATTCTATAACATCATACCCCAGGGTCAGACCCAGAGGCAGGACTTAGGAGTAAAAAATTAGGTCACCCTCACTTTAAAGTTTTACGAAGAAGTTTTTAAATCCTTCATATCTCAGCAACCACTGAATCACTGGACAGAACCCTTCCATATTTGGAACACAATTGTAACATAGTGTAACCTTACATTCTGTAACATCATATCTCAGCGTTGATCCTGGAGCAGGTCTTAGGGGTAAAAAATCAGGTCACACTGGCTTTAAAGTTTTACGACAAAGTTTTTTTTGAACATTTATATCTCAGCAACCACCGGACAGAACCTTTCCATATTTGGAACATAACCATGTCATACCATAACCTTACATTCTGTGACCCTATACACCAGAGTCAGACCCTGGAGAGGGTCTTAGGGGTCAAAAATTAGGTCACACTCACTTTAAAGTTTTATGACAAAGTTTTTGAACATTCATATCCCAGCTATCACTGGAAAGAACTCTTCCTGGAATATAGTTATATCATAATTGCCTAAACTTAGATTCCCAAACATCATACCCCAGGGTCAGACCCTGCAGCGGGTCTTCGGGGTAAAACATTAGGTCACGCTCACTTTAGTAAAGTTTTATGACAAGGTTTTTTTTTAACATTTATATCTCAACAACCACTGGATGGAACCTTTTCATATTTGAACCATATCATAAAATAACCATAGATTATATACATCATACCCCAGGGTCAGATTTTGGAGCATCCGCCTGTATGTCTGTCAGTCCATCTCTCCCTCTTCTCTCATAAAAATTGCCAGAATTTGATAAATATTGGTAGATATGTTGGAAAGGTTAAGTAAGTGTGTTACATGCAAGAAAATATCTCTCACTGCCTTATTTTCAAATTACCTCCCATTTCAATGTTAAATCATGAAATCTTGCGCATTCCTTAAGTCCAGTACCCTTTGAGATAGTTTGATGATATTTGGTAGGTACACTACAACTTCTTTATAACACGGTTCGTTATAACACGGTTTTGGATGTAACATGGTTCAAAGATGGATCCCAAAAATGTACAGATTATATTGAAAAATGACCATTTTTCAATATAATCTTTACATTTTTGTTTGGATATAACACGGTTGTTTAACTAACACGGTTTATGCTATGGACCCCAACAATAGTGTTATAAAGAGGTTGTGGTGTATATAGGACAAGTCTAGGAGGCATGTCCATATTTGGAATATAAGCCATATAGCTAGACAAGGCGGCACTCAAGCGAGCTATGCTGTCCTGCAACAGCTCTTGTTAATTGTTCATTTGTACTTTGAAACATATTCTTTGGCGGGCCCCCGTAGCCTAGTGGATAAGAGAGTTGACTCTTAATCCATTAGGTTTCTCACCGCTGTGGTTCGAGCCTCACTCGGGTCATATGTGGGAAAGCCGTTCTGCTTACGGATGGTCAGGTGGTTTTTCTCCGGGTTCTCCGGTTTTCGCCCACCTTCGATGAACGATCGGTTCGATATAAGTGAAATATTCTTGAAAGGGCCGTAAAACCCAAATCAAAAAAAAAAAAAAAAACATATTCTTTGATATTCCTTTCACCATTTTTCTGTGTTCATATACATGTATTATCTTTCTTTCAGTCCTGGCAGACGACAATTCTTGTAGTGTCCCACGATCGTTCATTTTTAAATTCGGTCTGTACAGATATTATACATCTACACAATAAACAGTTAGTTGTTTATAAAGGAAATTATGAAAACTTTCACAGAACGAGGGAGGAACGCTTGAAAAATCAACAGAAAGAATACGAAGCACAGAAACAATATAGAGATCACATACAGGTAACTGTCAAATTAACTCTTTGCATGCTGGGTAATTTTGCATGCTTTTTGTCTGTGGATTTTTTTTTAAATTAACTTTTCCAAAAAATAATCTTTCAGGAATACCATCAAAGTGTCAAACAGTTTGGATCCAGATCAGGCCCAACGTTTTGTCGGGCATAATCTGGGTCCAAACTGTTTGCAAAGTTTATCAGCAGACTACAAAAAGTCGCCACTGGCAGGGAAAGATTTAAGGGGATTGAATACACTTGCTAGTTTTTTCGCCTTTTTTTTTTTTTTTTTTTTTTTTCACAAAGGAGACATCTTTTGTGGCCTCCTGTTTGTTTTTCTACGCATCAAGCCCCTTCTGAAAAAGAGTCTACTCTAAAAGGAAAGAATTTGCTCCCAAAGGGAGCAAATTCTTTCCTTTTAGAATGGACCCCTTCTAGACTCAGTTACCTCCCATGAAAGTGTATTTATGCTTTCTCACAGAGAGCTAAAAGCTAGGAAATGCTCTTTATCATTTTTGTATACAGTCGAACTTCGGTGGCTTGAACATCTTTGGGACTCTGGAAATTTGTTCGAGATATGGGTAGTTCGAGCCACTTAGGGTTAATCATGGCACCAGGTCAGGAAGCAGATGGCAATGATTTAGGGAATTTTTTTTGGTCTTCTATACAATAATGGCATGTTGAGTGTACTCATTAGAATTGACTCAGTGAGGCAATTTTAATGTGTACACACAACATACAATTTCATGATAGAATAAGAAAATTTCCCCAAATATTTGTTTTCTTGAGCTATCAGAAGAATTTCGTAGGGACACAAAATCCAGTTTAAATTATCCATGGTAAACGAGCCATCGGTGTTCAAGCTATTGACGTTCGACTGTATGTAGGCAACAAAGGAATAGGAAGTATCTGAGTGACAGCTGAGATTGGCTTACAGGTGGGCAAGGCCTGTTATCCTTGTAGCAGGTAAGGGTAGAGGGGGAATAATTTCTTCTGTTTCTTCACTTTCATTCCTGTTCCTCATGCTTCCCTGTCCCTCTCTTTCATCTCCTCTACTATCTCTTTTATCTCTTTTCTCCCTTTCTCTGGGAGATGACACAAAATGACCCACAAGGGCTGACGTGTCGTTAAACCCAGATCACGAGGTCTCAGATTGGAATCCAACTTAAGGCGGAGTTCACCTTATGACTGTACACATCACGAAAACATACCTATATAATTTTGACCCCCTTAAACCGCACTTTTATATAGTAAAACATGGGTTTACAGGGGTATACGTTATTTTTGTTATTTCTGCTCAAAAACATAGATTGTGGGTACTCATTAGAACCGCCTCGATGAGGCAGTTCTAACGAGTACCCACAATCTATGTTTCGAGCAGAAATATGAAAAATATCAAAAAAATTTATCTGAAAATTTTCAATTTTTTTGGTGGTAAAATTTTCAATATATTTGAATAGGCATGTTTTCGTTATGAGG
Source organism: Anodontia alba (assembly GCA_964016985.1). Lineage (NCBI taxonomy): Eukaryota > Metazoa > Mollusca > Bivalvia > Lucinida > Lucinidae > Anodontia > Anodontia alba. The sequence goes on along the minus strand of OZ024836.1, from coordinate 13,617,464 downwards.
ATTTTGTATAGAGCCTTTCATTATCACCCCTTCATCATCTCTTAATGGTTTGAATAATGTTGAAAAAAATTTAAAACACTGAATCATCCACAAAGTCCCAGATCAGCTTGTAGAATCACTCTGATATGGCTTTAACTGCCTGCTTACAGAATCTCTGGAAAATGTAGAATATGTAGACAAATAGAGAAGGTCCTGATCAGGCTTCATGAATACTTACTGGTACTGTTTGCACATGGCATAAGAAAGTTTTCTCACATTATGTAACAGAATGTGTGACCACCATAGACATACCATATACCATAAATATTTGCAAACAGGGCTTGACATTTCATGCCTATTGTCTCCTAGTGAGAGATTTTTCATGAACTGTCGAACCATGTTTTCTGGGAAACATAATGAAAATGTACAACATGTGTTTTTGTGGAGAAATAAGATAAATATTTATCTGGATATTCCATGTTTAGAGCTACTCTTTATATATATTTTTCAGGTTTTTATAGACAGATTTAGATATAATGCTAACAGAGCGTCACAAGTACAGAGTAAACTTAAATTATTAGAAAAATTGTAAGTAACTTTTATTCCCTGTGTTCACATTTGCCACTGTGCAAAACTGAAAGATATTATTTATGTTCCTTTTTAATTTAATTATATTACCTCGTCAAGTGATGTTTTTTTGATTCAGAAGAAATAGTGGAGAAAAGATTTCATTAGTCTTCAATGGAATGCAGTTACTTTTGCAAGTTTAAATTAAAATGAGGGTATAAAAGAAAAAGGGTATAAAAAACAACAACAAAAAAACAGATTGTCAGTTATGGACTTCTTTGTCTTGTAAGCCTCGCTTGCTTTGAAAGCATTTAGAAAATGGGCTCTGCTCTTAAAGGGAAGAACTTGCTTCTATAGGGGCAGTTCAACCTGTTTATCTGTCATTTGAGCTTATGCTGTTCATCCATATCTGTGTGGATTTGCATGCCATTACGAAAACATACCTATTCAAATATACTGAAAATTTTATCACAAAAAAATGAAAATTTTCAGATAAAAAATTCTGATATTTTTCATATTTCTGCTCAAAACATAGATTGTTGGTACTCGTTAGAACCGCCTCGGAGAGGAGGTTCTAACGAGTACCCACAATCTTTGTTTTGAGCAGCAATAAGAAAAATAATGTATACCCCTATAAACCCGAGTTTTACTATATAACAGTGGGGTTTAAGGGGGTCAAAATTATATAGGTATGTTTTCGTGATGCTTTGTACACTATCCCAGTATGCACTTTAAGGTTAGTGCAGATATTAATATTACAAGTAGTACAATTGATAGTTGAAATGCATTTATTCATGATTTTAGCTAAAACATACTGTAGGTGAAAATTGTTAGGGAGAATGAATTTGTATATAATGCAATAACAGTTTTGTGTTTCCTCTTTCAGACCAGAACTTAAACCCGTAGAAAAAGATACTGACGTTACAATGAAGTAAGTGAAAGTTTTACATTGAAATTCTTACACAGACTTACACAAACAGTTGTAACAAGTTTACAGTAACCATGCAGTTAGCTCTAGATAAGAGAGCTGTTATGATAAGTAAATATTTTCCTTAACCGTTGCTGAAACAATTAAGATGCCATGCCCACTTCTAATTTTCAGTCAATCAGATTACTTGATGCAGGATGTTGATACAAAGTCACATACTTAATGGCAAACAGTGCAGATCCAGATCAGTTGCTTCTTCAGAAGCCTAGTGATCTGGATCTACTCTGCTTGCAAAGTTCACGCATATCTGGGTTCAGCAGGACTAGGGTTAAAAACATATTGTGCACTTTTTTTTAAATTTTATTGGAATAGCCAGTTTGGGCACCATGATACCTTACCATATCAAAGCAGCTGTTTGGCCAAATGGTTAGCACTCCTGATGTTGGATAGCGGGTTCAAGTTCTGTTACAGGTGCAATTTATATCATGACTTTACAGTTCTTTATTGCATAGAGCCTTTCAGTATCACCTGTTTGTCATCATATTGAAAAAGATGTACAACACCAAGTCGTCATCATTATTATCATCATCACTACTATAACTGTCATAAACTTTGAACAAGTTCATTTTACCACGTATTAACTTTTCTAAGAACTGCTGGATGAATGGCAAACAATTTGGCATCTGATCTGGGTCTACACTGTTTGTCCGGGCCTGTCAGTCTGAAGACTTATGGTAAATGTGGTATGTTACCATAGCTTTAGATAACAGGAAGTAACCACATAATGTTTTTCTTATTTCTCCACAAAAACATGAGTTGTGGGTATTCATTAGAAGTGCCTCGCAGAGGCACTTCTAATGAACACCCACAATATATGTTATGTGGAGAAATTTTTCTTAAATATTTTTATTTCTCAACAAAAATATATGTACTGATTAGAAGTCATTCACTGGAAGCAAAAACCGAGGTGCTTCTAATTTGCACCCACAACATATGTTTTTGTGGAGATATAAGAAAAATATTAGTACTTTTGGGTTGGAAAAAATGGCTTTAATATCTGGAACTATGGTTACAGTGGATTTTCTTTTTTTCCTTTAGATTCCCAGAATGTGATAAACTGTCTTCCTCGGTGCTACAAATGGATGAATTGCAATTTTATTACACAAAAGACAGAATAATTTTCAACAATGTTGACTGTAATGCCAATATGTCATCACGGATATGCATTGTAAGTAACTTTGTTATGTATTTATTATTTTATCATCTCCAGGGCCCAGTTGTTCAAAGCTAACGACATCGTTAGTTAACGATTCGTTAAAATTTACATCGAGTGATACGCAGATATGCTGAAATATTTTGCTGAAAAAATGTGAGTGGCTTTTGCATTGCAAAAGCTACTCACATTTTTTCAGCAAAAAATATCAGAATTTTGTATATTGAATCCGCTAAAACAGTTAACGAAATGACCCTTAACAACGTCGTTAAGCTAACCACGCTTTGAACAACTGGGCCCTGATTGACTCCTATATTGTCATACCCTTTCCCCCTTCCCTCCCCACCCACCACACATTCGTGAGGTTGAGGTCTTTTAAAGCTTAGCATTCTGGGAAAAATGATTAGCAGACGACATAATGAAATATTTTTCTTATTTTTCTCATAAAGTCGAATTTTCTGTTTCTTGCAAATTGTCTGGGAAAAATAAGAAAAATATCAATTTGCTGCTGAATATGCCCATAGGGAAAGGTTATTCCACAGAAGTATCGTCTTGATTTCTAGTCATGTAGGCTCAGTTGTTGAAGGGCTGTTACACACACACACACGCACACACACACACACAAGCACTTAGAGAAATACCTTTTTGGTCTTTTGTTGCAAGCGCATTTTTTGAAATTCTGTATGTACTATTAACACAATAAAGTGTCATTTTCCTGTATAATCTATATTTTTTCTTTTGATACAACAGTTTTGTGGTCCATCTTTTAACCATGTTATATCTGAAACCATGCTATAATGAAGCATGTTATTAAGAGGTTCCTGGGTATTTAACCCATTTTAGACTGAATGAACTCTCCCCCACTATATATTGGAAGATTCTAATTTTGATTTCAGGTATGTCAGGCTAGGCAATTTAGATATTCTGAGAGAAAAATGGTTGAACTATTTGCAAACAGTGGAGTCCCTGATCAGATGCCACATTCTGTGGCATCTGATCTGGGTCTGCACTGTTTGTGGAGTACCCTTTTAGGGGTCTCCAACAACCATTGTAGGTGACCTAATATCGCAAAACTTTTTGACATCATTTGAAAGAGCAAAAAAAAAAAAAAAAAAAACATCCTGAAGAAAAAAATATTTTTATGGTATGTAATATATAAGTTAATACACACTGAGTTTAAAATACAGGAAATATTTCCCTCGGGACTTGCAAATCTTATAAACAAACCAGTGCTAATGCACTCCTTTGTTTATCGGATATGCAAATCTCTTGGAAAATATTTCCTGCACTTCGAACTCAGGGGGCATTGACCTCAATGTATACAATATATTCTGTTATTTCCTGTTGCAGGTTGGAGAGAATGGTGCTGGTAAAACAACATTATTAAAAATCTTACTTGGAGAACTTTCCCCCACCAAAGGTGTTCGGCATGCACACAGAAATCTTCGAATAGGTTATTTCAGCCAGCATCATGTTGACCAGCTAGACATGAGTTTAACATCTGTGGAGTTGCTTGCAGACAAATTCCCAGGTAAGATGATGTGATGATAATGATGATGATGATGATGATGATGACGATGATGATGATCTTTTTTTATTGTGAATGTAAATATTGACAATTTTGCTTTTCTTTCCATGAACATTTTTTTGAAAGTTCTCGACAGAATGCTTTACAAATTTTTATACTTTGAATGCTTGTGCACAATACTGGTTAACCGCTTAGAGGACTAAGCCTTCCCAGTAAACGTGGTTAGATAAACTGACTGCGCCCGACATGACCCCATTGGGTTGACTGAGCCATAAAACCTCAACACAAACAAACAATACTTTGGATGCTTCTCGCCCTGAAAAATAAAACTTCTTTCTCTGATAATCCTTTTGTCGGATAATCGATTAATTGATTGATGAATTCCACAAAAATGATTATCTTTACAGATTTGCTAATAATCGATCATTTGATTTCTGTGTCTGTTGCTTTACCATATTTCCCCATAGCATTCAGACACCTCAACTCCTTACCATACTTTATCTAAAATTGAACAAGTACAATTTATTACCCAATGTTGTGTCGAAAATTAGCTGAATGAGTGGCAAGCAGTGTAGACCCTGATGAGATGCTGCATTTTGCAGCATCTCATCTGGGTCTACACTGTTTGCTCAGGCCTGTCTGGCATATGGCAAGAATCATGCTCAGACAGACAGGTAAAATTATGACCTAATCTTCAGTGATTACTAATCGATTATCAATCACAATGGTAGGACTGATAATCAATTATCTTTTCAGCTCTGATTAGCCAGCCCTAGGCAGTATGATGCGATTGGGTGGAATATCATGTTGTGTCTGAGACATATTTCAGTGAGGCAACACTCTGAAAGTGAGCACTGAGCTCCCTGTTACATTCAGACACTGTGCAGTATGACCGAAACATTGTTGAAATCAACATAAAACATGAATCAATCAAACAAACAAACCAAATGTGTTTTCCAAATACTGCTGGAAAGTCTTTGAATTATTTGGAACTGTATTGCAGATAAGTAACATTTGTTTTGTTTTAGGTAAAACATCAGAGTTCTACAGAGGTCAGCTCGGATCCTATGGAGTGAGTGGAGAGTTGGCCACACGGCCAGTATCTAGTCTTTCAGGAGGTCAAAAAAGCAGAGTAGCATTTGCTGTTATGAGTATGACCAAGTAAGTTTTCTCTTTATACCACCACACTATAGTGTTAAGGGGACTGGAGGCACTTGGTAGATTTTCTTCCGTTTACACAAGGGAGACAACTTGGAGGCACTTTGTAGATTTTCTTCCATTTATACAAGGGAGACAACTTGGAGGCACTTTGTAGCTTTTCTTCCATTTATACAAGGGAGACAACTTAGAGGCGCTTTGTAGGTTTTCTTCCATTTATACAAGGGAGACAACTTGGAGGCACTTTGTAGATTTTCTTCCATTTATACAAGGGAGACAACTTTTGTGACTGTTTTGCTTTTCTGCATTCCAAATGGCTTCTGAAAAGGAGTCAACTCTAAAAGAAAACATTAGCTCCCATGGGGAGATTTTCTGCCATTTTTATACAAGAGAGACTCGTTTTTGACTTACAGTTTTGCTTATCTGCACACTGTCCCTTCTGAAAAGGGGTCAAATTCTTCCATTTTAGAGTAAACTGAGAATTTGATGTTTTATTTCTCTTTCAGCTTTAAGTTATATCTAGATGATAAAGGGATGATAATGAAAGGATTTGTGCAATGAAGTCAGAGTAATAACCGCTTGGCCAGTCAGACATTTAATATACAAACTGAGAAGTGTCACACTGTTCATTCATGAGTCTCATCAGGGCCTTTGGTGTCTGTTGCTAAAGTAGCCAATGATTTCGAAGCAGGGGACAAAGACCAAGATCAGTCTGCACAGAGGCACAGTCTAATCTGGGCCTGTCCTGTCAGAGCACACCCTGGTCATGGGGGTGATTGGATGGTGCAAAGGTGTCGCGTATCTTAAGTCACCGGGGTGTCCAACTGATAGTGGCTTACAGATGGGCAAGGCCTGCTAACATTGTAGCAGGTAAGGGTAGAAGGGGAATGTTTTTATTTCTTCTGTTTCTTCACTTTCATTCCTGTTTCTCTTTCTTCCCTGTCCCTCTCTTTCATCTCTTCTGCTATCTCTTCTATCTCTTTTCTCCCTTTCTCAGGGAGACGACACAAAATGACCCACAAGGGTTGACGTATTGTTAAACCCCAACAGCATCAACACCCTGGGCCCAGTTGTTCAAAGCTAACGATGTCGTTAGTTAACGATTCGTTAATATTTTAATCGAGTGATACGCAAATATGCTGAAATTTTTTGCTGAAAAAATGTGAGTAGCTTTTGCAGTGCAAAAGCTACTCACATTTTTTCAGCAAAAAATATTAGAATATTGTGTATTGAATCCACTAGAACAGTTAACGAAATGACCCTTAACGAGCTCGTTAAGCTAACGACGCTTTGAACAACCGGGCCCTCGTCATTTTCATCATGTTGCATTAACTCGTCTGTAAATTCTGATATAAAAGCATGAGTTATCTCCCTTAGATTGCAACGCCTATTTCTTTAAAGTTACTATGTATGCTGGGTAAAAATTTCAGCAAATGACATTTTGATTTTTTTTTTCTTTTCTTGTTTTTCCCAGCCTGTTTTCTGGGGAGAATAAGAAAAAAATATAAATTTGTCACCATCAGTTGAATTAGCCCAGAGACTGGGAGTAAAAGTTAAATTCTTTTCATTTCAGTCCTAATTTCTTCATCCTTGATGAACCTACCAATCACTTAGACATGGAAACTATAGAAGCATTAGGATTAGCACTAAAAAAATTTGAGGTAAGTTATACACTTGGGTGTGCAAAAAGAACAACCAATTGTGGCACTGTTAAATTTTTTTTGTTTACAAGTTGACCAGTTTTGGTTTGGATCAACTTTATTTTTCAGCAAAAATACCTGTGAATTAGATATTGTACTTACTGCATTTCTCTTAAAAGGAATGGATACTTTTTAGGGGTGGCAACTCTCTCAAATTGATTTTACTTCCTTCTTTAAAAGAAAGGAATTTGCTACCATTTGGAGCAAAGTCATTGCTTTGTTCCTTTAGGGAGCAAATTCAGTCAAACCTGTGTTAAGCAAGCATCTATGAGAAAGCCAAAAACTGTTTGCTTAAGACAGGTGCTTGCTTAATTCATGTAGATTTCCACTTCTTTTGCCTTTAATGGGATCTGAAATAGTGGCCTTTGAAGGCAGGTGATTGCTTAATACAGGTGGCCATTAGGACAGGTTTGACTGTTCTTTCCTTTTACAGTTAACCACTTTTAACCCTTGTCATGCTGCATGAATTAAGATGCCACGCCCACTTCTAATTTCCAGCCAATCAGATTACTTGATCCAGATTTTTGACAGAAATTCACATATTTAATGACAAAACAGTGCAGATCCAGATCAGTTGGCTTCTTCACAAGCCAACTGATCTGGATCTACACTGTTTGCTAAGACAGGGCATGTCGTGTTTAGCAAGAGAATGGTTAAGAAGGGGTTTGGAGTGCAGAAAAGCAAGTAGAAAGTCATGAAAGTTGTTGCCTTTGTGAAAGTTGTGGAAAATCTACCAAGTGTATGAAGGCCTATTAATATTCTGACAAGATAACTTCTAAACACACTTAGCCTAAAATTTTACACTACTGTGCTTTGGACAGCTTTCAGAAAGTCGTTTTTTGCTCGGCACTATACAGAGAAGTAAATTTGCAATCTTTTGTCAGGATTTAATGCAAAACCATTTGTCCTAACTACCTATGCACTAAAAGCTTTATTCTAGGCATTAGTTTTTAAAAATTCAAATATTTTCACTTTTTCCCATAGTAAAAATCAATGCAAATTATGTAGATATCTATAGGGTAGGTAACGTGGAGCCAAGTTTTCAACAAGTTCCGCTTTGTCAATATTTCTTAAATTTTCACAATACTGTTGTAAAACATTAGTTATTCAAATTCAGCAAAGAAAAGTGTAGATTATTTTCTCAGACTAAAAATTCCAAAAAATCACTTTATTATAGAAATCGCATAGCTCAGACCAATTTTTTGTTGTAAATTTAATTTTAGGGTACATATTTGAAAACAATTTTTGTTTTTGATAAGATATGGTCAATCAGAACAAAATATTTTCATTTTGAATCAAAAGCCAAGCAAAAAACTTTTTCTGAGTGATGTTGAAAGGACAGTAAGTCCATTTGACTGCGAGATGTGTCTTAAACATGCTGGATGATTTGCAAACACTGCAGACCCTGATCAAACTGCTCAGTAGGAGCAGTTTGATCAGGGTCTGCAATGTTTGCACAGGCATGTCTTCCCAAATATTATGCATAAATCCAATAAATCCTTTTATTATATAGCTATAAAATTGAATGATTAAAGGCTCTGTATTCCTCAAAAATAGACCTTTCATTATCCATATCATAAAATCATAAAATGTGGCACCTGACAACCTGTAAAATTTCAGTTAGTCTCTCGTTCTTGAACTGGATCAAAAATGAAATGATTTTTTATCCTATCTCTGAATTAATGTTGCCAACATAAATTCAGAGATACGATAAAAAATAATTTCATTTTTTATTGAGTTCAAGAACCAGAGACTAACTGAACTGTTACAGGCTGTCAGGTGCCACATTTTATGATTGTTTTAATATTTTTAAACCTTTCTTGGATAATAAAATGTCTATTTTTGAGGAATATGGAGTCTTTAATATTCAGACAAGATAATCTCTAAACACACTTGACCTAAAATTTTACTACTAAGTCCATTTGACTAGCAGATGTGTCTTAAATATGCTGGCTGATTTTCAAACACTTCAGACCCTGATCAAACTGCTCCATAGGAGCAGTTTGATCAGGGTCTGAAGTGTTTGCACATGCATGTCTTTCCAAATATTTTGCATAAATTTAATAGATTCTTTTATTATATAGCTATAAAACGGAATGATTAAAAGTGTGCCATAAAATCCAAGGAACAAGAGTGTAAATAACATGTAATATCAGCATGATTACTTGATACTGCATGCCTACTTGGATGCCTTTGAATTTGAATTCATGCCATTACATGACGTTGCTTTTGATTACGTCTCGGGACAATGATAATGTGCCGAAGTTTGTCATGTATTTGTTTAGGCTTTGAATTGTAGATAATAAATTTATTACCTATTTTGAGGTTATAAGCAAATGAAAATGATGCAAAATATTTATAGATATATAATAAAATGGTTATTGCACTGATATTGATAACTAATGTGCAGCATTATGAAATCAGAGGATGTTTGCAAACTTGAGGTCTTTGATATCCCAGCCCCGTGTTGGGTTGAAATCAGGTTGGGATATCAAAAGATGTTTGCAAGCTTGAGTCCTTTGGTGTCTCAACTCAGGGACAATATTTACCAATATCAGTGCAATAACTCTATAATAGCCATAGCTACAGATAAGAGGGGGATCCACATAATATTTTTCTTATTTCTCTACAAAAACATATGTTGTGGGTACTCATTAGAAGTGCCTGGCTGAGGCGCTTCTAATGAGTACCCACAAAATATGTTTTTGTGAAGAAATAAGAAAGATACAAGCATTTTTCAGATGAAAAAAAGTGCCTTATCTGTTGCTATGAATAGCTATCACCAAACTGTTTTTGTTTGTATACAGGGTGGTGTAATATTGGTATCTCACGACGAGAGACTTATACAGCTGGTTTGTAAGGAATTGTGGGTAGTGAAAGATGGAAAAGTTCATTCATTAGAAGGCGGTTTTCCGGAATACAGGAAAATTGTTGAAGAAGAATTGGCAGCACAAGGATGTTGATGAAAATAGACATTTAGAACCTTTTTTTTTTTTGGCTTTTGTTTCAAAACCAAAATGTCTCTGTATTAATGCTTAGCACTCTGGGTAAAACTTTCAGCAGACCACATTTTGAATTATTTTTATTTTCCCCAGGAAACAGGATTTGACATTCCAATGGAGACAATTTGCATGGAATGTCAGATCCTGTTTCTGGGAAAACTGAAAAAAAATATAATTTGTCATCTGCTGAATTTGCCCAGAGAGTGGTAAAGGTTAAAAAAGATACCACTTGTTTTCATGCTGTCGTAAAGTAAATTTTGTGTATCAGCTTGCGAAATTACAATCTGTATGACCATAGGCATTTTCAATAGAACAACAGTAAACCTTTAACTAACTGCCGACTAAATTGGTACATAATAAATGAATAGTACTTTTTTGTATTTCCTAAAAAGTAGGGCTTGCATTATGCATTTCAAATACAAGCCCTTTTTCCTGGGAAAAATTAGAAAAAAGAAAAAAAATCATAGCTCCAGACAGGGCACTTTTTTCAACGGAAAACTACTTACCGTATTCTACCTAATTACCGCACTGTGCGCTTAAGTTTTTCAAAATTACTGAGAAACTGTGTGGTAAAATATGCATCTACCTACTAAGGGTACTCTTTAAGAAAAGATCAGCAAAGAGCTTATTTGACGTTGATTATGCGATTTTTTTTTTTTTTTTCTTCTGATTTTCAATATAAAAGCATTTGTTGTGGGTACTCATTTGAATTGCATCGACAAGTCGATGCAATTCAAATGGTACTCACAACATATGCCTTAATAATGGCTGTAATCTGAAGACTACGGAATTGCTTGACTGTGCGTTTATAGGGGTATGTGCGGTAATTAGATCGAATACGGTTTATTTATCCATGAAACGTATGTTCTGGGTACTCGTAAGAAGTGCCTTGCCGAGGCGCTTCCAGTGAATACCCACAACACATGTGTTTCATGGAGATATAAGAAAATTATATCATGTGGATTCATGTCTTATGTGGAGTTATGATATAAACTACATGTATTTTATAATGTTTTTGGATGATATTTAATTACAGTTGAAGGTTTATTGCCTCAATTATGGTTAAACCTGTCTTCACCATCTCAAGTTTTAATAAGAATAGAGGACAATGCTTCAGAATATTTGTTTTTTTGTTTTTCTTGAAATATTATATGAGCTAGCCCTGACAAAACCAACAGAATGGCATGTGTGTCCAGTGAAGATTGATAAGCCTGGGCATCTGCCCAGTCTAATCAGAGTCTTCACTGTGCACTCAGTGGGTAGTTAAGGAACCAGGCTTTCTTCATGCGGACAGCAAAGACTCTGATCAGACTGGGTGGATGCCTAGGCTGATCTGAGTCTTCACTGGCTGCACATACCATTTTGTAGAGTTTATCGTGTGCTGACTGATATGTCCAAAGTAGACAATTTGAAGAAATTACATTGCTGCGGATAAAGTGCGTTTTTTGAGCCAAAAAATATTGATATTTGAGCCAGCGCATGACAAAACCTACAAAATGGCATGTGCGCCCAGGGAAGACTCAGATCAGCCTAGGCATATGCCCAGTATGATCTGAGTCTTTGCTATCCACATGAAGAAAGCTTGGGTCCTTAGCTACCCACTGCGCACAGTGAAGACTCTGATCAGACTGGGCGGATGCCCAGGCTGATCTGAGTCTTCACTGGGTGCACATGCCATTTTGTAGGTTTTGTCATGCGCTGGCTCATTTTTCTTGTTTTTCCACAAAAGTATATGTGGGTGCTCATTAGAAGCACCATGTCAAGGCACTTTTAGTGAGTAGCGCCGGCCTTAGTTGCTCAGTCTGATGCGCATCCAACTGGTGATCAGGAGGTTGCAGGTTCGCCCACTGCAGGGTCTGGCAACATTCTTTTGTAGAGATTGATCATGAAATATTTTCTAGGTCATTCTTTCTTCAGCTGATTCAAGAAGGGCAGTTGTCAGTTTCTGGTGAAAGACTATGTACAAATAATGGTTGACGGCTTAGCGGACTAAACCTGCCCAGGAAAAGTGTGGTTAGGTCGATTGACCCAAATGGGTAGTTTTTTTGTTTGTGTTGAGGTTTTACAGCCCAGTCTACCCAATGGGTCGTGTTGAGTGCAGTCAGTTCACCGTACCTAAACCACACTTTCACTGGGCAGGCTTGGAGCTATGAAATCAAGTTTTATTTAGTAACCCTTAACCCTTGCCATGCTGAATAAGTTAAGATGCCTCACTCACTTCTCACTTGCAGCCAATCAGATTACTTGATTCAGGTTGTTGATACAAATTCACATACTTAATGGCAAATAGTGCAGCTCCAGATCAGTTGGCTTCTTCAGAAGCCAAGTGATCTGGATCTGCACTGTTTGCAAAGACAGGACATATCTGGGTTCAGCAATACTAGGGTTAAAGTGTCAGTCGCAGTTGTAGCAGATGAGGTTCTGAAATATTTTCTTTTATTTTTCAGAGAAGATAAAGTTCCACAATTTACATAACATGTCTAGTCTTGCATTCTTGTTGTTTTTTTTGTTTTTTTTGAAAAATAAAAAAAAAATAAATTAAAATAGAAAATTTTAGAATTGCATCAGCTGCCCTTGTTACTGGGACAGTGTTAACCCATTTTTGCTTAGCGTCCCTTAAAAGGGACATTGGCAAACAGTGTAAACAAGACCAGATGGAGCAAAACGCATCATCTGATCAGGGTCTACACTTTTGGCATTTAGGACAGGAAGTTCTGTAAAACATGGTAATAGTACAGACTAACCAGACACTCCTTCTGTTGGAAATGGACCTGTCCAAAGACTAAAGGTAGAAGAGTCCACTTGGCATAAATGGGTTAAAAAGTGTCATATTTGTCATCTGCTATATTGATGGTCAAATACTTAACGAATGACAAACTGCTGAACTATATAGTCAAGACTTCCAGAGTTGTTTAGCTGAAGACTCAGGATGAGCTATTGTGATCATTTGCCATCCATCAACATCCGTCCGATGTTGGTCCATCATCCACATCATTGAATGGCTTATCCTCTGAAACCCTTTGGCCAATTTTCTTCAAACTTCATGTGGAGCCGTCTGTTGAAGGGGGATTGAAAATTTATACAAATGGTCATGGTCTGTTAATTAAGATGGCCGCCATGCCCATATATGGTAAAAACACTTAAAAATCTTAAAATGGTTCCACACCATTGAACAAGATGGCCGCCATGCCCATATATGGTAAAAAACATTTAAAAATCTTCTCTGGAACCAAGAAACCTTTGAGGCTGAATATAGCATTGAGGACTCAAGCTCTACCAAGTTTATTCAAATGATGACTGTAGGTTGACCTTTGACCTTTTTACGGTAAGGTCAGATTTGCGCTCCCATATGAAAATGTTAAAAAATCATTTTCTCAATATGTGATAAAGACTAATGGCTGAAATTTACAATGTATGATTAAAGCAGTAAAGCCTCTTAGTTACGATCAAAATCCTCCCCGAGGTTCTTTGCCCTTGCCCCTGGGCTGTCTACAGGTATAAAATCCTGTAATCTTTAAAGTCTTCTCTGAAACCAGTCAACCACTTTTCATCAGATTTCACATGGGGTCTTCTTTGGAAGGGGCATCATCAATTTTTTCAAATGGTTCTGCACCAATGAACAAGATGGCTGCCATGCCCATATATGGTAAAAAAAAAAACACTTAAAAATCTACTTCTCCATGCCCATATATGGTAAAACAAAACACTTAAAAATCTACTTATCTAGCACCAAGAAAGCTCTATGGCTGAGCCTTGGTGTATGATATAGAGGATTTAAGGTCTACCAAGTTTATTCAAATGATGATCCTAGGATAACCTTTGACCTTTTTATGGCAAGGTCAAAGAAGTTGAAAAATCATTTTCTCAAAATATATTATGCCAACGGTTGAAACTAACAATGAATGATTAAATTAGGAAAACTAATTAAGTACCATCAAAAATTTGTTGGTTATCTGCCCTTGCCCTAGGCTATATACATGTATAAAATCATGAAATCTTTAAACGTCTTTTGAAACTGCTTGACTAATTTTCACCAGATTTCACATGGAGCCTTCTGTTGAAAGGGTATTGCCAATTTATTCAAATGGTTCTGCACCATTGAACAAGGTGGCTGCAATGCCCATATATGGTAAAAAAGACAAAGGAAGCTTTGAGGCTGAATCTTGGTTTACAGCATTGGGAACTCATGGTGTACCAAGTTTGTCCAAATGATGAGACTAGGATGACTTTGACCTTTTTAAGGCATGGTCAAATTTGTGTCCTAGTTGTTGTGGCAATACTAGAAGAATGTTGCATGGCATTTGCAAGTATGCAGTAGCTGTTTTTAGTCAGGTGAGCAAATTGAGGCCCATGGGCCTCTTGTTTTATGGTTAACATCCTGTTGGCATCATCAGTAGATGACAAACATAGGACTTTCTGTCCCGCCACCTGCTGAAGGCAAAAGTGGGGCATATAGCATTTACGCACTGATGTTATGTACATGCATATGTCATGTTTGAAGTCAGAGTCTAACAAATGTTTCAAGTTAACATTCAAATTTACATTGACAGTTACCTCCGCATTTCTCTTGGCAGTGATAACTTGGGTGCCTTTTCAGCTCACCAGGACTATGTCCCTGGAGAGCTTATGTTGTCACCCAGTTGTTGGCGTCAGCATCCGGGTTAGCATACCGTTTCAGTTTTCAAAGGTCAGGTGTGCATAGATTTTTTAATTATATAAGGTACTGCTTTCATATTTGGCCTACCTTAGGGTAAGACCTTTCAACTGCATACACCCCCATTCCCAAGTTAGACCCTCTATATAGGTCAAGGTCAGTTCACATTCATTTACCCCCATGTTTAAGTTCTGCATTAAGTTCTGAAAAGTGTATGTAACTGCTGAAATATTCAAGATATCCCTTTAATATTTAGCCAACACCTACCTTAGGACAAAACCTTTCAATAGCACACACCCTTTCCTCAATTAGACCTTCTGCCTAGGTCAAGGTCAGGTCATACATTTGTCATTTAAACCCATGTTCAAGTTCTGCATTTAAGTTTTGCAAAGTGTAGGTAACTGCTGAAGTATTCATAATACTGCTTTAATATTTGGCCAACACCTACCCTAGGGTAAGATCTTTTAACAGCACACACCCCTTCCTCAGTTAGACCTTCTTCCTAGGTCAAGGTCAGGTCATACTTTGTCATTTACAGCTGTGGGCAAGTTTTGAAAAATGTACATGACTGTTGAATTATGTAAGATACAGCTTTCATATTTTGTCCACACCACATCCCAGCAAGCTGCATTGTCTTCTGACTACTCTTGTTATGCTAGGAAGTTTAAATTTGGTATGCTACTTATCCAGACCTAAACCTTCAACTCTTTGCTAGAGTTGCCCTAATGTCATGCTAAATGAGGATGTTTGGGTGGTGCAAAGGTGTCCTGTATCTTACGTCACCGGGGCGTCCAACTGATATTGGCTTACAGTTTGGCAAGGCCTGCTGTTCTTGTAGCAGGTAAGGGTAGAGGGGAAATGTTTTTATTTCTTCTGTTTCTTCACTTTCATTCCTGTTCCTCTTTCTTCCCTGATCCTCTCTTTCATCTCTTCTACTATCTGGGAGATGACACAAAATGACCCACAAGGATTGACATGTCATTAAACCCCAACACAATCAATCAATCTTATGTCATTCCATGTGGAGGGGCTAGGGGTTTGAAAATCTATAACATCAGATTGAGCATTTGCAAAATAGTTGTTGAAAGGGTGTGTTCCAGCCTATGGAGAATTTACATAGGACTCTGCCCACGCGCCGGCCTCGGTGGCTCAGCTGGATGCGCCGTCCGACTGGAGACCAGGAGGTCGCGGGTTCAACCCCCGCCAAGGTCGGCAACATTCTTTCGTGGAGATTGATCATGAAATATTTTCTACGGTCATTCTCTCCCTTCCGCTGATTCAAGAAGGGCAGTTGTCAGTTTCTGGCGAAAGAATGTGCACAATACTGGTTAACCGCTTAGAGGACTAAGCCTGCCCAGTAAACGTGTGGTTAGGTAAACTGACCGCGCTCGACATGACCCCATGGGGTTGACTGGGCCGTAAAACCTCAACACAAACAAACTCTGCCCACGCACGTAATCTCATATTGTTATGCACAATTATTGCCTAGGATATGACTGTTGTACATAAGGTACATATCCTCCTTTATCTATTTCCCTTGCTTAAATAGACGGTTTTGTATAAAATCACATCTGAACATATGGGTACCCCTGTAAAATGCACTCCACAGCTGTCAGTAAATTCATAATTCGGATGTTAGATTTGCTGATAAAAGCAGGAAGTCACTGTTAAAAAATGCTTACAGCATACATTTACTTATTTGTATGATATTGGAGCTTTATGTTTGAATTAGTTTCCATCACGAAAACTCGCCTATGTAGTTTTGACCCCCTTAAACCCCACTTTTATATAGTAAAACTGGGGTTGACAGGGGTATACAATATTTTTCTTATGTCTGCTCAAAAACATAGATTGTGGGTACGCATTAGAACCGCCTCGGCGAGGCGGTTCTAATGAGTACCCACAATCCATGTTTTAAGCAGAACTATGAAAAATATCAGAGTTTTTTTACTTGAAAATTTTATAGTTTTTGGAGGTAAAATTTTCTGTATATTTGAATAGGCGCGTTTTCGAAATGCAAGCTGCCCCACTAGATTATATATCTGAGTAATTATTTTCTGACAAATTTATCTTTAATTAAACTAGGTTCCAATTCTTGTGAACCTATTATTTTAATGTGAAAATAGGCCATACATGTCTGGGTTATTTTCAAAAAAAAATCTTTCAAATTTAAAACCTGGGCCCAGTTGGTCGAAACTAACAATTGTTGTTAGTTAACGTATTGTTAAAACTTTGATCATTAAATATGGCATATTTGCTAATATTTTTGCTGAACAAATGTGAGTAGCTTTTGCATTTGCAAAAGCTACTCACATTTTTTCAGCAAAAATACCTGTGAATTAGATATTGTGCTTACTAGAACAAGAGAGAAATGGGCTGATCAAAAAGTCAACAAGAGAATTATGGGCTGATCAAAAAGTTCACTGCCTTACAGGCTGAACAAAAATTACTGTATTTTAATCCAAATATCTGGACGGACATGTCAGCAAAAAATTTAGACCGGATAAAGTGCACCAAATCTGCATTCTGCTGCAATAGCAAGACCGTATCTAGACATATCATCAGGTGGTCAAACGTGCTTACTCAGATTTAGGGCAATTCAAATGAGTATATTCAACATACCATTATAATATAGAAGATCGATAGGCATCCCTAAATAATCCCCATTTGCCTTCTGAACTAGCACTGTGATTAACCTTAGTAACAAATTTCCATGATCCCAAAGATGTTCGAGCTTTAGCAGTCACCATTAGCCCGGGTGGGGATACTCTGAATCTGAATTTTGCATGCTACATAGGCTAGGACTATTTTTGGGGTTTAGAATTTTGAATTTTAATATTTTTGGCGGGGGGGGGCGGTTCGGGAAAAGTCGCTATTTTTGCGGGTATTGAACATTTGCAGGTATTTTTGTGGGTCAGTTTCAAAACTGACTATTGTTTGGGTCTATCAAGATTCTTGGTATTTTTTAGAGTATTGTAAGAATCGGGGTTGAATTGATAGTTGTTTTTGTTTAGTTTTAACAGCTCTGTTTCTGCTGTGCATCATTTCAAAGCCATTAAAGTAAAAACGGAGCTACTGTTGGAAACTGTTTAACCCTCACCACTCTCTAGGTATATTCAGCAGACGACAAATTGGTGATATTTTTCTTATTTTTCCCCAAAACAGGATTTGACATTTCATGCAAATTGTCTCCAATGGAGACAATTTGCATGAAATGTCAAAACCTGTTTTCTGGGAAAAATAAGAAAAATATTTCAAAATGTCGTCTGCTGAAAATTTTACCCTTAGTGCTAAGCGTTAAAGCAGTTACATTACTAATACAATTATTATACAGGAAAAATAAATAATAACCACACTTTTAAAAAAAGAAAGCAAGGGGAATATTTCTGGGTGTATGCTAAGATCTGCAGATATCACATGGGTACGGCTGATATTCCAGATATGTTTGAGGGTATGGCAGATATACCGTATATTTTTTAGGGTAAACACTAGCCCGGCATATGTAGCAGACCCAAATTCAGATCAGGGCTTGGGTTGTCTGCAAGTTGCATAAGGGCCCATAGTTGTGTTCTGTTCTGTTCTGTTCAAGCATTGTGCGTCATGTCTAATCAGACGTCACTGTCCTCCAGTAGACACCGTGGATACTTGGTTATCCAGAGACTATCCTGTAAAAATCCTGATCAGACTGCACGGATGTGCAGGTTGCTCCAAGTCTTTGCTGGGGTATTACATGACGGAACTGCTTTATAAGACGGGTCATTATAAGATGGTTTAGGATATAAGACGGTTTAAAAGTGGACCCCAGAAGTGTTGTATCCAAACAAAAACTATTGATTACACAGAATTTTTCTTCTATATCATCTATATATTTTTGTTTGGATACAAAATGGTTGTTTAGATGACATGGTTTTTGCTTGGATCCCCGAAACACTGTAATAAAATTGTTGTGTGTGTATGTGTGTGTAAGTGTATGTGCGTGCGTGTGTGTGTCAATTTCTTTGGCTAGATCTTGTCAACATGTATAAACAATCACTTTTCAAAACATATGGTTTTTATCGCACCTGCTTGTAGCAGGGTGCGATATAGGCGTCCGATTTTCTGTCCGTCCGTCCGTCCGTCCGTCCGTCCGTCAGTCCGTCCGTCAGTCCGTCCGTCCGTCTGTCAACATTTATGTCGACGTTCGACATTTATGTCAAAGTTAGTATTCTAATCAACTACAAGACTAAACAACCATCAAACCTTGCATGAAACATCTCCCTGACCTCCTGACTTTGCAACATAGGCGTCCGCTTTTCCGTATGTCTATCCATTTGTCCGTCCGTCTGTCAACATTTATGTCAAAGTTTGACATTTATGTCAAAGTTAGTATTATAATCAACTACAAGACTAAACAACCATCAAACCTTGCATGAAACATCTCCCTGACCTCCCGACTTTGCGACATAGGTGCCCACTTTTCCATTCGTCTGTCTGTTCGTCTGTCTGTCTGTCCGTCTCTTAACAGTTCTGTTATGTCGAAGTTCGACATTTATGTCAAAGTTAGTATTCTAATCAACTACAAGACTAAACAACCATCAAACCTTGTATGAAATATCTCCCTGACCTTCTGACTTTGCGACATAGGTGCCTGCTTTTCCATTCGTCTGTCCGTTTGTCTGTCCGTCTGTCTCTTAACAGTTCTGTTATGTCGAAGTTCGACATTTACGTCAAAGTTAGTATTCTAATCAACTACAATTCTACAACAACCATCATACCTTGCATGACACATCTCCCTGACCTCCTGACTTGGCAGATATGTTGACCCAGTGACCTTGACCTATATTTTGCGCTCCATTGACTTTGACACAATTTACATTGACGTTCCAGATCTTCTCAACTATAAGGCATACAACTACCAAACCTTGCATAGTGCTTCTCCTAGATGTACAGACTTGGCAGGTACCTTGACCTGGTGACCTTGACCTATATTTTGCACTCCAGTGACTTTGACATATTTTGCGTCGACATTCAATATCTCCTCAACTATAAGGCCTACAACCGTCAAACCTTGCAAAGTGCTTCTCCTCAATGTACTGACTTGGCAGATACCTTGACCTGGTGACCTTGACCTATATTTTGGCTGCAGTGACTTTGACATAATTTACGTCAACGTTCCAGATCTCCTCAAGTGTAAGACCTCTAGCCACCAAACCTTGCATAGTGCTTCTCCTATATGTACTGACTTGGCAGGTATCTTGACCCGGTGACCTTGACCTATATTTTGCGCTCCAGTGCCTTTTACACATTTTACGTCAACGTTCAATATCTCCTCAACTATAAGGCCTACAACCATCAAACCTTGTATAGTGCTTCTCCTCAATGTACGGACTCTGCAGGTAACTTGACTGGGTGACCTTGACCTATATTTCACGCTCCATTGACTTTTACACCTTTTACGTCACCCTTCCATATGTCCTCAACTGTACGGCCTTAAACCACCAAACCTTATATAGCACTTCTTCTCGATGTACTGACTCAACAGGTACCTTGACCTGGTGACCTTGACCTATATTGTGCACTCCAGTGACTTTGACACATTTTATATTGATGTTCGGTATCTCCTCAAATATAAGACCTACAACCACTAAACCTTGCATAGTGCTTCACCTCATTGCACTGGCTTGGCAGGTACCTTGACCCAGTGACCTTGACCTATATTTGACACATTTTATGTTGATGTTTGATAACTCCTCAGCTATAAGGCCTACAACCACCATACCTTGCATTGTGCTTCTTGATGTACTGAATTAGCAGGTACCTTGACCCGTGACCTTGACCTATATTTCATGCTCCAGTGACTTTTACACATTTTACGTCAACATTCCATTATCATTGGGCTGTATGATACGAAAAGTCAGTGCTGAAGATATAGCCATTAGAGGGAATGGGACTGGCCTGGAATATATGTGCCCAACTAGGCACTTTGTCTACATTTTTTTCAACCCAGTTTTCCAAGTAAGCACTGCTAAGAATGATACAAACTTATTTAATAACCACATTCTGATTGTGGCTCCTGTGACTTTTGCGCCAGCAGGTGCGATGACGCCTTCCGCGGAATTCTTGTGATAATATGGTCAGTCATCAAGTGTTGTCAAAATATAAGGGAAGCAAATGCTATATTCAATTAACTGTTGATTCTAACTTTATTATTTCCCTTGAAATCAGCGCTGACCAGGGACGCGAATGTCATACACATGCGGACAGCGGAGACCTAGATCAGCGACCCCATCTGCGAATTCGATGTTCAATCTTAGCTACGATCATCCTGGCTTGTTTAACTCTTCTATTGTCTTGGCAAAGTCAGCAGACGACACACTCATTTGTATTTTACTTATTTTGCCTTGAAAATAGCATTTGACATATGCAACTTGGTTCATAAAGTGTTTTCCTTGGAGACAAATCGCAAGACGTGTCATTTTATGTTCTGAAAAGAAAAAAAAAAGAAAACATTTTAAAATTTCGTCTGCTGAATTTTTTTACCCAGACTGCTGAGCGTTAAAAAACCCGGTGATTACAGCCACATTATACAGATATAATCAATAATATCCCATGAGTCCGTTTGCGGATGATTGCAAACGGCGACGCAGCGTCGCCGTTTGCAATCATCCGCAAACGGACTCATGGGATATTATTGTTTTTTAGAATGTGTCAGTGGTGACTAAATGCCATGATGAGACTTGGCGTGTGTGCAGGATGATGTGAATCCGCACATCTTGCGCATGCTCAAGAACACTTTTTCGATTGACGCGGCCCATCAGTAACCGTCAAGAAGGACAGACATGCGCTTGTCCGAGCTCTAAAAATTCACTTGCAAACAACGAAGAACCAGACCCATCTGCAAGTTCTAGACATGCGTAGTTCGAGCCACTGAGGATTAGCCATAGCGCCAGGTCAGGTCCCGAGGTTATAAAACTTTTTTCATGCTCAACTCAACTAAGCATGAAATTTGTCTCGCTAATAAATCTCAGATTACTAACAACTGCAAATTCTTTCTTGTTAAACATTGCTGAGCATGAAAATTTCTCTGCTAATAAATATGAAAATGCCAACTATTGTTGGCATTTTCATATTTATTAGCAGAGAAAATTTCATGCTCAGCTGAGTTGAGCATGAAATAAGTTTTCTTACCTCGGGGCAGGAGGCGAATGGCAATAATTTTCATAGTTTTTGGCCTAGACTTAGCCTCGGACAGTGAAAATGTTATTCAGTAAACCGAAGCCGTTGCACGACCCGCACAAAAGTCGATTGATCGTAAGGCTGATTTCGAAGTGCACGTGCCCTATCATCGGCAAGCGTTGACCATCCGTCGATATTCTACAGAGTAGTCCCTTCATTCTAACGCATTTATATATGAGACACTAACAGAGCAGTCCCATGATTCTAGCGCATTATACATGATACTCTAACAAAGCAATTCCATGATTCTAGCACTTTTGCACATGATACATTAACAGAGCAGTACCTTGATTCTAGCGCATTTATACATGAGACACTAACAGAGTAGTCCCATGATTCCAACGCATTTATATATGAGACACTAACAGAGTAGTCCCATGATTCCAACGCATTTATATATGAGACACTAACAAAGTAGTCCCATGATTCTAGCGCATTTATATATGAGACACTTACAGAGCAGTCCCACGATTCTTGCGCATTATACATGATACACTAACAGAGTAGTCTTATGATTCTAGTGCATTTTTTCATAATAGACTAACAGAGCAGTCATATGATTCTAGCGCATCTATACATGGGACACTAACAGAGCAGTCCCACGATTCTAGCGCATTTATACATGAGACACTAACAAAGCAGTGCCATGATTCTATTAAGAGAACTGGATACACTTTTGGCCATATTTTACAAGGGAGACAACTATAAAGACTTTCTGTTTGCTTTCCTGCACACCAAACACTCTGAAAAAGGGGTGTTACCAGAGTCAGCATATTCTTTCCTTGTAGAGTAGACCCCTTTTCAGAAGGAAGGCAAAACAATTCAGTTTCAAAGAATTACCTTTTCTTGATCACAATCATACTTTTTTAATCTCTCATCATTACCATTCTCTTGGCTAATTCCAATCACGAAAATGCGCCTGTATAATTTTGACCCCCTTTAACCCCACTTTTATATAGTAAAACTGGGGTTTACAGGGGTATACATTATTTTTCTTCTTTTGCTAAAAAACATAGATTGTGGGTACTCATTAGAACCGCCTCGCTGAGGCGGTTCTAACGAGTACCACAATCTATGTTTTGAGCAGAAATATGAAAAAATATCAGATGGTTTTTTTTATCCGTAATGCGCAGATAACAAACTGATGAGATTGTTTCTAATTTTATCCCAGAAAAAAAAGCTTTGACATTTGATGCGAATTGCCTTCTAAGAAGACAATTTGCATCGAATGTTAAAGTTTATTTTCTGCGAAAAATAAAAAAAAAAAATATTTCAAAATATCATCTGCTGATATATTAACTAGCTTAGTAAGCTGTATGCAAAAGTATGCCTTCAGACCTATGCAGACTGTGAAGCCCCAATCAGCAATATATATATATATATATATATATATATATATATATATATATATATATATATATATATATATATATATATATATATATATATGCACTCTGATCAGGACCTTCGCTGCCTCTTTAAAAATCACTGGATACTGTAGAATATACAGTCGACTCTCATTATCTCGACTTCGCATATCTCGAATAACCGCTTATCTCGAAGTGAAAGTCTGGTCCCTGTCTTAACACAGAAATCTAACAACATATGACAAAATATTGTGGAAAAGAGGAGAATTTCTTCTCTTTTCCACAGTACGTTCAATATATTTCTAACTTCAGAAGTCAAATTGCGTATTCACTTGTATAATATGGTTGTTCGATTTACTTTTTTCCTCAAATCTGCAAATCTGACATTTCGAGGTACGGATATCTCTCAAAGTACGAGGGATGTTCGAAATGAATTGCTTATTTCTATCTTGAGACTTCAAATTTCAAGTTAGCCCAAAAGTACTCATTTCATGCCCTCGAAGTACTCCCCGTGGCTAGAAATGCAAAGTTTCAGCCGATGTATCCACTTCTTGAAGGGGTCACGGTACGCTGATTTGGGCACAGTAATAAGGTACTGATGAATGGCAGATCCAAGTGCCTGTCGGGACTGGTATTTCCGTCCAGCAAGGAATGCTTTCAATTTCGGAAACAAAAAGAAATCACATGGGGCAAGGTCTGGGGAATACGGGGGCTGAGGCAAAACAGTTACTTTTTCTTTCTTCAAAAACGCCGTAACTATTGCGGAGGTATGAGCTGGGGCATTGTCATGTAGAAGACGGACATGTTTAAAACCAGTGGCAGGGCGTCGTTTCTGATAATACTTTTTCAGTTTCTTCAGTACTACGTCTTTGTAGTACTTTCCGGTGATGCTTTTGCCCTTTTTCACTGGCACTTTTATTGCGACTCCTTCACCAGAGAAGAAGATTGCATACAAAACCTTCTTTGTACTCAAAGAACGTTTGGCAATTATTGGGCGTTTGCTGTGTTTAGTGGCCCAGATCTTATTGCTAACCTTTCTGACGGGCTCAAAATAATGGACCCAGGTTTCATCACCTGTGACGACATTGGCAAACTGCTTTTTGTCATATTTTGGAAACATTTGAAGCAGCTTTTTGGCCACTTTAACCCGTTGCCTCTTTTGCTCGTCAGTCAACAGATGTAGCACCCATCTAGCAGAAATCTTTCTGACTTTCAAATGCTTCTTCAAAATAAGGTGAACCGTTGATAGTGATATGCCTACCTTTCGTGCAATATCACGAACTGTAAATCTGGCATCTCCTTGAATGATTTCCTTTATTTTGGAAACGATTTCTTTACGAGATGCAGATTTTGGCCTACCTGATTTCGGTGCATTTTTGATGGACTCTACACCAGACTCAAATTTCTTTTTCCACCTCCGAACTGTATCATAAGACACACAAGAAGGTCCAAAAGCAGTAGAAATTTCAGTCATCAGCTTCTTCAAAGAACAACCAAGTTTTGAGGGAGCTTTGATGTAACCCCGTATTTCATCTTCTTGGTCGACGCTTCTATCAACCATTTTTACTGCAGTGGTCAATGACTGCGTGTATTCAAATGGCAAATTTTATGTCTTACACTTAGTCTAACATGTACATTTATACACCATTGTGTAGATATTGAATAGCCCTATACAGGTATGTATTGATTTTTATCGTGCCCCACGTGGATATCGAGCTAGAGGACAATAAGCAATTCATTTCGAACATCCCTCGTATATCAGAGTCCCTTGGACTTCGAGATAACGAGTCGACTGTATTGACTGTATTGTTCTTATGAGACTGTACAGATCTGCAGGATGATCTGAATCTATGTATTTTGGATATGCTCAAGGACACCTTTCAGCTGGCCCCAAGTAGTCTATTTGCTCTAAGTATTTGGATAGATAGGCCTGCGTAAACCGTGCAGACCAAGATCAGATGCCGCAGTAACAATCTATGTTTTCGAACAAAAAAAAAGTAACACGTATATACCCCTGTAAACACCAGTTTTACTATATATATAAAAGTAGGGTTTAAGGGGGTCAAAACTATATAGACAAGTTTTCGCGATGGTTTTACTGGAGTAAGACTTTCATCTTTGATCATGAAAAGATTCAAATAAAATAAAAACAGCTAAAAACAGTCTATTTCAATCCTAAATAAAATAAACTGATTTTTGATGAAGCCACTGAAGCATTCCTGGAATGAACATGGCAGTAATGATACTTGGATGTATTTCTACCGAGGTTTTGCTAATCAGGCGATTTGATTGGTTGCCATGATAACAGAATGTCACATTGATATATGATGGG
Organism: Anodontia alba; assembly: GCA_964016985.1. Classification (NCBI taxonomy): domain Eukaryota; kingdom Metazoa; phylum Mollusca; class Bivalvia; order Lucinida; family Lucinidae; genus Anodontia; species Anodontia alba. The sequence goes on along the minus strand of OZ024836.1, from coordinate 13,591,821 downwards.
GGTATGTTAAACGAAATCGCCAGAAGCAATGAATCAGTTGGAACTAAACTTGGCAAAATATTAATGTTCCTTGTTTTTGGCAGCCTATCCTGAACCTTTAAGTATGCATTCATAAATTCTGGTGATCCACTCAGGGTCATCCGCCCCTTTTGTTTAGCACACAAGGTACGTATCATGACAGGAAATTCCCAGCTAGCATTCTTTATAAATCTACAGCGGGCCGTTATCGGCCCGTCAGCAACCCTGACGGGCCGATAACGGCCCGCTATAGATTTTTGTAGAATGCTTACTGGGTAGGCTCTTTTTTTAGTAAGCGCACAGCGAAGACCAAGATTAGCTTGTGCATCTTCACATCTACACGGTAATCAGAGTCTGCTAGGATCATCAATATATTCTGCAGTTGGCATCGTCTCTGCACGCAGTCTGATCAGATCTTTGTTACCCAGTTTAACCCTTCTCTTGCTTAACACGACATGCCGTATCTTAGCAAACAGTGTAGATCCAGATCAGTTGGCTTCTGAAGAAGCCAACTGATCTGGATCTGCACTGTTTGTAATTATATATATGAATTTCTATCAAAAACCCGGATCAAGTAATCTGATTGGCTGGAAATTAGAAGTGGGCGTGGCATCATAATTTATTCAGCATGACAAGGGTTAAAGCGCTGGGCAAAAACAATAGCAGACGCCATTCGTTTTTTGTTTGTTTGTTTGTTTGTTTTTTGTTGTTGTTTTTTTTTTTTTCAGAGAAATTAAAACTGCATTTTATGTTACTCTTGAGTTCTCTGGAAAAAAAACAAACAAACAAACACAAAAAAGAAAAACAAAAAAAAAATAAATAAAAAAAACGTCACACTACAGTGGTTGATGGTAAGGGCATGGCTGGGGGAAGGAGGCATGATATTTCTTCTGTTTTTCCCTCACCCTCCTCTGAACTGTTTCATCTTCTCCACTAGTTCTGTCTTTTTTCTCCCTTTCTCTGGGAGACGACATAAAATGTCCCGCAAGGGTTGATGTGTCGGCTGTGTCGTGAAACAAGAACTAAAACAAAAATCGTCATACTATCATTTATCTCATGATTTAAAAAGGACTGGGCTGTGACTGTCACAAGAAACATTTCATGAATATTTTTTCACTGTTAATGTAATATTCCGTTTGACATGTCAGTCGTCATTCAACCTCTACCATCCTTTTGGCTTATTCAGCAGACGACAAACAGATGACATTTTTTCAGAAAATAGGATTAGACATTTCATGCATATTATCTCCTAAAGCAGACAATGTCTGCTTTAGGAGATAATTTGCATGAATTGTCAAATTTCATGCAGGAGGTAATTTGCATGAAATGTAAAGCAGAAAAATGTCAAATCAATTTTCCGGGATTTTTTTTTTTTAAATAACATGTCTTCTGCTGAAGTTTTTACCCAGCATGCTAAGCGTTAAAAGAAGTCTGGTTGAATTTCAGCAAAAGTAATTGACAAATATGAACTTTCCGGCGCCACAATACTTCTTCAGAAAATCAACTGAAAACTTCCTTTACACAAGGGTATTGGTATAATAAGAAAATTGTCAGTGAGAAATGAAATTAATGGCTGAAGCTGTTTTGGCGATGAGCACGTGTCAAGAAGGATTTCGTCCCTTGGGTACTTAAATGGCTGAATTTGTGGACGTCAATTCTCGTTTCACAACCGAGAGTGAAACGCACATTGCAACCGGCAGTTATATATAGTTGTCATAATTTGTTAAGGATAATATTGCATCGTCTTTAAGAGGTCTATATATTATACAGCTGCTAGGTTTTACGCCATTTTGTACAACGCCCAGCGGTCACAAGACGATAATACAAAGTCGCCTCAACGTCGATGCAACGTCATGACGTTGCATCGACGTTGAGCCAACGTTGTATAAACGTCATGTGCCCGCTGGCCGGAGACACCTTTTGTAACTTTCAGTTTGATTTCTTGCACACCAATCCCCTTTTGGAAAGGGGTCTACTCTAAAAAAGGGAAAAAAAATGCTCACAAGGGAAGTAGAGTCCTTTTTGCAGCAAATTCTTCCCCTTGGGAACAAATTCTTCCCATTTAGAGTAGACCCTCTTCAGAAGGAAAGCAGAAACAGGTTTCATAGAGTGGCCTGCCCTAAAAGTGGGACTATGTCCTTTCTTGATTATTCGGGTTGGTACTAAATTATCAAGCAAGCAGTCGATATACTGATGGATTCGAACTGGGGCCCTTCCTCCGCTTATCGCAGATCTGTTTCTGTTTTGTTACGAAACAGACTTCATGCTGTCCCTTTACTTATCAAATATTGATAATGATTGCTTTGAACAAACAGGTAACACCGCTGATACCGAAGCCCCATTTCTGGATTTAATGTTATCAATATTCAGTGCTATATCAAAAGCACTGGCGGGTCGATTGTCTCTGAGTTTAGGTTGGGAAAATGGTCCTGAACGTGGACGTAATACTGTTTCGTTTAATTCTTAACTTCCTGTTATTTAAGCAAAGAGTGCAGATCCTGATCAGACGCCACGCGCCGCGTTCTGCGGCGTCTGCACTGAGTGCCAATGTCCCAGTCCAACCCTCTTTACACTGACGTCACAGCGACAAGAATAGCCCGGCTATAAATAACCGTTACCTGAATTTTGGCATTTGTATACTTTAAATCGATTGTAAACAATCGAACCAAAATTTAAGACAAAAAGGATGACTTCGAACACATTGAACATATAAATTTTCCGATTGTGTGTGTGTGTGTGTGTGTGTGTGTGTGTGTGTGTGTGTGTGTGTGTGTGTGTGTGTGTGTGTGTGTGTGTGTGTTATTGGGTGGCGATGGCCCTCGTGATCCATTTTTAGGATGTATATATTTCTCAGTTGACTCGTTTTGCTACAGCATCTAGTTAAGTCTGTGACAATGATCCGAATAAATATTTTTTTAACTGCTAGATTTCTTCAGCAGGGGTAGTGGTATCATGAACCTTTCTAGGTTTTATCGCCGTCATTATAAATAAAACTCCAAATACAGGGTATAGGCCTAACGTCGGCTTGAAATACTTCTTCAAGACGGTCTATCGGAATCCGAATTTTATGGTGAATCCCTTTTTGGATTTAGAAGCATTTTTGATAATACTGATTTTCGGAAAAAAAAATCAAAACCATTACGAAAACACGCCTATTATTCCAATATATTGAAAATTTTACAACCAAAAACGGAAAATTTTCAGATAAAAAAAATTCTGATATTCTTCATATTTCTGCTCAAACCATAGATTGTGGGTACTCGTTAGAACCGCCTCGGCGAGGCGGTTCTAACGAGTACCCACAATCAATGTTTTTGAGCAGAAATAAGAAAAATAATGTATACCTTTGTAAACTCCAGTTTTACTATATAAAAGTGGGGTTTTAAGGGGATCAGAATTATATAGGCTTGTTTTCGTGATGGATTGTCCGGGTGTCTCTCTAGGTTACAACATGGGTGTTCTTTTGCAAAATGCATGCATGTTGGTTAACCCAGTTATGGCTGATAACTTTGCTACCCCGTTCAACGCACAACGAAGCCAGTAAACACACAACGTCGTAATAACGTGGGTTCGACGTCGCTGCGACGTCATGGCGTGTGTTTGCTGGGAATAGATTCCTTTGCTGAATAGCAAACAGACAGGAAGTCACAAAAGCTGTCTCCTTTGTAAAAAATGACAGAAAAATCTAGAAAGTGTACTTGTATCAAGTCTCCTTACTGAGGACATTCGTCGTACGCATACATGCACATAGTCACTGGACACTGTAGCATATAGCAGCGAGCAGACTGCGCACCTTTAATCTTCGCATTCACGGTTCCCATAAGCACCAAAGACGCGTCTTCTCCTGGTAAATTGCTCATTTGGCAGGGACTGTTCAATTTCGAAGTTGATGTCTCGTCTTCCGTATTGTTGAGCTAATTTGTCAGCTGTTTCATTCGAAAAGGTCCTCATGGCATAAACAAGCAGTGAAGGATTAAATCAGTCTGCGCATCTGTGCAGTTTGATTTTGCTCATTGCTGTTTGGTGATACATTCTTCAGTGGCCAGTGATTCTACAAGCGGACAACAAAGGCCCTGAACAGACTGCGCATCTGCACAGTTTGATCCGGGCCTTCGTTGTCTGTATATGAATAGACCTCTTATGGAATGGCGAGCTTCGTTTGAAACGTCACCAGTGCTAAATTCAATTACTCATAGTCCTATTATTTCTCTAGAAATGTATGGAACGATACATTTCCCTGGTGTATAAAAATAATAAAGATATTGTCACCGAGAAATGAAATTAGCATTGCTGTTCAGGTTACGTCCCTTGAGCAATGCTTCCCGTTTATGATTGTTATTTTGAATTTATGGGCCTTGGACTGTGCATGGAATTTATAGATAGAGCTGGACATGGGAATAAAGGACAGAGCTGGACATGGATTTTATAGACGGAATTAGGCATGGACTTTATGGACAGATCTGGGCATGGAATTTATAGGCCGGGCAGAACTGGGTATGGAATTTATGGACACAACTGTGTATAGAATTTATTGACAGAACTGGGTATGGAATTTATGGACAGAATTGAGCATTAAGTTCATGGACAGAACTGGGCAAGGTGTTTATGGACAGAACTGGGCATGATGTTTATGGACAGAATTGAGCATTGAATTCATGGACAGAACTGAGCATTTAATTCATGGATAGAACTGGGCATTGTATTTATGGACAGAACTGTGCATGGTGTTTATGGACAGAACTTGGCATGGTGTTTATGGGCAGAACTGGGCATGGTATTTATGGACAGAACTTGGCATGGTGTTTATGGGCAGAACTGGGCATTTCAAAACTTCTTTTACATAGTGGACGAGAATACACCATAGATAAGTAGGGTATCCAGATGGACATTTTTTCTTATTTCTCCACACACGCGCCCACACGCACACACGCACGACGCACGTGATGGCTACATATGAGTACATCTATAATCTGGCTAGCCAGTAAATGACTCTATAGCCTGATATATTATGAAAATACCTTATAAAATATATACCTTATTATTGTAAGCAGTATGAATCATGAACAAGCAGCTGTCGTAATATAAAATCGAAAATGGAAGAAAAAGGATACATCCAATTTTCTTGAGATTTATATTAATTATAAGGTATTCGGATAAAGATTTTTAATTATGCTTTCAATGCGACGAGCAATCAGTATTAATCATCCGGAATAACCAAAGATCAGTGTGAGATTATGTTAAATGTGATAAAAAAAAAAACAAAAAAAACATGGTAGTAAACCTTGTTTTACAGCTTACTGGATACACTTGCAGGGGAGAAAATTCTGTCAGAAATATTTTGCCCCCCCCCCCCCCCCCCCTCCCCCCACCCATTTCTGAAAATGGATCTGATCTAAAGAAAACACTTTTACTTTTAGAGCAGATACATTTTCAGAAGAGGATTGTTGTGTAGGAAGGCAAACACAACCCAGCAGGCACATGACGTCTATACAACGTCGCCTCAACGTCGATGCAACGTCATGACGTTGCATCGACGTTGAGACGACGTTGTATAAACGTCATGTGCCCGCTGGGAAGAAGGAACAAGTCATATCCTTTGTAAAAACATTACGAAAAGACGCCTATTCAAATATATAGAGAATTTCACCTCAAAAACTGAAAAGTTTCAGATAAAAGAAACTCTGATATTTTTCATATTTCTGCTCAAAACATAGATTGTGGGTACTCGTTAGAACTGCCTCGGCGGGGCAGTTCTAACGAGTACCCACAATCTGTGTTTTGAGCAGAAATAAGAAAAATAATGAATACCCCTGTAAACTTCAGTTTTACTATATAAAAGTGGGGTTTAGGGGGTTCAAAATTATATAGGCATGTTTTCTTGATGAAAAAATAAAACATGGCGGGAAATCCACCATGTGTATGAAGACCAAACACTATTTAAGAAAATAAAATTAGAAAAAATATCAATAGTTTAATTGCTGTCTGCTGAATTAGCACAGAGATGGATACAGGCGGTAAAACGAACATAGCAGAGTCTGCGAACCTAACCAGATCATATCGAGCCTGTCTCTCAGTTTGGCATAAGTCGTTCGGTATTGTCTACTTGCCCGACCGGAAGCCATGTTAAAATTACAAGGCCCATCCTGGGAAAAGCAGTCTTTCCCATTTGTCGAGAGAGAAGTTCCAGACCAACACGTGCCATGGTATATACAGCTTGGTCAAGATCTTTATCTAGCCGTCAGACCCATTTTCTACAAGGTATCTGTTGCCAAACCGGCCTCTTCAGTGCCTGTTTTTTATGTGAATCGTCGGTTTTTACAAAACGGATCTCATTTTCTTAATGATGACGGAGATTTGGCTTTATAAATTTCAAGATTCTGTCGACACGACTTCTATAGAAATACAAGCTTTTGCTGTGCCAAGAACCTGTAAAATGAAGACTTGGTTTCTGCTTTTGATTTAAGACTAAGCATGCTGAGTAAAATATTCAGCAGACAACATTTTGAAATATTTTTCATATTTTCCCCGAATATAGGCTTTGACATTTCATGCAAATTGTCTCCTTGCATGAAATATCAAAGTCTATTTCCGGGGAAAAACAAGAAACATATATATCATCAATTTGTAATCTGCTGAATTTGCCCAGAGTGGTAAATGCTGCCAAGTAAAGTAATGAATCTTCTATTTTAAGCAAACATCGAAAACAGCTCATTCTGCGCAGACTGAGTCGAGCCTGTTCGCTAATAGGTTCATGAAACATTATAGAATGTATTGAGAAGAATGAGGACCGCATTACGTCTTATCCTGCGTGATGCGCAGACCGCTGAGTTTGTACTGTTCACAGATGTGGTCAGGGCCGTTTTCAAGGTTCTTTATTCACGCGGCATCAGCTGCAGTTGTTGTTATGATCATCAATAGACAATCAAATATTGTCAGCAAGGCGATAATTGCTAGAAAACATCTATAATTTCAAACCACTTTCTTTACAAATATTCAAATAATTGCTGAAGTATTCTCGTATAACAACACTGACATTACAAATTCCGATGTTTTTTAAACGCTTATCACTCTGGGTAAAAAATTCAGCAAATGACATTTTGAAATGTTTTCCTTATTTTTAACATAGAAAATAGGCTTTGGCATTTCATGCAAATCGTCTCCCTTGGAGACAATTTTTACAAAATCTCAAAGCTTATTTTCTGGAAAAATTAGGAAACTATCAATTTGTCGTTTGCTGAATACGCTCATTAGTGGTAAAGGTTAAGTGGCAGTGCCAAGAAAAAATGGTAGCTATTTGCACAAGCAAACCGTGATCCGATCAAGAACCTGACATGCGGTATGGAGATAGAGCAATAATTGAAATCCTCCAGCTACAAAGCAAACTTATGACATATGCGACCAGCGTAGACCCAGATCAGCCTGCGCATCCGCGCAGGCTGATCAGGGTCTACGATGGTCGAAGAACGAAGGTACACTTTCTCACGTTGGGGCTTATATGTGTGGCTGGTTAATCTTTCTGTGATTTTGTGTTTGTTTGCCTCATCATTTAGCAAACTATTAGTTAAAGGCTCCATATTCCTCAAAAATAGACATTGTTTTTTATCCAAGAAAGGTTTAATAAACTGCTATATGCATGGTATTAACACAATCATAAAATGTGGCACTTGACAGCCTGTAAAATTTCAGTTAGTCTCTCGTTCCTGAAATGAAATGATTTTTTTATCGTATCACTGAATTAATGTTGCCAACATTAATTCAGAGATACGATAAAAAGTCATTTGGTTTAAACAATATTTTATTTGTTCCTTTACATATAAACAAATACATACCACATCAAATTTTCCAGGATCTGACGGTAAGCTAGAAGCTTATACGGGTCATTTCCTGGTCTACAGAGAATACATTTTCGTTCATTTGATCGACTAGGAAAAAAGTCATTTCATTTTTGATCCAGTTCAAAACCGAGAGACTGACTGAAATTTTACAGGCTGTTAGATGCCACATTTTATGATCGTATTAATACTCTATATAAATTTATTAAACCTTCTTAGATAAAAAAAAATGTTTATTTTTGTGGAATATGGCTAGGAGACATTTTGTCTCCCTTCTGAAAAGGGTTCTGTTCTAAAAAGGAACAATTCCCCAGCGCACCCTAGGGAGAAAATTCTTTCCTTTTAGAGTAGCTCCCTTTTTCGAAGGCGCAGTTAACGGTAAAGCAAACCGGAAGTCACAAATTTTGTCTCCTAAACAATTGCACAAACCTACCAAGTGTAAACTGAACCCTTAATTAATCCATTTAAACCTGGCGTCCCACAAATGGGACATTGTCAAGCCCCAGATCAGACGCCACAAAACGCGGCGTCTGATCATGGTCTACACTGTTTGCATTAAGTTAAAAATTTCTATAAACCATGATAATAATAAAACTAACTAGACACCCCTTATATAAGAAATTGACCTGTCCAAAGAGTTCTGGTAGAAGAGTTCACTCAGCATAAATGGGTTAAAAAATAAAATGTAAAAACGGAGATACCTAGTAAAGGCCATAATCATGGAACACATTTCTCCCAAGGCACAGAATAAGGTTAAAATTACATGAAACAGCATCACAGAACAACACACCAACGAAAACAGAACAAACAAAACGAAATGGAACTGCAACAGGAATATCGCATTGGAACTGCTAATAGTAAACTATTGGGGCTTAACATTTAAACTGCCAAGCACAACAATTGTCGTCTGCTTTCTCATCTGCTTGTGATTTTTAAAGTCATTTTTTGCAAACAATGTTGACCCAGATCAGACTGCTCCTCTAGGAGCAATCTGATCAGGGTCCACACTGTTTGCCTGTTGGCAAAAATAGGTTAGAAATGTTTGCAAGACTATTCAGCAGACGACATAAAGAGACGACATTTTCATATGTAGGTCTTCTTGGCATTTTAAAGGTTAAACCTGGTTTACGAACACCCATCCGAACCATCCTCTTCTGAAGCAGCTTCTCACTTAACCTTAGTAAGCTTAATGGACTTTCCAATCCTTATACATTGGGTGAATCCATTTGTCTTTTCAGGTGTATCAGGTGTAATTTTTTTTTTAATTTTTGTTCTATTTGTAAGTGAAATTCATGTAAGCAAACAGTGAAGACCTTGATCAGACACCGCATAATGTGGCGTCTGATCTAGGTCTGCACCGTTTGCCTATGTCCCACAAAAGGAATGCCAGGACTATATGACTTAAACACAAAATGGTAAACAGGTCCACGAGAAAGCAACATGAGTCAGCGAACGACAAAACCTACAATAAGCCCCGTGTGACCAGCAAAGACTCAGATCAGCCCGTAAATCTATCTAAGGTGGCAAGGGTTCTCGTTCATCCTCTTTGGATAGCCCGGAGGCTGTAGAAGGCACATGCGATCAGCGATGACTTTGATCAGACTGCAAGGATGCGCAGACTGATCTGAGTATTCGCTGATATCACAAGTCTCATTGTAGGTTCAGTCATTTGTTTTTATATGGCAATCAAGTATGCAAACCTCGTAAAAAAGACTTCAATAACACAACACGACAATGCCTACTTCAGGTTACGTACGCACACTGTCTGAAATGACTCAATTACCAGGGAGTTAGACTGGCTCCAGTCTCCAGTGACTATTTTTTTCTCTCTTATAATCTGTTTAATAATCCACTAAAAGTAATATCATGACTATAAAGGCTGGTCACTAGTGACCAGCCTTTATAGTCATGATATATTTTGGTTTTATTTTTGTGGATTTTCAAACAGGATTATGAGAAAAATATTTAGTCACTGGAGACTGGATGGAGCCAGTCTACCTGGTTTCATCATGCTTTTGCCATATCACTGTCCCGATTGTTGATGAGGCGTTAGAACGCTAAAACATTAAACATAAAAATAAACAAGAACTGTAAATTGTAAATTTGCTGCATATATATATTTTTTTTGCATAATTTATCAGTGTCTCAATTGACAGATGCTTGAGATTCAGTGAACCAAAAATGTCTGAATTACGTTTTACGTTGAACCGGCTTAAAAATGTCACTGAAATATATCTGACTTACAGTGACCTAATGTTCAAAAGACGAATGCAAGATATATACAAGCAACATACAGATAGACAGATTCAGCTGATATAGATTCAAACCTGGAATCTATACAGAGACCTTTTACAAACTATATTGTGTCTGTTGATAGATGTTTGATATTCGGCTTCTGAAATTCTGTCGTCTCAAAATGTTTGAAGTTCAACCAATGTATGCAAATGCCAGGTGTGGGTGGGCGGCTGTGGACAAGGTGAAATGGCAGATATTAATTCAGATAGTTTCTGCTAGATTCTACAGCTGTTTTATATCTAATCGCCATTTGTTCATCAAATTTTATTACACTGATCAAAATTGATATCAGAGGTCAATAGGCCAGTTGAGAAAGCAAAACATCGTTATATTTTTTCTCCACTTCTTCAAATGGGCCACATGATGTTCTAGCCATTGCTGAAAAATGAACAGTTCTCGAAAGAATTTGTCCCAATAACTAAAGAGAACAAACGGGGGTCAACTAAGGACAAGTTTGGCCTTAATCGACCCCAGTTATTTTGTCCTTTTAAATTGCAGCTGAATCTAATTTTGGGTGTCGGAAAGACCAGTAATCGATTTCTTTATATGAAGGATATTTTACTTCCTATTACCTATCAAGCTACAATTATTTCACCAAATGTAACTTTTCCAAATGAAACATATCGCTATGTCTTGTTTTAAGCCCCAGGTGACGCATTCATAGCCATTCTTAACCAACACTGACAGGTGGTACGGATGAATTATTGTTAATCGGACGTGAAGGAAAACACTCGGGACCCGCGGGAAAACAAGCGATGCCAGTTTATCTGAAAATGGTGATATTTAAGAGAGAATAGATAACTAGATACAGTTTACTAGTGATAATTTATTTTACACAAAAAGATCATTGTTTTCCAGTCATTTTTGCATGACAAAATGCATTTTGTTAGCAATAGTATTGTACTTTTGTGTATGCTGACATACAGTCAAACTTCAATGGCTCGAACATTTGTTCTAGGTATGGGTAGTTCGAGCCACTGAGAGTTAATCATAGTGTCAGGTCAAGAGACAAATAGGGGTAACTTAGGGATGTCTTTTCGATCTTCTATAAAATAATACTATGTTGAGTATAGTTATAAGAATCGCCTCGATCAGGTGATTCTAACATTACGAAAACACGCCTATTCAAATATATTGAAATTTTACAACCAAAAAAGGAAAATTTTCAGATAAAAACTTCTGATATTTTTTCATATTTCTTCTCAAAACATATATTGTGGGTATTCGTTAGAACCGCCTCGGCGAGGTGGTTCTAACGAGTACCCGCAATCTATATATGTTTTAGCAGAAATAAGAAAAATAATGTATACTCCTGTAAACCCAAGTTTACTACTATATAAAAGTGGGGTTTGAGGGGTGTCAAAATTATATTGGTATGTTTTCGTGATTCAATAAGAATGTTTTTTTGTTGTTGTTTTTTTTCTAAAATATCCCTAGATATTTACCGGAAGAATTTCCTAGAGACTCAAAAACGAGTTCGAAGTGGTCACGGTAAATGAGCTATCGGTGTTCGAGTCATTGAAGTTTCACTGTAATTACCTAAGTGAACAATGTAACCCCAGCCCCTGACTGAGCAAAAGTCTGATGAGGAACGGTTCTATTCGTTATTCCGCCGCCACTTTCTAGACATGCCGCAACACATTCAAGTAAACATATTCTAGTTTTAGAATACTGTAAATGTTCTGAAATTTCACACGTTATTTCACACTTTTTGTCTAAATTTTGTTTATATGCATTTATTTCACAAAATACATGTCCTGGGTGGAGAGGCAATCAGATTGCTATTTCAGGAGGACACAGAACAGTATGTTAAAGAAACAGTTCTTTAAGATTATTCCAAGTTTATTCAGAAAATCCAGGTTTATATTTTGTAAACGAAGACATCTAAACAAAAGTTTACCGTGAACGAGCAAACACACACCGGTTACCACGGTACAACGAATTCGACTGGGTACAACGAACGCAGTTGAAATTTTGTTGACACGAAAAAAAGTGTAAGTTCAAAGTATTCTTTATTTTGACGGAAATATCACGTTTCGTTTTCTGGTGGTTATGGGATAAGAAGAGGTTGTGTTTTTGTTGTTTGGTCCAAATTTTAAGTTATGACACGATTACAAAAGGAAAAGCAAATCTACAAATTAGACCACAATAGGCAAAACACACACACACACACACACACACACACACACACACACACACACACACACACACACACACACACACACAAGACTTCTCGTTTTAAGGATCTATCAATTAAAAATAAATGGCATGTACGCGGCCATTCTAGGGTTTGGCTTTTTATGTCTCTTGGTATCGAAGTAAATATATTATATTTTAGGCAAGGAATTTTGATTTTAATGGTCAAACTAATTCCTTGAGAAATTCTATCAGTACCAAAACGTAGGATACAGTCAGCTAAATAACAAAATGTTCTAAAAAATATCCGTGCTATTTCGGAGAAATCCCCGTTTTAATCTGCCAAAAAGCCAATAGAATCGCTATATCACGAAAACATACCTGTAAAATTTTAACCCCCTTAAACCCCACTTTTGTATAGTAAAACTGGGGTTTACAGGGGTATACACTACTTTCTTATTTCTGCTCAAAAACATAGATTGTGGGTACTCGTTAGAACGGCCTCGCTGAGGCGGTTCTAACGAGTACACACAATCTATGTTTTGAGCAGAAAATATGAAAAGTATCAGAATCTTTTATCAGAAATTTTTCATTTCTTTTTTTTTTTTTTTCTTTTTTGTGGTGAAATTTTCAATATATGTGAACAGGCTTGTTTTCGTAATGATGGCATGAAATTACTACGGTAACCGTACACTATTAACAGCTTGTTGCTTTTGGAAAACCGGTGTTACCGGTGTCGATATAAACAATTCAATTCGCGTAGTGACCATTTTCCACAGCGGATTTTTGCTTGTAAAACAGAGAAAGCGACATGCTGGGATAACAATATGACTTCTTCCCTCCTCTGAGGTAAGCACTACTGGCAAAGCTGTCCATCTTTTTATCGACGTAATAGAAGGGAAAAACAATGCATGGCGGACTCTACCAGACGACGAAAATACCCGTATGGTTTCGGGAATCCTGCTACCGTTTTTTTTTTTTTTTTTACATTATTATTTTTTTTTTATAAACGATACGGAATTATTTTTATGGGTATTTTTATTGTTTAAATATTGTTATGGAAGCAGAAAGTCAACAAAAAATTCGGAAAAATAAATGACAACGGCTCACGACAAAAAAATTAATGTACGGAAGCACATTTGTGCCAAAGACAGGTACCCTTCTGCGTGAAAGAAAGTGCACGGTTACAAGACTATCTTCATTGGATTTACCAAGTTTCACTTGCTTATTGATGGTGTTTTATAATTGTAATGTAGTGATTATTTATATTGATGCTAAATGAATTTGTCGAAGTCTGTCAAATTTTAGTTTGCTTTTGTGTTTACTTATTGGTTACAATGTACATTTTATAACCCTAGAAGAATTTAAGATGTATGAAAATGTAAACTGAGTAGGGTTGATTCCATATACAATATACTCTATAGATCAAATCAGATCAGAAATTATTAATACCAGCAGAACTATTTACATATAAATCAAATTCGTCGTCCGAGGTTTACCTTTTGGTTAATCTTCCATAACTTTGATACCCTAAGAGATGTTTTGATAATATTTGGTAGGGATGAAGAGGAAGACCCGTAAGCATGTCGTATGCAAGAAAGACAACTCACGCTGTCTTTCGTCAGAGGTTTACCTTTTGGTTAACCAAAAACCTTATGATTAACCTTCCATAACTTTGATACCCTCAGAGATGTTTTGATAATATTTGGGAGGAATGAGGAGGAGGACCCGTACGGCGTAGATGTGCTGTATGCAAGAGAGACAACTCTCTCTGTCTTTTGTCCGAGGTTTACCTTTTGATTAAACAAAAACCTTTTGATTAACCTTCCATAACTTTGATAGCCTTAGATATTTTGATAATATTTGACAGGGATGAAAAGGAGGACCCGTAGGTGTGTCGTATGCAAGAGAGACAACTCTCACTGTCTTCGTTACGTAGTTTATCTCCAACCATAGCTGAACTCTTGTGCAGGGCATAACTCCCATACTGCTTGAGATCATTTGATAATATTTGGTAGGGACATATACCAGGTCAAGTAGGAGAGTCACATGCAAGAAGAGCAACTCTTCCTCGATTCTTTTTCTAGTTATCTCCCTTGAATGAAATTCTAAGCAAAATTCTTGTGCGCACCATAACTTCTTGATGGTTTGAAATATTTTGATAATATTTGGTAGAGTCATAGATAAGGACTAGTTAGCGTGCCACGTGCAAGAGAGACAAGTCACACTTTCTTATGTAGTTATCTCTCCTGAAACAAAAATCTTGTACGGACAATAACTCCCATACTGTTTGAGATAATTTGATAATATTTGGCAGGGACATATGTCACGAATGAGTGTCACATGCAAGAAGAACAACTCTTGTTTTATTCTTTTTTCTTGTCTCCTCTGAATGAATTTCCTAGCAAAATTCTTGTGCAATTCACAACTTCGTAATTATTTGATATTTTTATACCCCACCACACAATAGTGGCGGGGTATTATGGTTTCACGTTGGTCGTCCGTGTGTCCGTCCGTCCGTCCGCTCGTCGTACGTCCGTCCGTTTTTCGTTTCCGGATGATAACTTGAGTAAACATCAATGAATTTTCACCAAACTTGGTACGTGTATTGATATTGTGGAGATCTGGTTTGGGATTCTAATGGGCAAATTTCGTCAAATTTTTGCGGAGTTATCTGCCCGAGACACGCCCATATTTTCGTTTCCGGGCGATAACTTGAGTAAATAACAAGGGATTTTCACTAAACTTGCTATATGCATTGACATTAAGAAGCTCTGGTTTGGGATTGCTAATGGGCAAATTTCGTCAAATTTTTACGGAGTTATCTGCCCGAGACACGCCCATATTTGTTGTTTCAGGACGATAACTTTAGTAAATAACAAGGGGTTTTAACCAAACTTGCTATATGTTTTGACATTAAAGAGATCTGGTATGGAATTGCTAATGGGCAAATTTCGTCAAATTTTTACGGAGTTATCTGCCCGAGACATGCCCATATTTTCATTTCTGGATGATAACTTGAGTAAATAACAAGGCCTTTTAACCAAACTTGCTATATGCATTGATATTATCAAGATCTGATTTAGGATTGTTATCTGTCCCTCCGTCATTTTCTTTCCAGATATTTTGTCAACGATAACTTTAATACATAAACAAATAATTGCTATGGCGGGGTATTATGCTTGCGGTGCTTTTATTTTATTATTATTTGATAGAGGCGTAGATATGGACCAGTAGGCGTGTAGGGTGCAAGAGACAACTCTCACTTTCTTTTTTAAGACCTTATCTCCCCTAAAGCCGAACTCTTATGCAGGTCATAACTCCCATATAGTTTGAGACATTTTTTTTTTTGAAGTGACATATATAAGGTCAAGTAGGAGTGTCACATTTATGAAAGGTAACTTTTATTTTATTTTTCTAGTTATCTCCCTGTGAATAAATTTCTAAGCCAAATTCCTGTGCACACCAAACTTAGAAGTGATGGTTTGGTCGTGGGGGTAGGGGTGTGTGGGGTGGGGTAGGGGGATTGTGAGTGGGTTTTGCCTTCTGTTCTGATGGCTATTGAGAATCGAGAAGAATTTTTGGCAGTGGGGGTGCGGGGATTGTGGAGCGGGGTGGGGTGGGGGTCGGATGGAGCTGAAACTTGGTGGAACTGGCATTGAGAAGAATGACTTTGCTTCTGCCAGAGTAAGTACCCTGTTCAAAAACAGTACTGAATCGCCCGTCCATAATGCCATAAGGCATTTTATTGTTTGTTTCTGATGAAAAATCAAATGATTTTACAGTATAAATTTGAGCTATTGTCTGGGAAATAAACGGATTAAAGTGCATCAAATTAAAGTAAAGCGTCTTTCTAAAACCTTGCAAAGTTGTCCTGCAAATGCTAATTGGCTTTGTATATTATTATAGCCCAGTTTTGGAAGAGTGGGGCTCTGCTGGATTTGCCTTATCCTTCATTCATTCCTTTCATCCTTCCATCCTTCCTTCCGTCCGTCATTCCATCCGTCCTCATCATATAAATTTCCATCACACTTTTCTCAACAACTGTTAGGGTTATAGAGTTGAAACTTGGTACACACATGGACAGAGGGTTGATGGAATCAGGCCAAGGGCCCATAAGTCTTGGAGTTACATCCCTTGATAGGTTTTACAATTTACCATTAATGAAAAAATTTTTCGTTTGTCATGAACAGATTTCTTTGCAACTGTATCTGTAAAAGGTGATGCCGCTTTCCTGCAGCTATGCAAAATAACCATCCCAGAAAATTAGGAATATGGCTAAAATAAATCTTTTTCTTTCCGAACATATTCTTGTGACCTTACCATTTTCAGCTTCGTTCATTGTACCCAGCTGCGTTCGTTGTATCGCGGTAACCGGTGTGAAACATGGAACAAACATTGGACATGCAAATAAATTTCAACTGATAAGGGTTACGACAGGAAAAGCAAATAATGCTGGGCCCTGCAACACGGCCCATGTCCGTTCGCGTCCTCTAACCGTTACATTCGTACAGGTCAGGTACGAGGTAGAGGAGACCGGACGAATGCTTAACCACCATCCAGTCCCCGTCCCTGCCACCCAAGCCGCCAAGCACAGGCCATGCAGATTGCAGGGCACAACCCTCCTTGCTATTTAAAGCTCAATAATGCGTAAGTGTGCATATACATACGAAAGATTCCGTCCTCTTAAAAACGAAACGCAGTAATGAGTATTCACATAGACATTTTCTTGTGGGTTCAGCCTCTTCACAGATGCGCAATGAAGATAATGAACAATTGAGATGTGGCATGGAAAAAGTTATTGCATTCCTTCAAACATCAGCCATTGGGGCTCAGTGATCTATCTCTTGGTTACAACTTCGTCTATTTGCCTACAAAAACGAGCATTGAGGGCTCGAACTAGACTGCTAGATGTGCTGTCTCTTTTGAGTCTTCAGTATGTTTCGGTATAAGGATAATGTTTGCCCATGGTGCGATAAATTTATGAAATGCGTTAGGTTGTTTCCATACAATAATACAGTGAACCCTCGTTACAAGGACATCATTTGTTCCCTAAGACGTTGCCATTAAAATGAATTTGCTGTTGTACAGAATACTTAATGAGCAGATTGATATGTAAGAAAGGTCTTGTTTTGTTATTTCCTCTTAGCACATATGGTTTGGATATTTGTTAGAATCGCCTCACTGAGGCGATTCTAACAACTATCCAAAACACATGTTTCTTTAAAGTATTAAATACAATATTCTGGCATAATTTGTGACTAATTGTTACCACTGAAGAGAATGTTTCGTGACAGTGAAATTGTCATTATAACGAATTTTGTCGTTGTATCGAGTGTCGATATAAAGAGGGTTGTATGTATTCCAAGGAGACGTTGTACTCATTGAAGAATATTAAATGGATTAAAGATACAACAAGATTGTCATACAGAGCCCAATTAACAGCATGAAATTTTCTCCACAGCAAATAATATAGTGCGATATTTAATTGTTTAATTGATTATTACGATCAGCGAGAAAAATAATTTATAATGCTTACATGATAGTACACGTCCGTTTTATCTAGGATTCGTATTTTCCGTTGTGATTAATGTTATTTGTAGCTTATGTAAATAATTGAAATATAATATATCAGACAAAATTACAAGCTTTATTTGTACGGGTATCCGCTACATTCTTGAACATATGATTGTTTCCCATATCGGAAGGCAATGACAGATAATAATGCATTTGTTAGAGTCGCTAGAATTGTTTTTGTCCATTAACCACAATGTAAATGTCAAACTAGAAGCCGAATCAGAGGTTTGGGACTATTTAGCATCTATCACTCAGTCACAATCTTTTTTCCTTGCTCCCTCTCTTGGGGACGGTCTGATATGACTGAAATACAGTTGACAGGGCCGTTAAACCTCAACTAAAACAAACAAATATACCCGTTCCCCGAATCTAATCACAAAGCAACAAAGGAAAATGTGTTTCAGTTCAAATCTTCATCGCTGAAAAACAATTAACCCTTAAACTACCAATCACAACAATTGTCGTCTGCTTTGTCGTCTGCTTGTGATTATAAAAGTCATTTTTGCAAAGAGTGTGGACCCAGATCAGACTCCTCCTCTAGGAGCAATCTGATCAGGGTCAACACCGTTTGTGCTTTGAAAAGGTTTTTTTTTTTTTTCATATGTTTTATTTTAAAGACATACACAAACATATATGTGACAATTTTTGTCTTTGCAAAGTACATTTAGACATTGTCATGTAACAAAAAATAATAGTTTCTCATGATTTTGTGACAACTTTTTTGCAATAATATATTAAGGGCAGATCTATCCAAGAAGATATTAATGTCACATGCTATATTTAGTACTGTGATTTTCTTTCATATTTCGCGGGTGTGTAGCCGTAGTTTGAAAAGTTTGCAAGAATATTCAGCAGACGACATAAACAGACGACATTTTCAGATGCAGGTTTTCTTGGCATTTTAAGGATTAATGAACACACACGAAAGTATCTATTCCCCTTAAATCTTTCGGCGCCAAATTTAAGACGACATTTGTGTTTTAACAAACTATCATTTGGAAATGATTTTATATGTAAAGATGTCAAACAGAGTAGATCCTGATGGGACGGCTCATCATGAGCCGTCTCATGAAGATGTACGCTGTTTGCAAAAGCCTATTATCATCGGCAGTGAACGAGTCGCTTACTCGTGAGTCAGATCCAAGCGCTCTGTACATAGAGCTAGTGACGAACTATCAGGATAACGAGAATGCGCATGCGCAGCTGTTCTAGCATGGATAAATATTCACCGGTCGCACGTGCACTAAGAATACCGTATTTATCCAGTAAGTATTTGGCTACCTTAACTCCTAACCATATTAGTCCTAAATTTGTTTGGCTCCCTTTTATGGCTAGTCAATAAAATATGATAGTGCCCGCTCTGAAAACCTGCGCGAAAAGCACGGATTTTTGAAAGCAACAACATGTTCAACAACAAAATAAGCAACAAAGTGCATCATGTATGATAGGTGCGAACAACGACGATCGAAATCCCAGCGGGCACACAATGTCAAAACAATGTCCGAACATATTCTTGTGACCTTACCATTTTCAACTTCGTTCATTGTACCCAGCTGCGTTCGTTGTATCGCGGTAACCGGTGTGAAACATGGAACAAACATTGGACATGCAAATAAATTTCAACTGATAATGGTTACGACAGGAAAAGCAAATAATGCTGGGCCCTGCAACACGGCCCATGTCCGTTCGCGCCCTCTAACCGATACATTCATACAGGTCAGGTACGAGGTAGAGGAGACCGGACGAATGCTTAGCCACCATCCAGTCCCCGTCCCTGCCATCCAAGCCGCCAACACAAACAAGCACAGGCCATGCAGATTGCAGGGCACAACCCTCCTTGCTATTTAAAGCTCAATAATGCGTAAGTGTGCATATACATACGAAAGATTCCATCCTCTTAAAAACGAAACGCAGTAATGAGTATTTACATAGACATTTTCTTGGGGGTTGAGCCTCTTCACAGATGCACAGTGAAGATAATGATCAGTTGAGATCTGGCATGGAAAAATTATTGCATTCCTTCATACATCAGCTTGACGTTGAATCAGCGTTGAATTGACGTTGAATCAACGTTGAATCGACGTTGAATCAACGTTGTGTGTCTGCTGTGATAAGACTGCGCAAATGCCCAGTTAAAACTGCACATTATTATCAGGGTTTTCATTGTCACTGCCTGTATGATTAGCATGCTAACTCATTACGTGGCTAGCTTCATACTCATTTTCACTGCCCATAAGACTACCTTTTCTCATGATTTTACTTAGTTTATGTGTTTGTTTGTTTGTGTTGAGGTTTTACGGCCCAGTCAACCCACTGGGGTCATATCGAGTGCCGTCAATTTACCTTACCACACTTTTACTGGATAGATTTAGTCCTCTAAGCGGTTAATTAGTATTGTGCAGTCTTTCTCTTGAAACTGACACCTGTCCTTCTTGAATCAGCGGACTGAGCCACCGAGGCCGGCCATGTATTTTTTTTTGACATAATGCCTATTCAATCTCATTTAATCTCATGAAAACATTATAAAATAGTTACTGTAATGCCAAAGAGTGTTTTAATCAGATTTTTTAAAATTATTTCTTTAACTTACCCCACGTTTCGCACTTTTGTTCACAAAAGGTGAGAAATGTGGGGCTACAATGTATGGGCAAAATTGTGTGTTGTATAAATAGTGGCTGCATGTTAACAAGGCTGATAGGTTCTTATATTAGTGCGAGATCTCTGGAGATACATCTTTAACGTCGCGGCCAGTTTCCATGTGCTTGTCGATTGTCACTCATAATTTCAAGAGCTGTTCAATGCACTAAAGGCAATAGAAACCTAAGCTTCGGACACTATGTAGCCTTATGGACTGCCCTCGGGCAAGGGACTGGACCGACAAAATGATATGGCCCGGACTGCTGGCGAGGGTCATATCATTCCGTCGGTCCAGGCCCTCGGGCAGTCCATAAACCATCACAGTGCCCTCAGCTTAGGCTACTACGTATATTGCTTAATGAGTTATTCCTATGCTAAAAGGCTTCTGCGAGTTAAATCGAACCACTTTTCACACATGTAAAAATCAGTCAATAATAAAATTTAATCATCACGAAAACATACATATATAATTTTGATCACTTAACTTAAACCCCACTATTATATAGTAAACTGGGGTTTACAGGGGTATACATCATTTTTCTTATTTCTGCTCGTTTTGAGCAGAAATATGAAAACTATCAGATTTTTTTATCTGAAAATTTTCAGTTTTTGGAAGTGAAATTTTCTAAATACTTGAATAGGCATGTTTCCGTAATGTGAAAATCCGAAGTTTGATCAATTATTTTGTCGATCCACACAATACTCCCAGTTTTGCCTAATTGCAAAGTCAGAAAACGAATCTTCGAACATATTCACCCTGCGGAGATTCAGATCAGCCTGCGCACTCGCACAGTCTGATCAGAATCTTCACTGAGCGCATTTTGGATAGCCAAGGATGCAATATTTCTCCGCGCGGATAACAAAGACTGCCCAGCAAACACGCAACGTCGTTACAACGTCGCTGCAACGTCACATCGTTGTAGTGACGTTGTAACGACGTTGTTGCTACGTTGTGTGTTTGCTGAGTGATCGGACTGCGCGGATGCGCAGGCTGATTTGAGTCTTCGTCAGGGTGCACTTCCGAAAGTACGTTTTCTCACGTTGCGTCTCAAATCTAAGGGAGCCATAAGAAACTCGTACGCACAAGAAGGGAAGCTCGTTCTTATAATCCAGACCCTAGCTTTGCTGTTTTCTTTTAACCCTTAAAGCGCCAAGAAAATTTGCATCTGAAAATGTCGTCTGCTTATGTCGTCTGTTGCATCTTCTTACTTTTCAAATTTACATTTTGCATATAGGCAAACAGTGTGGACCCAGATCAGACTGCTCCTGAAGGAAGGAGCAGTCTGATCTGGGTCCACACTGTTTGCAACAATGACTTTTAAAGTAACCGGCAGAAGACAAAGCAGACGACAATTGTTGTGATTGGCGCTTTAAGGGTTAAGACTCTACAATATATGGGTAATGTATATGTACCTTTAGGACGTTGCTGAAGGCAACATTTCTCTCATGATGAGGGTTATTATGGTTTTTTTGAAGTGTGTAAAAATATGATAAAATTCCGCAAGATCAAAGCCTAAATTCAATCTCCTGTTGATGATGCATTGGTTTGTGATACGCATTTAATGACTGCATCTATGGAGATGATTTTGAAAACATTCGTCGTTCAAAAAACATAGGCATGCTTATTCCCGAAAAAAAGGTCTCTAAATTGATATATACACATTCAGCAACCCCCTTTTATACACAGCCACACGATAGTAGCGGCGTATTATCATATACCCTTCAGTGTCTGTTTGTCTGTCCGTCCGTCTGTCCGTCGGTCTGCACTTAGTTTCCGGCTATCTCCTCCCACAGTTTTCATTGGTTCGCGTTGAAACTTTGTGGACAGTTGTACCATGAGGTGGTACAGCGTATATTGTTTCCAGGTTACAAAACATGAAATTTTGATAGAGTTATTACGCTTTTTAACGATTTTTCGGACTTTGACTTTTCTCCTTCTGCAGTTTTCATCCGATCGGATTGAAACATGGTGGACAGTTAGACTATGAGGTGATGCAGCGCATATTGTTTCGAGGTTACAGTAAACCAAAATTTGATAGAGTTATTACTCTTTTTTAACGATTTTCGGACTCGACTTTGTTTCCGGATAACTACTCCTTCACCTGTGGATATCACAACCACTTGAACTTTTATCTCATTTAAGCCACTGTTGTCTGTATGTCTTGTATTTTTCCAATGGCCTATATCAATATTTAGAATACTAAGACAAAAAAAAAAAAAAAGTTGCGAGAAAACTGTGTATACCCTACTTAATACATTAACTAGGCCTTACCATACATACTCTAAAATTTGAACAAGCCCATTAATGTGTCTATAAACTGCTGAATGAGTGGTAAACAGTGTAGACCCTGATCAGACGCCGCGTTCTGCGGCGTCTGGTCTGGGTCTACACCGTTTGCTTAAACCTGCCTGTCCGAATACCAACGTTAAATACGGTGAGGCTGGCTTCGATTTCCTAGCTTAAAGCATCTAATTGACAGCGTGCACAATAAACTAAAATTAATTGCCACTAATCATGCAGAAATAGGGTAGTAAAATGTTCATTTTCCCCGTGAATTTCTAGTATTTCAATGATTAATAATTTACATGGAAACTAACTTGTCATTTAAAAGATATAAACTTAGGGCCTAAGTCCTTAATTAAAGGTATTCTACAGGATTTATATGCCATATGCCTTGGCTTGGTCCAGGTAATGTATTAATGTGATTTGCGTTGCTACGTTACGGTTAGCAGCATACATTTTTTTATTTGATTATGACTGACTTTCAATACAGATGAACCCCAGTTTCCGTACGGTGTACATGCGTTTGTCCGCATGTGAATACGAGCCGTAACAGAAAATCGTCTTATATCGCACTTGCGGACAACGAAGAAGAATCCTGTTTCCTGGGAAAATAAGAAAATATCATCAATTTGTCGTCTGCTGAATTTGTCCAAAGCACTGTACGTGTCAAAGCAGGGAAATATTCAAATGAAACCTTGAAGTTAATGAATGGATTTCGTTGAAAGGTTGAATACATGTTTCTTGGAAAACCTTCCATAAAGTGACTTCTGTGTGTCAAGTATTATAATGGTTGCCAAAGCAACCGGTATTTGCTTACATCACGAAAACATGCCTATATCATTTTGACCCCTTAAACCCCAATTTTATATAGTAAAACTGGGGTTTACAGGGGTATACATTATTTTTCTTATTTTTGCTCAAAACCATAGCTTGTGGGTACGCGTTAGAACCGCCTCACCGGGGCGGTTCTAACGAGTACCCGCAATCTATGTTTTGAGTAGAAATATGAAAAATATCAGAGTTTTTCATCTAAAAATTTTCAACTTTTGAAGTTAAATTTTCTATTTAATTGAATAGGCATATTTTCGAAATGTATAGTTTGTAAGTGATTTTTTAAAGTGCTTTATACGTGTTTTTGTGTTCTTATTGTATCAGCCTACTTGAAAATAAAAAAAAAAATGTCAACCATTTCTATCAGGAACCGTGTCCCTTAGAGGTTTCTTACTTTCTATTCTTCTTCATAATCTATCATAATGGCGTAGACAACATGAGAGACGCGGAAGCGAATCCATTGTTGATCCACAATGCATCATTGGCCTTATGCTTGTTGTCTACAACTAAAACCCGGGACTAGCTGGAGCACTGAGTAGAATAGAATACTATTTATTGGGAAACCTACATATACAGAAGGTGCTCTCCATTCACTCTTTCGGCATACAACACTTATGTAGATATTCTAGAAGATTACCGTGGCAGCACTTTATCAAAGGTTATGGGATATATATATATATATGTATATATGTATATATATATATATATATATATATATATATATATATATATATATATATATATATATATATATATATATATATATATATATATATATATATATAATTTAAGATTTAAACAAACTTCGACAAAGAATTCCAGCCCAGGATCAATACTGATGCAAGTACTTCAGAAAAAAAGTGTATAGGGAGAAATATGAAATACCACTGGACTGAGTGAGGCTCGAACCCACGCCGGCTACGACGGCTGCGCCTAGCCCTTCAGAGTCAGGAGACACACACACACACACACACACACACACACACACACACACACACACATATATATGTGTGTGTGTGTGTGTGTGTGTGTGTGTGTGTGTGGATACATTGGTACTACTAAACGCAATTTATAGCATTCCCGGAACAGGCAAAAATACGATATTCATAACTTAATTTAGTTTGATGAGGTAAGCTTTAAAAGCGAAGAGAAAGTGGCAGTACGGGAGGCCAACGGGACGACATCTCATTTAGACCTCTCGAATTCATCTTTTGCATTATGGAATTTAGCCGATGTAGTGAACCCAAGATTATTCCGTATTAAAACCAGCTTTAAAATATGTATTGTGTGCTAACGCGTAGACCATGAGTTTTGTAAGAGCTAATACTTGTATTGAAGTACAACTCAGCAAACCGGAAGTCCCAACAGCGCTTGTAAACATAGCTACAAGCGTTAGTGTAATTGATATACGTGCGATACGACGACACTGACGATGACGATTGTTGTTATGATGATGATGATGATGATGATGATTAAAAATATTTTAAAATAAATTATTCAAATCTATTCTTATATCGAAGCAAAATGACACAAAACAGTACTGAATCTTTATTGAACATGTATTACAGTCAGAACAAGTAAATTATGTAATTTGTGTCTCTCTTATCCTCTTATGCCGACAAACAGGCATTTATTAGTCATTAATCATCTTGCATTTCCAATAGTATTTCACCTTTACCAACCATTGGACAAACTCAGCAGATAACAAATTGGTGATATTTTTTACTTATTTTTTTCCAAAAAATAGTAAGGCTTGACATTTAATGCAAAATGTCTCATCACGAGACATTTTGCATGTAATGTCAAACTATATTTTCTGGGGGAAAAAATAAAAAAGAATATTTCAAAATGTCATCTGCTAAAAGTTGTATCCAGTATGCTAAACGGAACACGTGAAAATAGCCCTATTTCATTTGTGAGCAGAGAAGTCTGATCCGGGCCTGTGCTGGTATACTCTGATAACTTCAGTTGTGCAAGCGAGCAGTGAAGGGCCTGCCAGACTGTAAGGCAGCGCAGCCTAGTCTGTGTCATCGCTATTAGCACATGGCATCATACAGAATTCCCGTTCCTTTTGCACATTTTCTTGGCAAGTATATTGATTCGCAGAATAATACTGACATAAACCACGCCTTCCCTGGCTTTATTCCGTTATACTCAAATAATCCTATTAGGCCTATAGAAAATGACGCAAAATTAATTTAAGGACACCTAATTTAATACAACTAAGAAGTTGTCTTATGTTTTATCAGTGCACGAAGATAAGGGTATCGTGGAAGTTTTGCAGCGTGTCACTAACCATAAAATTTTATTGGGCACTGGTTCTGTGCATGCCTGTCCACTTCGAATCATTTTCCTGTGTGTTTTGTTTTCAAGTGTGGTCTTTTTTTTATATCCAGGATTTCTATGCCTAGGCTAACATGCAGTTCAGCCCTACTCTTTCACGACTATCGATAGTCCAGTTCGCCAACTCCGGTTAAGTCCCTTTATTACACTGTTTGCCTAGGTCCATTTTTGAACGTCTTTTAATGTGACGAGAACGCTATGATAACACAATCACTACACTTGCCAAATGACACACCCAGTCAGCATTCTACGTAAATCTATATCGGGCCGTCATCGGCCCGTCAGGGTAGCTGACGGGCCGATGACGGCCCGATGTAGATTTACGTAGAATGCTAGCTGGGCACCCACTGATTGATTGGACAATATATCTATATCAAACGATGCGGCGTTTGATCAGGCTGTACGCTGTTGGATTCAAACACAATAATTTCTATAAAAGAAATGGTAATATTTGGACCGAAACAGTCCACTTTCAATTTTTAGGAGATTATTCAATAGTAATACAACCAGACACTCTTAAAATTTGAAAATGGACTGATTCGGTCAATCACTTATGCAAAAAAAAAAAAAAATATTTTCTTTTTGTCAGCCCATTTACGTGGCAACATGAAGTATATAAACTGAAATACTGATATACTGAGGCAAATTGTGTATCAATGTAACATGTATAGATAAAGTTGAACTATTCCAGCTGCTTCTCTCTACATTCCAAGACCGTGACCTTTCCTGGGAATCTCCATACTCACTTTATGCTATAAACGCATAACGATTACGTGCCTTCAGGAGTTTTCAGTAATGAGCAAAGAGACCGCACTCTCTACCAAAAAAATGTGTCCATCATATCATATCATAATCGGATTTTTGATTAACGTACAGGTACAGGGGCAACATCCACATCAGTGGGCCCCCTTCCAGATAGCTGGCTTGCTGCACGCATGGCAGATCTCACACCAGATCTCCAGGTACTCATTATTGTTGATAGCCGAGAGCTTCCACTCTCTGCAATCCCTCTCTGTCAGCTGCTTCCATGTCATTTTGGGACTCCCAGGCCCACGCTTTCCATCAAACTGTATGTCAAAGGCTGTCTTGACTGCACCATTGGAGCGTCCAGATAACGTAAATAACATTTGTTCCATTAGGCAATATATAGAGAGGTTTAACACTGTTCAATAAAGTAGACCCTCTGTTTAAACTATGATCAAAGCATAAATTTGTGTTGTCGAAGGTACCTAGATTTATTCAAAGGGACATTGTGTAGGACTGCAAATGTGATAGAATTTATGCCAAGATCATCAGGGCATCTGTGTTTTCTGTTTGAAAACAAAAGTAAAATTATTATGTTATGTGCTTGCTAACCTAATATTGCCTATCATGTGTACAATACGCTCCACTCATTCACATACGAGGGTTGTTCGAAATGAATTGCTTATTTCTATCTGGAGACTTCAAATTTCAAGTTAGCCCAAAAGTACTCATTTTATGCCCTCGAAGTACTCCCCGTGGCTAGAAATGCAAAGTTTCAGCCGATGTATCCACTTTTTGAAGGCGTCACGGTACGCTGATTTGGGCACAGTAATAAGGTACTGATGAATGGCAGATCCAAGTGCCTGTCGGGACTGGTATTTCCGCCCAGCAAGGAATGCCTTCAATTTCGGAAACAAAAAGAAATCACATGGGGCAAGGTCAAAACAGTTACTTTTTCTTTCTTCAAAAACGCCGTAATTATTGCGGAGGTACAGTGGCGATAGCGTTTTTCTTGTCCACGGAAACGCATGCGAAACGCTTATTAACGATTTGGAAACGCAGCGTTTAGACCACGCTTAAACGATCGTTTGCGGTTTTAGCCAATCAGATCATCGTTTCTGAAACGTTTCAAGCGTTTCGAATATTAGCCAATCAAATTAGCGTTCGGAAAACGCTGTCATGGAAACCCTGTCTGGTTGCAAACGTTTCATCGTTTGCATCTTTAGTCAATCAAAACCCCGCGGACTCAAGTTATTTAAGATTTTTTTTTTTTTTTTTTTTTTTTTTTTTTTTTTCAGTTTCACTTAATTATAATAACTATTCAAGTCACGGTTTTGCACATGTAACATTCACTATATTACCGTATACGGGAGTTCCCCTTTCAAGATTGCGTTTTCGTAATATTTTGCCTCAGTGAGACAATTCTAATAAATATCCATAACAAAATTATTTTAGTGGAGAAATGAAAACTCATATTAATTATCATCAAATACTCTATGCTACATGAATCTGGAGTAATTAATGTATATAATATCATGATATTTTCTAATTTCATTTACATTTTTATTTATTTATTATACCATTTCCTTCTGTTCTAAATTTAATCTTTTGATCTTTCAAATGTAACATAATATTAGCTAGCCTATGTATTGCTTAAGGAGGATGAGATACAGGAAATGCTCATTCCATGTACTGTTTATTGGAAATTTAGTGACATGCAGGTGCACCTCTAAGTCTTTTTCGGCTTATTTCTGATTGGATGAGAAAAAGCACATGAAGTATTAACGGATTTATTGCTTGTTTATTAGTAATTTAGACAACACCAGACACAATGAGTCATTTTATTCTTCATTTATATTTGGATAGAAATTTCATAAGTGTATCTTTGTTAATTTCTTTAATTTGGGATGAAATTTCAAAGTACCTTTTTTGTGAAAAAAAAAATCAATTTTAATTTATTAATTTCCAGAAAAATTTTAATTCAGAATTTATATAATATCCAAAGATATTCTTTTTCTTTCTTTCTTTCTTTCTTATCCATAATCAAACACGTATTGAGATTTTGATGCATAAATCAAGTTGACAGTGGCTAGGGAATATATTTATCACTCTGTGTGGATCGCTCAGGTTTCAGCTATAAATATGATTGATTTTAAGCTTTCATTGTCATTCACGTAAATAATAATAAAAATAATAATAACAATAAAGTATGATAAGCAGGTATTCATTTGTTTTGGACTACAACATATCTGAATAATTTCGTTTGTAACATTACCATCAGTAGCATTTGTTTTATTTACCCCATTTTAAAACTTTTTATATCTACATAGATGTTGTCTTTTACACATATGTGTCCTAAATGGTTTCTTCAATATCTCATTTGTTAGCATTTTTTCATACGAAAAGTTGTTATAGTTTAAAATGTCGTCTGCTGAAAATATTACCCAGAGTGCTAAGCGTTGAAAAAAAATTGACTGAAAAGGATTATTTTGCATTTGCACTGACTGAAAAGGATTATTTTGCATTTGCATTCTGACATTCCAAATGTGTTAAAAAAATATACTTACTTCTTAATATTTTCAGCGTTCTATTTTTTTTTTTTTTTTTTTTTTTTTTTTATAATCCTGTGAAGTCCTATTATAGTATCTGATATGACATGTCATTCACCTGATAAGACGTGCCAATCATTTGATAATACCTGTCATTCATTTCATTTCAGACTATCATAAATCTACTGGCCGGTGAAATCCATAGCTGAAACGCTTTGCAGTCCACAGAAAAAAATATCAAAGCAAAGCTCAAATATTCCTATGGTGATTTTAAATTATTTTGTTCAATTTTAAATTTTCACTGTAAAAAATGAAAAATAACCTTGACGCCATGTGAGTCACTGGAATAAACAAAGATTGAAAGGTTAACAACATATTAAAAGATTTGGGACATAGACAACGCATTTGTTTTGTGTGTGTGTGTGTGTGTGTGTGTGTGTGTGTGTGTGTGTGTGTGAACCTACAAATAAATACAGTTACGGGGCATTAGTGATACCTTGGTTCCTGCGCATGTACGAAGTGATAATGCACAAGCGTGTTAGTATAAACTGATTTAACACATTTTAAGTAGATCATCCATATCCCGAGATATTTTATGCTGGATGTTGGGAAGTTTGGCCACTATATGATAAATATTGGGCATCCGCGCATTCTGATCTGGTTCGTTTCTGCTCATCTGTACAATGTCTTATTCGATACGATTTGCCAATAGTCTGGCACATCATCTTCTAACATTTAACTTATTGTAGACTGAATGAACTCACCAACACTATATATTGAAAGATTCTAATTTCGATTTTAGGTATGCCAGGCTATATTATTTAATTATTCAGAGAAACACGTGGTTGAACTAATTGCCAACAGTGGAGACCCTGATCAGACGCCGCGTTCTGTGGCGTCTGATCTGGGTCTACACTGTTTGCCAATTACCGTTTTAAGGGTTTCCGGACTATAATGGGTTAAATACAGCGTGCTTTAAATGCGAAATTCTAAATTAGTCTAATATTTAAGTATAGCTTGCAGTATGCAAACTCCATGCATTTTGATCTGATTCGTTGCAGTTCGTCTGTACATTGTTTTTTTTTATTATTTTATTTATTCGATATGATCTGCTGTTACTCCAGTGCATCGTCTTCTAACATTTAAGTATAGCTTGCAGTATGCAAAATTCTAGATTAGAATGTGCAACACATTTGTTGCATTTGGTGGATCTGTTAATCCAGCACGTCGTCTTCTAATATTGCCAAATATAGCGTGCTAAAGGGTTAACAGCTTTGCATTATCATACCAAAAATGTTTTCATAGTGGAAATATACACTTTCACGAGAGCCCTCCAGCAAGTTATTCGCCGACTGACCACATAATTGTTCAGATGGGCACAGTGCATCGTATTTGAAAAATAATGGTCCAAACAAGTAAAAATGAACCTTTTTACATTTTATAAATCTGATCAGTCTGTGTATAAGTTGGATACTGTGCAATTCATGTATCACAGTATTTGATACTATTAATACCTAATCAGTGAACTGAGTGGGCACCATTATGCACTAGACTGCGTCACGCACTCTAATCTGAGTAATACATATGCTCAGAGGGAGATTTTCACTTGGTAAAGATCTAATGAAAGGATTAATATTGATGATACTTAATTCTAGCAATATATTTCAGTAATGCAGGTCATCTGTTCCAGCACTATTTGTCTAAACGTCAGTGCACATTTCATTTAAAAAAAAAAATATTACTCAAAACAATAATAGCAATTCACAGGTTTGACGTAGTTCAGTTTGGTGCAGAACGAAAATCTTTGATCTTGATCACGCTGCGAAGGTGATCTGGTTGAATATATATTTGAGCCCCTTCGAAAAGAAATGAGAAACGACCTTATGGTATTTGAGACCACCTTAGACCAAGATAAACCGACATTTCCGCGCATTCTGATCTTCTGAATCTACACATATCGCCAACAAAATGCAGCATGTCAACGATTCGTTGTCCAGTTGAACCTTTATCACTCTCTGGGCTAACTCAGCAGATGATCAATTCATGAACTGTTTTCTTATTTTCTCCCATAAAACAAGTTTTGACATTTCACGCAAATTACTGATCTCGACTGAAGACAATTTGCATAGGAAGTCATATCCTGTGGAGATAATATGTATGAAATGCCGACACCTTTTTCAAGGTAACAGAAGAAAAATACTTCAAAATGTCATCTGCTAAAAATTTTATACAGTGTACTTATAAGCCTTAAAACATTTATCTGTCAAAAGTTGATTGTGGTGTGAAAATAATATTGGGCTTCACAAAATATAATAATTCTTTTGAAAATAGAAAATTATCTCAATAAAACAATAAAATATGTTTTAGCAAAAAAGTAAAAAAAAAAAAAAAAAAAAAAAAAAAAAAAAAAAAAAAAAAATACAGAAAATGACAAAAAAAAAAAAAAAAAAAAAAAAAAAAATCGTAGATAAATATTATCTATGTGTAAAAAAAATGTGGTTTTAATATGATTCAATAAACGAGAGAAAAAAAAAAAAACAACTTCAAAATGTCATCTGCTTAAAATTTTATACCGAGCACTACGCGCTAAAACATTTAATTGTCAAAAGAAAATGATTATCATGATTGTAGTGTGAAATATTAGGCTTCACAAAATATAATAATCAATCACGTTAATTCTTTTGAAAATACGAAATTTTCTCAATTATAATTATTTATAAAAAAAAAAAAAAGAGAGAGAAAGAAAATACAATAAAATAAATACAATTTTTATACGTAAACTCATATTACTTTAGTTGTAAAGACATGACTTAATACGGTCCAACAGGCATTTATTATTCGATTGGTCTATACATACAAACGGTGCCAAACGGTCATTTGATTGGCCGAAACGGAAAACAGCGTTTCGATAAGGCCAGATGATTGGCCGAAACGGTGAAAAGCGTTTCGGTAAACGTTCGTAGCTCTTCAGTGCGCATGTACAAATTTAGCGTTTGCATGAAACGCTTTGCTCTGTAATTTGATTGGCCGAAACGATATGAAACGCTAGAAACGTTGTCGAAACGCAAACGTTATACAACGATTTCAAAACGCACCCCAAACGCGTAAACGGACAAGAAAAATGCTATCGTCCCTGTATGAGCTGGGGCATTGTCATGTAGAAGACGGGCATGTTTAAAACCAGTGGCAGGGCGTTGTTTCTGATAATACTTTTTCAGTTTCTTCAGTACTACGTCTTTGTAGTACTTTCCGGTGATGCTTTTGCCCTTTTTCACTGGCACTTTTATTGCGACTCCTTCACCAGAGAAGATTGTATACAAAACCTTCTTTGTACTCAAAGAACGTTTGGCAATTATTGGGCGTTTGCTGTGTTTAGTGGCCCAGATCTTATTGCTAACCTTTCTGACGGGCTCAAAATAATGGACCCAGGTTTCATCACCTGTGACGACATTGGCAAACTGCTTTTTGTCATATTTTGGAAACATTTGAAGCAGCTTTTTGGCCATTTTAACCCGTTGCTTCTTTTGCTCGTCAGTCAACAGATGTGGCACCCATCTAGCAGAAATCTTTCTGACTTTCAAATGCTTCTTCAAAATAAGGTGAACCGTTGAAAGTGATATGCCTACCTTTCGTGCAATATCACGAACTGTAAATCTGGCATCTCCTTCAATGATTTCCTGTATTTTGGAAACGATTTCTTTACGAGATGCAGATTTTGGCCTACCTGATTTCGGTGCATTTTTGATGGACTCTACACCAGACTCAAATTTCTTTTTCCACCGCCGAACTGTGTCATAAGACACACAAGAAGGTCCAAAAGCAGCAGAAATTTCAGTCATCAGCTTCTTCAAAGAACAACCAAGTTTTGAGCAAGCTTTGATGTAAGCCCGTATTTTATCTTTTTTGTCGACGCTTCTACCAACCATTTTACTGCAGTGGTCAATGACTGCGTGTATTCAAATGGCAAATTTTATGTCTTACACTTAGTCTAACATGTACATTTATACACCATTGTGTAGATATTGAATAACCCTACACAGGTATGTATTGGTTTTTATCGTGCCCCACGTGGATATGGAGCTAGAGGACAATAAGCAATTCATTTCGAACATCCCTCGTACTTCTACATGTATTTAGATTGGTGCGTCCAATCATTTGATAGAATTCGTTATAAAGTAATCTCGATCTTTTAAATACGCGAAACCCTTCGATGGCCTGCTGGCTGCTGTTGAATGCAGCGAAGTACAGTCAAACCTCAATAGCTCGAACACCGATGGCTCGTTTACAACGGCTAATTCGAACTCGTTTTTTGAGTCCCTAGGAAACCATTCCAGTAGCCCAAGAAAGCAACCATTTATAAATATTTTAGGGTAATTTTCTTATTTATCAGGAAAATGTATGTTGTGTGTACTCATTAGAATCGCCTCATCGAGGCGATTCTAATGAGTACACTCAACATAAAATTATTTTGTACAAAATCGAAAAGACATGCCCAAATTATCCCCGTTTGCCTTTTGACCTGGCGCCATAATTAACCCTCAGTGGCTCGACCTACCTGTGTCTCGAATAAATTTCCATGATCCCAAAGATGTTTGAGCCAGTGAAATTTTACTAGACTATAACAGTCACCATTTCTGTGACAGTATCTCCTTCTGTGCTAGCCATATTGACACCTCTTTTAATACACACATTTGGAAATATCTGTTCTTCTTTTGTTTTTTAGTTCTATTTTGTTTATGGAAAAAATTCAGTTTGTTGTATATTTAAACTGATTTGTTTTATATCGTCTGGTGTTGTTAATCATAACTGCTCCTCATATAAAAAAAAACAACAAAACATAAATAAATAAATAAGTAAATAAATAAACAACAACAACAACAACAACAAAAAAAAAAAAAAAAAAAAAAAAAAAAAAAACATAAACAAACAAACAAACAACAGTTGCCTGTATATTACTTAAATAACCAGCGACTCCATATACAGACAACCCTCTTTATACCGACACTCGATACAACGACAAAGTTCGTTATAATGACAATTTGACTCATGAAACCTTCGCTTAAGAGGTAACAATTTTTCACAAATTATGCAAGAATATTGTATTTAATACTGTAAAGAAACATATGTTTTGAATATTTGTTAGAATCGCCCCATGGAGGCGCCTTACGGAGGTGATTCTAACTAATATTCAAAACCTATGTTCTATGAAGTAATAACAAAAGACATTTTTCTTACATATCAATCTGAGCTCAGTTGTTCAAAGCTAACGACGTCGTTAGTTAACGATTCGTTAAAATTTACATCGAGTGATACGCAAATATGCTGAAATTTTTTGCTGAAAAATGTGAGTAGCTTTTGCAGTGCAAAAGCTACCCACATTTTTTTCAGCAAAAAATATCAGAATATTGTATATTGAATCTGCTAAAACAGTTAACGAAATGACCCTTAACGAGCTCGTTAAGCTAACGACGCTTTGAACAACTAAGCCCTGTTCATTATGTATTCTGTACAACAGCAAATTCATTTTAATGGCAACCTCTTTTGGATCAAATGCTGTCGTTTTAAAGAGGGTTCACTATAGGCTGATCGGAGCTATATTGCTGACAAGCATCATTTTCGTAACATGTATTAAATCCAAATCCAGCCGATTAACAGAGTGCTCTTAGTTTTTTGTCCATGAGACAATGTATGTTTTCACTAAAGGATATGACATAACGGGACCGCACCTATAACCATATACTATATACATGTAATAGTACGGTAGGCCACCACACAATTATTCGCATTAACACATATACAGTGAACCCTCTTTAAAACGACAGAATTTATTCCAAAAGAAGTTGCCATTAAAATGGATTTGCTGTTGTACAGAATACTTAATGAGCAGGGCCCAGTTGTTCAAAGCTAACGACATCGTTAGTTAACGATTCGTTAAAATTTACATCGGGTGATACGCAAATATGCTGAAATCTTTTGCTAAAAAATTTGAGTAGCTTTTGCAGTGCAAAAGCTACTCACATTTTTTCAGCAAAAAATATCAGAATATTGTGTATTGAATCCGCTAAAACAGTTAACGAAATGACCCTTAACGAGCTCGTTAAGCTAACGCTGCTTTGAACAACCGGGCCCAGATTGATTTGTAAGAAATGTCTTGTTTTGCTCTTAGTACTTCATAGAACATATGTTTTGGATATTTGTTAGAATCGCTTCACTGAGGCAATTCTAACAAATATTCAAAACATGTTTCTTTAAAGTATTAAATACAATAGTCTTGCATAATTTGTGACTAATTGTTACCTCATAAGCGAAGGTTTCGCGACAGTCAAATTGTCATTATAACGAATGTTGTCGTTGTATCGATTGTCGGCATAAAGAGGATTGTCTGTTTTATTAAGAACATTTATTTTTCTTTAACTAAAGGCTAATATCATATAATGTACCTTTTTCAGTGGTTTATTGTTGAGAAGATGATTTAACGATACTAGAAATTAAAACCAAACCAAAATACCTTCCAATATGTTGCTAGATAGACAGACGTATGCCAATAATGTTCAGATTGCTTTTAATTTTTAATTTCTAAATTGTAGGGCTTCATGTTTATACGTTCTCATTATTGTAGCCAAACTTAAATTGGTAACTCGTACAGACAACATTATATGGGCCGCGCCAAGCAAAATTGTACACAATTTCGGATTCATCCTTCGCATGCGCAAAGTCTCATCCGGGCATTTGCTCTCCATTGATACATTCTGTAGTATTCAATGATTCTGTTAGTGGACAGTGAATACTCTGATCAGACTGCGCGGATGCACAGGCTGATCTGGGCCTTCGCTGTCCGCATATTCTCGAAGACACATTTTGGAATGGCACAGTTCATATGTTGTCACTGGGAAATCTTATCGTTAAAGCACTAATGAGTTGCACTTAAGGGTTTACTCTAAACGGAAAAACATTGCTCTCAAGGGGAGCAAATTCTTTCATTTTAAAGTAGACCTCTTTTCAGAGGGGAACAAGAAAACATTTTGAGTTGTGAAAAGGTAACAATTTACCTTCATGGATATTCGAAAATTAAGACTATCATAACGTCTGTATGGATGGTGAAGGGAATGTCTTTAGTTATCTTGATGCAAATTTGTAATATACGTTACCATGGTACATGTACACTGCTGACTGAAAAGTTTACAAATATTTATAGTTTCAATAATCAATAGTTCGAAGTTTGTCATGAAATGATAAAATTAGAAAAAATAAAAAGGCAATTTCTTTATGGAATTTGTGAAAATTTATAAATTTAGACGAAAATACCAAATGTTACCAAACATTTCAAGAACACAATTATAACTGGCCAAAGAAGGCAGTCGGGAAATGAAATTGCCTATATTTTATTATATTGAACAAGTGAATTTCAATGGACATTATTTCATGTAGCGAAGTACTGAATTGTTACTTCCGGCTTCCTAGGATAATTGAAGATCAACATTGGACTGAATATAAATTGTCTGTACCACTATGGCTGAAGTTCCAGTTCGATTTATACTTTACCGTATAAAGGGATTGTAGAATAATTTAAGAGCAACTGACACACTTCCAAAGGAAACAACCCTTTAAAGATTGCTTTTGCTCCCTTCTAAAAAGGAGTCGACTCTAACAAAGAAAGAATTGGCTCCCCCAATTCGTGCGCGGCTTATAACTCTGTGAAGAATGGTGGGATATTAAAATAATATCACAGAAACCAACATGTCAAGTGTCATATGGACGTCCTGCTCACTGCCTTGAAGGTCAAGCTAACAGCTCACTGCCTTGAAGGTCAAGCTAACAGCTCACTGCCTTGAAAGTCATGCTAACAGCTCACTGCCTTGAAGGTCAAGCAAACAATACTCTGCCTTGACGGTCAAGCTAACAGCTCACTATTTTGAAGGTCAAGGTAACAGCTGAATTGCTCAGTTTTGTACAAATTGGCAGTAGAAGTAGTTCGCGTCTGGCTTATAACTTTGCAGGGCACGAGGGGATTTTAAATGATTTTGACACAAGTGTATACCAGAACAACATCACGTGCCATGTGCAAAACCCGGCTCCCTGGCTTTAAGTTCAAGGTCCCATTGTATTGCACTCGTATCTGGCCCATAAAACCTTTGCACATGAAGGGATTTTGAAATGATGTGGTACATATCACACAAGTTCATGTGTCGCATGCAAAACTAGCTCCTTACCTGACGGTCAAGGTCACACAAGAACTTGTTGCCTGTATAATTCTATGGCAGTATTTCCAGCTTATGCCTTATGATGCATGAGAGGATTCTCAAATAATTTGACGGAAATGTACCTCACAACAAGATCATGTGTGACATGCAACACCCAGATCCCTGTCTTGAAGGTCACATTGCGTTGCACTAATGTCTTCACTGAGATCTGACGTTGCCTCAAATCACAAAAGCAACTCGTGTTTATTTATTTACACCTAATGCGCCAAGCAATAGCAGACGAAATTCTTTTTTTTAGAGAAAATAAGTCGAAATTTCATGTGAATCGTCAGTTTGGCAGACCACGATTCACACATGAAATGTCAAGACTTCTTTCTTCTGAAAATTAAAATAAATCTAAATTGTCGTCTGCTGCAGTCATTGGTGCTTTAAGGGTTAACTATTTGGGGATATGACTTTCATTTTAAAATAAAAATAAAATGAAATGTATGTTTAATGTCTTTGTAAAACCATATCATTGCTCGCATGATATAGGTATTGTCTTTTTCTTTTCCAAATACAGTCGACTCTCGTTATCTCGAACTCCAAGGGACTCTCAAAAATACTTCGAGATATCCGTACTTCGACATACCAGATTTGCAGACTTGAGGAAAAAATAAATCGAACAACCGCATTTAACAAATGTAGATGTAATTGGACTCTTGAAGTTAGACATATGTTGAAAATATTGTGGAAAAGAGGAGAAATTGCTCCTTTGGAGCAATTTCTCCTCTTTTCCACAATATTTTGTTACCTGTTATTAGATTTTCATTTTTAAGCAGGGACCAGATTTTCACTTCGAGATAAGCGGTTATTCGAGATAAGCGAGGTCGAGATAACGAGAGTCTACTGTAATTGCAGATTTATTAACTTTAACAACTCTTTGGGCAAATTCAGCAGATGGCAAATTGATGATATTTTTTCATATTTTTTTCCAGAAAATAGGCTTTAATATTTCAAGCAAATAAGACTATTTGCATGAAATGTCAAGGCCTAATTTCTGGGAAAAATAAGAAAAATATTTCAAAATGTCAGCTAAAAAAATTTACCCAGCACGCTGAGCGTTAATAATGCAGCTTTATCTTCTATTAAGTTGCCTAAATTAGGAAGTTTCTTTCCAATATTGATTGAATGCCTTAATTCACTTACTTTATTTGACAAATATAAAATCCCTGTTGCATGTATCGTAAGCACCAGCTGACAAGTTTCCACGCGCATCCTCATGCATCAATGGATCTTCCGGTTCTCGGAGTTTCTCCATTGTGAAATTTCTGTTTTCCTATTGACTGGTATCCAACCAATTATACCTGTATTGGATATCACAAATAGAAGAAAACGTAACTGTTCCATTGCTATTTCAGAGGCAAGCTTTAAAAGCATATTAAATGCTGACATTGCTGGGTGTTTTAAAGGAATATGTGTGGATCTGATCGCAGACCAAAACGAAGGGTAAGTATACTGTATTTATACTAATTGATTAAGGCACCATAACTTCTTATCATATTTGTTCAGAAAACTGTTGACAAAGTTAAGCAAGTCTATTCTATTACCTGTTGATGTGTCTAAAACTGCTGAATGAGTGACAAACAGTGTAGATCCTGATCAGACGCCGCATCAAGCGGCGTCTGATCTGGGTCTACACTGTTTCTATAGGCCTTGTCCGTCCGAATGTTAAAGGGAAATATGATATTATCTCAGCTTGTCATATTGTGGTGTTACTTTTGATGATTCGTATCTGTATAATTTATGAGATAAAATGGGAAAACTAATCTCGTCACATTGTTTATTTGTTTACTCCGTTGCGTAATAAATAAGCATATGTTTTGTTGTTTTGTTTTTTGTGTGTTTTTTTTTTTTTTTTTTTTGTTTTGTTTTGTTTTTTTTTTCTAAAAGAAAAATCAATCTAGTCTTTTTAAAATTCAATCTAGTCGTTTTTATTTCTTCTTTTTTTTTCTTTATTATTTAATCATTCCGATTTGTATGGGTATAAGTAACGCGTAACTTTGCATTTTCGAAGGGAATAAAAGAAGAAAGATCTTTGCATTTTTTTTTGTTTTTTTTTGTTTTTTTTTTTTGTTCAGATGATAAGTTGAAGGTACGTGCGTGCGTGCGTGCATATATTTAGCATTTAACCTGTCACTAAAATCATAGTAAAATATTACTGCCTCTCTGAAGATCGTCACCAGTATGTGCAAAACTCAGTTTTCTATCCCACAATGCACTAGTCTGTGATGTCATATAGGGCTTAAGATTTAAATGAAAACTTTAAAATATTTTTTTTTTGTTTGAGTTGTATTTTGATTTAACAGCCTCTTTGTTCTTGTATTATGGATCACATTGATGAAAGCAGTTTGTTATCTGTGAAATGTTAATGCGAATTATTTTTAACTTTAAATTAACTTTGTATTTTTCTTTATTATTTAACGAATATATATTCGGGCGAAGCCAACTGATCTGGATCCGCACTGTTTTGTCATTAGATATGTGAATTTCAATCAAAAACCCTGATCAAGTAATGTGATTGGCTGGAAATT
Source organism: Anodontia alba (assembly GCA_964016985.1). NCBI lineage: Eukaryota > Metazoa > Mollusca > Bivalvia > Lucinida > Lucinidae > Anodontia > Anodontia alba. The sequence goes on along the minus strand of OZ024836.1, from coordinate 13,551,801 downwards.
AGAAGTGGTCGTGGCATCTTAATTCAGCAAGGCAAGGGTTAATGTGTATCAGTTTCCCGTAACACTTAACACTCTGGGTAAAAATTTCAGCAGACGACATATTGAAATATTTTTCTTATTTTTCCCAAGCAGCACGATTTTACATTTCATGCAAACTGTCTCCACTGGAGATAATTTGCATGAATTGTCAAATCCTGTTTTATGGGAAAAATAAGAAAAATATCTAGAGGCAGTTTTGCATGAAATGTCAAATCCTGTTTTGGAGCAAAATAAGAAAAATATCACAAATTTGTCGTCTGCTGAATTAGTCCAGAGAGTTATAAAGATTAAATACAACTTGAATAAAATGTTAGAAAAAAGAAAATAAATGTATTTTAGATAAAATCTTGGGACAACAAGCCAGAAAAAGAAACCCAAAAAACAACAACAACAACAATAACCACCACAACAACAAAAAAAAAACAGATATGTTACGCTTAAGTAGACAGTTGCAACAAATGGCACATTTAGACTAGAAAATAAAATTAAAACGTTTTATTAGACTGGCTTCAGGCCTTAGTAACAAAATTTAATAATAATAATAATTATTATTATTATTATTATTATTATTGATAATATTATTATTATTATTATTATTATTATTACATGTATTATTATTATTCTCTTTGATATATAAACGCTAAAACAAAACAAAAAGGAAGAATTAACACGCTAAGATTATGAAGCACTTGAGTGCTTCATAATATTTGCATGCTTTTGTATGATTTTAGTGTCTATATCAAAGTGAAATGTGAAAAATACTAAAATTAGTCTTTAGGGACTGGAGCCAATCTACCATCTCATTGACTGTTGATGGAAAAATTTGCACAGTGTTACCGTTTCTCTTATCAGTTCAAATCCTACAAATCCTTATGTTGTAGTTACGTTTTGAAATGTTTTAAACTTTGTTGTCACAATATTTACGAGCATTAGGGTAAACTAAACTCGCTTGTCTCATTACGAAAACGTGCCTATTCAAATATACTCAAAATTTTACCACCAAAAAAATGAAAATTTTCAGATAAAAAATTCTGATATGTTTCATATTTTTGCTCAAAACATAGATTGTGGGTACTCGTTAGAACCGCCTCGATGAGGCGGTTCTAACGAGTACCCACAATCTATATTTTGAGTAGAAATAAGAAAAATAATGCATACCCCTGAAAACCTCAGTTTTACTATATAAAAGTGGGGTTTAAGGGGGTCAAAATTATATAGGCATGTTTTCGTGATGTTGAAAGCAGATGTCATCAATGATAATTATACACATTTGAATAATAAATATAACACTGAATGAAAGAAAGAGAGAAAGAAAGTAAGAAAGATCATGATATTTAAAAGCATTATGATAAACTGAACTCGCCTTTCTTAAAAGTAAGAAAGAAAAGAAAGAAAGAAAGAAAGAAAGGAAGAAAGATAGAAATAAAGGAAAGAAAGAACGAAAGAAAGGAAGAAACGAAAGAAAGAAAGAAAAGTACCTGTATCATACAATAAGGTGTTTTATTAATAGTAAAAGTGGTAGTGGTTGTTATTATCAAAAGTAAAAATACTACTATACTGCAACAACTACTACAATTACTACTTACTACTGCTGCTACTTCTCTGCTGCTGATAATGGCAAAGAAAAAAAATCTTTGATCAGACTGCAATATCCATCTACGCATTCTAGTCAGGGTCTTCCGTTTTTGTACGCACTCCTAGTTCGCATGTAACGAACAGTTAGACGGGCGGATACAGAGGGGGGTGGGAGGGTTTCGGGTTGAGCAGACCCCCCCCCTCCCCTCACACACACACACACACACACACACACACACACACACACACACACACACACACACACACTTTGACTTAAAATTTGATTAAAATTTTGGATACAGTTGATAAATTTGAGATACCGTCTTCGCCCTTAACAACACACCCTTTCCCTCCTTACCTTATACTTTTCTTTAGCAAGTCCATTTACTACCAATGAATGTGTGTGAAATTGCTGGGTGAGTGGCAAACAGTGTAGACCCTGATCAGACGCCGCATTCTGCGGCGTCTGATCAGGGTCTACACGGTTTGCTCAGGGCTCCCTTTCCAAATTCATTGAATAAGTACGTCATCATGGATCCGCCCCTGAATGAGCACATAAACCACACCAAAATCTGCGCCTGGGTCTTACTCGGTAATTGTCCCAGTTATCTCCCTTGTGTTGCTATAGTTTTCTGTTTTGATTGCGCTCTACACTCGATCACTATTTCGGCGCCTTCACTATCATAATGAGCCGGGCCAAGCGATATATGGCTTCAAACATGTGCAAAATGCCCGAATTCAGATTCGCAAAGACTCATCCGGGCATTTGCTCTCCATTGATACATTCTATAGTGCCGAATGATTCTGTTAGCGGACAGCGAAGGTCCTGATCAGACTGCGCGGATGCGCAGGCTGATCTGGGCCTTCGCTGTCCGCAGATGCCCGAAGACACGTTTTTCGCAATGGCGCGGCCCATTCGAAGTGGTCCACTTTATTACCTATTAATTTGTCTAAACTTTCTGGAACAAACAATATAGACCATGAACAGACACCATGCTCTGATCTGGGTCTCTAATGCCAGGCCTATTTGTCTGAATACCTGGGGTAAGAAATTTTATATACATGTTAAAAGGTTATGACAAAACTTTATAAGGGACAGGTTCCAATGAAAACAGTTACACATACAGGGACCTTGTAGAACGTCTATAAAATGCAGTCTCTGACCAGACTGCGCAGAAATACAGGACATGTGCGGTCAGTAAAGGAAGGACGGCCTGCGCAGTCTGCCCAGGAATGTCTCGGATTTCTTTTACGAGAATGTCCATTGCGAAATACGAAGATTATGACTAGACTGTGCGGATGCACTAGCTGGAATGCATCTCGGTTTTACGTCCATGTCTTTAATTACATGTAGCTATACCTGAACATCTTTTTACATCGATGAAAGAATTAATTTCTGGAAACGGTTATGTTTATTGTCTATGCCGAGTGACGAAGACAATATACGGTTTGGATGGGACACGGAAGTGGACCAATTGTTGATCCATGCACAATTGTCGTTATGCCTGTTGTTTACAAGTAAAACCCGGTACTAGATATAACACTGAGTAGAACAGAATAATATTTATTGGAACTCCTACATATAAGACGGTGTTCTCCATTCGCGTGCACGTTTTCGGTAGACTGCACTTATGTGGATAGTCCAAAGGGTTATCATTGATGGACTTTATCAAAGTTTATATACATTAATGTATATACATTAATCTCGATATTACACTTTAGAAGTGGGTGGATGCAAGCTGCGTGAAGCTGACTAAACATTCTTGCCGCTAGACATTGTAATGTCTAGCTGCACGACATTCGACATTTGACATTCGACATCTGAATGTCTAACCGCTTGACATTCGACATTCGAATGTCTAGCCCCTAGACATTCGACATTTGAATGTCTAGCCACTAGACAGTCAACATTCGATATTCGAATGTCTAGCCATACAACATTCAACATTTGAATGTCTAGCCGCATGACATTCGACATTCGAATGTCTTGCCACTAAACATTGTACATTCAACATTCGACTGTCTAGACGCTAGACATTCGACATTTGAAAGTGTAGTCACACTACATTCAACATTCGACATTTGAATGTCTGGCCACTAGACATTTGACATTCTGGCTTCTAGACATTCGACATTCAGATGTCTTCCTGCTAGACTTTTGACTTTCGAATATCTTATTGTAAGACAGTCGACATTCGAATGTGAAGCCCCATGACATTCAATATTCAACATTTGAATGTCTAGCTGCTAGACATTCAACATGCAACACTTGAATGTCAAGCCGCTAGACACTCGACTTTTGGCATTTGAATGTCTAGCTGCACGACATTTGACTTTCGATATTCGAATGTCTAGCCATGCCATTTGACATTCGAATTTCTAGACATTCAAATGTCTGGTGGAACGACATTCAACATTTGAATGTCTAGCCACACGACATTGGAAATTCGACAGTCGAATATCTAGCCGCACAACATACGACATTCCAATATCTGGCCGCTAGACATTCAACATTCGAATGTCTAGCCGCATGACATTTAACTTTCGAATATCTAGCCGCTAGACATTCGACATTCGAACGTCTAGCCGCTAGACATTCAACATTCATTATTTGGATGTCAAGCAGGACGACATTCGACGACATTCGACATTCAAATGTCTAGCGGCTAGACATTTGAAGGTCATGCGGCTAAACATTCAAATGTCAAATGTCTAGCGGATAGACATTTGAGTGGCAAAGGTTGTGCAGTTTGACATTCGAATGTCGAATGTATAGCCACTGGACATCCAAATGTCAAATGTCTAGTGGCTAGACATTCTTATGTTGAATGTCAAATGTCTAGCAGCTAGACATTCGAATATCGAATGTCGTGCTGTTCGACATTCAAATGTCGAATGTCGAACGCCAAGCGCTAGACAGTCAAAATTTTAAATGTCTAGCTGCTGGACATTCGAATGTCGACTGTCGAATAGTAGAAAACACAAAAATAGCGTATGGTATGTGTCTTTAAAACAAAAGAAAAGAAACGTTTGTGTATCGTGAAGCTATAAAAAACTGCGAACGGATTTGGAAAGAATAAAATCTCTTATTTCAAATAACGTAAAACTATAGAAATATCATGAAAATTAATTTGGGTAAATTAAACATGATAGTGATAAATGTACACCCGAGTAGTTTTTAGCAACCGGCTTTCCGTAACGGTGCGATAATCGAACGTATTAGTTCGGTATCATTCGGATCGGTACTCGGAAATCTCATAACTTCTATAGAATGTGAAATTAGCTGTATTTATGTCATTCTCATTCAGACGAGAGCTGATTTAGACCTCGCCAATTCACCCTTTGCACAGTGGAATTTAGCCGATTTAGCCAAGATTTGCATGTAAAGAACCCAAGACTATTAAAATCATCATAAGCATTTAATTGTGTGCTTGGACCAATATACAATAGTATTATTAGGTCCGAGTTGTGTGCGAAGCGGAGACCAAACATTTTGTGAAAGCTTATACTTGTTGTAATAAGAATCAGCTGATTCCGGCTTGTATTTCACGACAGGGCTTGAACAATGTCCAAAATACACGGTGTATGATCGTTCCGCTTCCTTCCTCGTTTGATCCGCGTTGTACATATCCTTCGCGATCAGCACCGCTTCCTCGTGGATCGAAATATGGAACCAACACCCCAAAATCCGCATAAAATGGACAACAACAGTGAGATCAAAAGGTAAGTAAGGCTTTCTACCAGATGACGGAACGATGAATAGCCAAATGTTTGAATTTCTGCATCAAGCTGATTCGAAAGTGATATGACTTCTGTAAAACTTTTGATACATATTCGGGAGGGAACATTCCGAAGCATTGAAAATGAAGCTTTGAAACGGCTTTTTGAACAAACTATTACTTCATATGAAACAGTGACACATTTTAATACAAGAGCAAATCCTCCAAAGCATTCTATATCAATAAGGATACGCCTGGTGCCGTGAAATAGAAAATATCACGATTTTTGAAAATCAGGTCAGATCCGCATCCTTCCTGCTGAAGTCAAAAAATGGCACCATATCCTTCGCAACATGAAACACCATATCCTTCATCCTTTTAATCCGCCAAGATCCACGGGCACCATATCCTTCAGCTTCATGGGTTTTTCTCACTTTCAACATGCGACCCGCGGGGGCGTCTCTAAGTTCGTTCTGTTGCATTTCGTGCAATGAGAGTAGCTGAGAAAACATTGTCCATTTGAAAATTTGGATTTTTTCAGATAAAAATGTGATATTTTTCTAATTTTTGCGCAATATATATTTTTTTTTCGGGGGTCGTTAGAACCGCCTCAATGAGGCGGTTCTGATTAGCCACAAAAATCAATGTAAGAATCATAAATAAGACAGCTAAGGTATACCCCTGTAAACCCCACTTTTCTCTATATAAAGCGGGGTTCACAGGGATGCTTACTGTATGGACGTGTTCACGTAATGCAATAAGTATCTGTTTTTTTAACATATTTCTAGGGCTATATAAAATTGCCCATGTACTTTTTCTATCAAACGCAAAGTCTTGGTTTAGGTGGCACACTTAGACACTGTGGTTGTGAATTGTGGGTGACTTACGCTCCAAAGGTTCTCCCTATGGTAAGCAGATATGCAGGTCGGGACTGATCTGAATGTTTCTGTCTGGAGAATCTCACAGTTAGTTTGGATTAAGAAATGACATAAAAACGGCATAAAATGAGCGCTACGGAAAACTGTGTCACGCAGTATACATGTAACTTTTTTGTCATACTCGTGTATCAAATATGTAATGCAGAATGCATCGGGCAAATTTCTATTTGGAGCATTTCAGATATACATGTAGTTACACGTAAGGTGCAATGTAACGACGCACTGTGCGTCGTAAATTGGGTTACGCATGCCGACAACGTTATCGTATTAAGAAACAGATCCGCTCTGACAGTGATTTGTTGAGTAATAAATCACGGTTTGGCGGTCAGTTGTGAAGTAGATCATATCACGAGCACAGAGCGCGAGTAATACGAGTAATACATCTACTTACAACTGACCGACAAACTGTGATTCATTACTCAGTAGTTTTGGAGTTGAGCTATTTCGATTCCAACGCGCAAAAAAGGCTGAAAATATGCTACATTGCATACAAATTCTCCTAGCCATCAATCTTGCAGACGACAAATACCGCGAACATTGACTGACTGTGACTTGAAATTCTCCATATTTTGACGTGCTAGTCTGGTGCAAAAAGAGATTCAGCCCGACATTACGTCACAAAAACGTAATAAAATCTTTAAAGTGACGTCAAAACGTCATCAGTTGCTGACACGCGGAAGCAATCGAAACTTTGAATTTGTCGGTTGCTTACCATTGTCTAGATAGACGCGCTTTGTTGGAATGAACATTTAAAGGAGACAGCTCTTGAAACTTATGTAATATGAAATCGGTTGCCGACTAAAATGTGAAATACAAATATATGCAGCTTAAACAAGTCTTAGAATATATTATGCCGATGCTCCAATTCAGTTATGCCATATCAGAAAAAAAAAAAAAAAAAAAAAAAAAAAAAAACAAGCATTTTTATCAGAAAACTTGATGGTTCAAAAATGCCTTAAGAGCAGCAATGATGGCATCATCACTGTCAAAATGCTTCCCTCGCAGTCCTGATTTGACCTTGAGAATTAGGTAAAAATCTTGAATGCCAAATCTGGGGAATACGGGGGATGAGGAAGAGGTCAAAGCAAGACTCGGCAGTGCAGCTACTGCAACTTTTGATATATGGGCAGGCGCATTATCCTGAAGCAAGAGGATACCAGGGATAATTCTGGAAGGGGTCCTGTGCTAAAAGGCCCATACGTTTTCAAAAAGGCCCCTTCTTCTAGAAGGTATAATGTAAAGGTATAGGGAAGTGCTGTTCTCTGCGTAGTTTTCTCAAGAATTTTTGTTGGCTTTACATTTGCCTTCAGAAAAAGGTCGTCTCTTGAAGGAGAAAGAATTTACGTTTTTCGTAGCATGACGTCATGAAACGTAATGATACACAATAGGATAAAAATGTTATGATTTATCATACATTTTCGATGAAATTTTCCGTGAAGTTCTATAACGAAATGCAAGAAAAGAGATCACACTTTGGCTTCATTGGGGTAACATTTCCATGTACCGGGTCCAACGGAAGAGATTTGAACACTCGCTTCAAACTTCTTCCCCAGCAAATGTTAATGCATGAAAAACGTGTGATCGCTACATTATTCCTGCGTGGAACTTTTGTGAATAATACTGAGCTTAGTTTATATACTGAGAATCTTGCCATCTCATATGAACTTAATGAAACAAGCCTTTGGCGAGTTTCATAAATTTCATATAAAATGACCATGAGGGTAAGATATTGTTCAGGGCTCTAGATAAGAAGGAGTATCAGATGATAATTTGGGATAATTTTCTGTCTTTTACTACCAAAATACATGTTATGGGTACTCATTAGAATCGCCTCGATGAGGCAAATCTAATGAGTGCCATATCATATATTTTTGGTGAGAAAGAAAGAAAATTATCCTCTGAATATTCCCCTTATCTAGAGCGCCGTTGTTTATCATATGACGTTTTTTTTTATATAGGGTTTTATCGTCTAAAAGGTTGACATTATTTCAACATTTTGTCACGGTCGGAGTCACGACGTTACGCGCCAGTAACCAAGTGTTTTATAACGTGTGGTCAGAGCCTCCGATGTTCGGGTTGGGCTTCCATGGTCACTAGGCTGCTCATGACAATGCCTATCAGACAGTGTGGACGTGCGGATTAGTCTATATTTCCACGCGTGGCGAGTGCTCTCGCGGCATGGAAAACATATTCTGTTTTCTCGACCTCCCGTCACCACTGCATTTCGTTTCGGTAGTGGTGAATGGATAGAGGATAGATTATTAAAGCGCTGCATGTTTCATGTATGATCTTCCTGCCTTACGTTGCCGACCATGAACTTGACATGGCTGGCGAATAGGGCACCACTATTTAGGATACTGTGTGACTGCCTGCGCTTTAGGGTAAGCGCAAGTTGGAAATCAAGAAAAAATCTTAGAAGTGAATACCTTTGGATAAGGGCGGCGCTGTGTTAGCTCGGCTGCGCTGTTACTGGCGTTACATGACGCAATTGCATGGACTGGAGCGTTACCATACATCTTGGTCTTTCTTAATATGATGATATATATATATATATATATATATATATATATATATATATATATATATATATATATATATATATATATATATATATATATATATTATATACACATTTTTTTTTCTTTTTTTTTTTATGATGATAGTGGAACTCGAAGAGTGATGACGCTAGATCAATTTTGGATCGATCTGATTTCAAACAATTCTACCTACAACGACCACTGCATGAGTAGAACAACGACATGTCGACGTTTTATCGACGTCGATGGGGCATTCTTTAAATCGGCCTGCTCTTCGATCCATTATCCTATATTTATTTATTTGTCGATAATGGTGGGGCCCTTTTGATGTATTTCAGCCCCTTGCCCCACGATCTTATTATATTACATATATTACATCTTTTTATCTATCTGCTTATTCATTTATAAAGATATATATATATATATATATATATATTTTTTTTTTTTTCGTTTTTTTTTTTATGTGTACCGATATGATATGATATGATATATATATATATATATATATATATATATATATATATAATATATATATATATATATATATATATATATATATATATAATATTGCGAGTAAAGTTGTGTTTGGGCGACTGTTGCAGCTGGAGTGAAACTGTGATGCAGTGAGATCCCAGCGGGAAAGCGACGTTGTGTTTCAGTCAGTGCAATGTCGTGACGTGGTGGCGACATTGTTTTGGCCCTTGCTTGACGTTGCGAGTCTGTTGGGTTAACGCAACTTGCAGCCTGCTAATTAGTGTAAAACAAGAATGAACAAGCGTAACGATAACTTACCAGAAATGTGTAACTCTTTAAAGTATTCAGGAATCTTGTTTAGAAATTATTAAATCCCCGTGCTCAACAGTAATTTATACAGGTCAAAAATACAATTCAACTATTTAGGTGTGGCCCGTCCTAATAACTTAGCGCACGCACTGTATATGCTTGAGTAATTACAACTGACCTGCTTTGTTTACACTAATGATCACTCCTACTGCAATGAACGTATTAATAGTGCATATTAGGATGAATGCATACATTTCTTAGATAAGTATGTATTTTTGTGGATATTATATCGATGTCGATGGTGTCACGTATAGGGTCTGTAATGAAACTGAATATGCTATCATGTTAATAATAATGAACCGCATATTCTCCCTCGCTCCGTATATATAGAGTTTATCGTGATACCAACAGGAATAGTTTCCATTATCATACTGCCACCTCACCCACCATGTTATTTAATGTTATTCCTTATATGTCATGTACATGACTGAAGAGAATAAATGTGTTGTCTGTCTGTCTGTCTGTCTGTCTGTGTCATTCGATGTTTATGTAATGACGTTACGCCACTGATTAACAGCGTCGTCATAGTGCTTAAAATTCTCTGAAACGGACCGATAGGGCACTAAATATCGATGTTACGGGCGATTTTGTTTTCCTTTTGAATGATTTTTGACCGAGACACGTAGCCATTCCAGCGGTCTGGTGTGGTCTTGAGAAGACACCTACCCTTACTCAAGCGATACTCCAAATAGAAGACCTTATACAAGTAGTCATTTCAAAAGGGCATATAGCGTCTAATAATGGTTTTATAAACGATTAAATGTAAGTATTATCGAGACATCTGTGGCTGGATGATTTATTTAAGACGCTCAAATTACGAAGATTTTTTTTTTCTCTTACACCAACTCCACTTAGAGTGCGTCAGCAAATCCTTTCTAAATTTCTGATAAATATCCATGCTATTGAATTAAAAAAAAAAAAAAAAAAAAAAAAAAAAAAAACGTGAGCAGAGTAGGCAGAGTCCATCTAAGATATGAAAATGAATCAATCTGTAATGTGACAGGCTGTTTTCATCACTGTGACAACGTAGGATATCGTAATGTAAAGTACGAAACAGAGGCGGAGCGAATAGACTTTAAGATTTGAAGGAAGTGGAGTCTGGATCACGCAGGAAGCGGTTCCTGTCACAACTCGCTAAATTTGTCTCTTTTATAAAGATCAGTGTTTGTCATCATTTCCAAATACCTAGAACTGGTAAAAGCAAATGAAAACTTCCCACAAGCTTTTCGATGCTATATGTACGCCCCAGGATCTTAATTCTGAGCTGACAAACAACAACGAATGATGAAAACTGCAATCACAAGCCCTCGAATTCGTAATGTTGTGGCGTAACCACTACAATGAGATACATCAAATGCATTCTGAGTTGAAGAAAAATCACTTTAAAGTTCCGCAGGCACAGAAACCAGTCCTGTAAATATGTGCGAAAAAAATAAAGGCAAACAAACTTCACTTACCGAAATCTTCTCCATCATTTTACATCAGAAGGAAGCGGTGCTGATCGCGAAGGATGTCTGCAACGCGGATCAAAAGAGGAAGGAAGCGGAACGATCATACACCGTGAAATAGCACACTTTTCTCAGCTGGATCTGGGGTATATTTGTTCTGGTCTGTAAAGCTGAATTATTATCTAGCTTGAATTATTATCCAGCTGTACATATTTTAAGGATGCTGGATATACTTGGTTGATTTTCGCCGTCTTTTGTACAAGGGAGACAATTTTTTTGTGACTTCCTGTTTGCTTATATGCATATCAAATCACGTCTGAAAAGGCGTCTACTCTAAAAGGAAAGAATTTGCTCCCACGGGGAGCAAATTCTTTCCTTTTAGGGTAGACCCTTTTCAGGAAGGAGGCAAAACAATTTTGACAGAAATGCATCCACTTGTACGCTGTGTATCTGAACTGAATAAACTGTAGTTTAGGTGCCTGCTTTTGTATTGATGGTTCGTTTGCATCCCCACTCCCCTCCAGGAAGAAAAGTTCCAATGATGTCATGTGTCAGGCATGTATTCATAATGCTTGGAACACCACGTTGTATTAGAAAGTCCAAAATAGCACACTCGTCTCATCTGTATGTAAGGTATTTGTTCTATTCTGTATATAGGGCTGAATAAGTATCCAACCCTGGTATTATTAAGTGTATTGTGAAATATCCAGATATTGGCTGTATTATCCTGTTTGTATAGAATTACAGTGAATATTTTCCATATTCAAGTACTTCCGTTTGTCGGTTCGATAGAAATTTGCATAATAGTCTTGATTATAGGCGTAACAGGAGAAATAAAACTCAATTTTCTAGATTTATGAAAAGCCCAGGAAAACAGATGGCTTTTCAAATGAGATGGAGATATACCTAATATTACGTGTTCTGTCTTGTATACAGTTCACGTGTTAGCACTCTGCGGGCTAAATCATCAGTTGGTGATGTTATTCTCATTTTTCACAGAGCATAAGACTTGACATTTTATTCAAGTGGAGGCAATTTGAATATGATTTCAACATTACGAAAACACGCCTGTTCAAATATATAGAAAATTTCACTTCCAAAAACTGAATGAAAATTTTCAGATAAAAAAAAACTCTGATATTTTCATATTTCTGCTCAAAACATAGATCGTGGGTACTCGTTAGAGGCGGTTCTAACGAGTACCCACAAGTTATGTTTTTGAGCAGAAATAAGAAAAATAATGTATACACCTGTAAACCCCAGTTTTACTGTGTAAAAGTGGATTTGAAGGGGTCAAAATTATATATGCATGTTTTCGTGATGAGTCCTATATTCCTGTGAAAAGTAGGAAAACTAATTTTAAATGTTAAAGTTTCAACTCTGGAATTTCTCTAAAGTACATGCGCAAATTACGCTCACTCCCTTTTAATGGGCGGTTGATTAACTAAAACATCACGTAAACTGTCGGGTCTTTAATGAAACCATCGAAAGTAATGCTACATTATTCAGAACTCAGGAAACTCCTCAATTTATATATAGTAGAATAGGGGAATCAGAAATAATAATGAAGGCCCACGTGATGAAATATACTGCAGCTCATGTACAGATAAGCACGTGCATTCATATAGAGAACAAACAAATATATTTCCTGTCCGCATGCCTACAGTATGCACTGGCGTAGCCAGAACGGAATTATTTGTACGCAAATCCAGGCAAACTCTTCAAAAAGTATGCCTGGAAGCTCCTCTAAATTAGGGGCTACTCTTAAAGGAAAGAATTTGCTCCCAGAGGGAGCAAATTCTTTCCTTTAAGAGCAGCCCCTAATGCAGTCACTTTATTGTAAAAATTTTTCTTACGCATGGTACGCACATGCGTATATGCGTAATGAGTGCTACGCCTATGGTATGGTTTGTATATTGAAACAGCTGAATTCAAAACTTATAAAAAATTTCTTTTATAATTTTTCAACTGGGACATAGTATCACTGTGTAGTACTGTGTCCAAGGTTTTCACGGAACGTAAAGATTAACAAATTGACAGTTTGTATGAAATACCAATTTAAACAAGTCGCTTTTAGTACTTGTTGACATGTCGAAAACTGTTGGGTGACTGGTCAAACGTGTTCTGTGATGTTTGCTCTGTGCCTATACTGCTTGCTCAGGCATAACGTTCCTGAGCTTTAGGGTATACAGAGTCTGTCCTCCGAACCGCCCCTTTAAAGAATTCTAAGGGACATTCCTAACAATAATACGGATCAGTGACCACGCTTCGAGTGTGACTGCACGCTTTTCACCATCATATCTTGATAACAATCAGGAGCGGATGCACACGATAGTCGCTCGCAAGGGACATAAAATAAATCTTCGGGAGTACAAGTTGTTGAATGGGGCAGAGATGTCTTCAGTAGAAAATAAAATGACATCAGTCTACGTAATCGCCTCAGTGTGGCTATTCTATCAAATATCCAAAACATGTGTTCTGTGAGGCATACAAACAAAACAAGACCTTTATTACATATCAATCTGCTCATTAAGTATTCTGTACAACAGCAAATTCTTTTTAATGGCAACGTCTTTAGGAACAATGCTGTCGTCGTAACGAGGGTTCACTGTATTAGTTTTACCCGTACTCGCCCGTCTCCAGACCGCTCTATCCTGGACGCTCGTACGATTATACGTATCTGGGCCATATCTTGTAAACAAATTCATGTGAATAAAAAATGGGTCATATATTGCAATCCTAGTATTAGCATTCTTTATAAATCTAAAGCGGGCCGTTATCGGTACGTCAGGGTAGCTGACGGGTCGATAACGGCCTGCTATAGATTTATAAAGAATGCTAGCTGGGATATATATGCAGATTTATGGCCTTGGTACAAAATCTACACAGTGAAGATCCTTATCGCCCCTCCCCAGGTGTGGATTGGCAGGTTGATTAAGGCTTTTGTTGTTGGCATATGGTATAACGGCCCTATTCTCACGTTGAACGTTAAACATTATTTGCAGCAATACGAGGTGCTGATCTTCCGACTGCGCATGCACGGTCTAGTCAGGGCTTTTATTCTCCCATATAACAAAATGTACCGTATTAAACATAATTATTGGGCTACGTTAACTCTTTGCTATATTTGTCATAAAAAAATGACCAAGTCCATCCATTTTACTACCAGTTGATGTGTCAAAATACAACTGGACGAGTAGCAAACTGTAGATCCACATCAGATGCCGCGCTCTGCGGCGTCTGATCTGGGTCTACATTATTTGCTCAGACCTATCTGTCCCAGTTCCAGGTTTTTTTACGGTACATTTAATATTACAACTTGCACTGTTATTACAGTTATAACATAGTATTATGTTGAAAATATTTGCATAGAGATTACAGGGCATAATAACACTACCCATTTATCCCAAATATTAGGACACGTTGGGGTGGTTGGGTGTGGCAAAGGCGTCATGTATCTAACGTCACCGGGCCGTCCAACTGAGATTGACTTACAGTTGGGCAAGGCCTGCTATCCTTGCAACGGGTAAGGGTAGAAGGGGATGTTTTTATTATTTCTTCTGTTTCTTCACTTTCATTCATTTTCTGTCCGGTCCCTCTCTTTCATCTTTTCTACTATCTCATCTGTCTCTCTTCTCCCTTTCTCTTGGAGACGACACAAAATGACCTACAGGGGTTGGCGTGTCGTTAAACCCCAACACAATCAAGTTTTAAACACACTTACCCTAAATTTTAAACAACTCCATTTTAATGGAGGTGGTCGTTGTGGCGAAGGTGTGTAGCTTATGTTACCGGGGCGTCCAACTGATATTGGCTTACAGTTGGGCAAGGCTTGCTATCCTTTTAGCAGGTAAGAGTAAAGGAGGGAATGTGTTTATTTCTTCTGTTTCTTCATTTTCATTCATTTTCCTGTTTCTGTCCTGTCCCGGTTTTTCATCTTTTCTACTATCTCTTCTGTCTCTCTTCTCCCTTTCTCTGGGAGACGACACAAAATGGCCCACAAGGCAGACGTGTCGTTAAACCCCAATACAATCAACTTTTAAACACACTTACCCTAAATTTTAAACAACTCCATTTTAATACCTACTGATGCATCTCAAATGCTTGATGGGTGGTAAAACAGTTGCATTCTGCGGTGACTGATCTGGGTCCACACTGTTCGCTTAAGCATGTCAATCCTAGTACTTAGGGTAACTATGGTTCATATAATATTTTCTGTGATGAAAAAGTTTTATGTTGATAATATTTGCATAGAGTGGAAGGGCATAATAACACTACCCATTTATCCTAAATAAACTGACACGCTTTCTCCTTACCATACTTACCCTAAAATTAACCCTTGACCTGCTGAACCCGGATATATCTTGCTTTTGCAAACAGTGTAGATCCAGATCAGTTGGCTTCTGAAGAAGCCAACTGATCTGGATCTGCGCTGCTTGCCATTAAGTATGTGAATATATCAACAATCTGCATCAAATAATCTGGTTGGCTGAAAATTAGAAATGGGCGTGGCATCTTAATTTAGCAGTATGACAAGGGTTAAATTAAAAATATCCATTTTATTACTTGTTTATGTATTTCTTATCACATAGTGGCTTAAATTCCCAACATTCAGCATGAAATATCTCGCGATGTAGATGGTCTACATGCATGCAAATGTGATAAATCAGTTATACCATGGTTCTGCGCATGTACGTGCGATAATGCACTCGCTCACGCTCGTGCATTATCGCATCGTACATGCGCACGAACCATGGTATAACTAAGACAAATGCCTGGATGAGTGGCAAACAGTGTAGACCCTGATCAGACGCCGCATTATGCGGCGTCTGAGCTGGGTCTACACTGTTTGCTCAGGTCTGTCTGTCCCAATACCTATTATGGTACATATAACATTTCTGTGATGAAAAATTTTTATGTTGATAATATTTGCATAGAGTGTAAGGTCACAATAACATTACCCATTTTACCCTAAATAAATGGGCACGTTTATTCTTCACCATACTTACCCGAAAAAAAAATATAACTCATTTATAATACCTGTTGATGCGTTTAAAATGCTGGATGAACGAATGGCAGTGTAGACCCTGATCTGATCTGAGTCTACACTGTTTGCTCAAGCCTGTCAGTCAACACAATTATTACTCTGATAAAAAGTTTTATATTGATTACATTTGCATAGAGTGCATAGGGCATAAGCCGGCCTCGGTGGCTCAGTTGGATGCGCGTCCGACTGGAGATCAGGAGGTCGCGGGTTCGACCCCCGCCGAGGTCGGCAACATTCTTTCGTGGAGATTGATCAGGAAATATTTTCTACGGTCATTCTCTCTCTTCCGCTGATTCAAGAAGGGCAGTTGTCAGTTTCTGGCTCAAGACTGTGCACAATATTGGTTAACCGCTTAGAGGACTAAGCTTGCCCAGTAAACGTGTGGTTAGGTAAACTGACCGCGCTCGACATGACCCCATTGGGTTGACTTGGCCGTAAAACCTCAACGCAAACAAATAATAAGACTACCCATTTATCCTAACTATTAGGACACGTTTACTTTCAAACACAATTACCCTAAATTTTAAACAATCCATTTTAATACCTTTTAATACGTCTCAAATGCTGGATAAGTGGTAAACAGTGGCATTCTGCGGCGTTTGATCTGGGTCTACACGGTTCGCTCAAGACTGTCAGTCTCAATACTTAGGGTTATTACGGTACATATTATATTTCTGTGATGAAAAAGTTTATGTTGATAATATTTGCATAGCGTGCACAGGGCATAATGACACTAGCCATTTATCCTAACTATTAGGACACGTTTACTTTTTAAACGCAATTTACCCTAAAATAAAATAACATAAAAAATCAGTTTTACCACTTGGGATGTGTCTAAAATGCTGGCTGAGTGGCAAACAGTGTGGACCCAGATCAGACGCCGCGTTCTGCGGCGTCTGATCTGGGTCCACGCTGTTTGCCCAGGTTTTTCCGTCTCAATACTTAGGGCTATTACGTTAGATATAGGCTAATATTTCATCTTGCACCATTCAAAGTAATGCAATGAAAAACTTTTATGTGGATAATATTTGCATAGAGTGTAAGGGCACAATAACATTACCCATTAATCCTGAATAAAAGGACACGCTTCCTCTTAACCACACTTACCCTAAAATTTTAAACAAAATCCATTTTCTTTATTGCTTATTTGTTTAAAATGCTAGATGAGTTGCAAACAGTATACGGACCGAGATCAGACGCCACAGAAAGCGGTGTCTGATCTGGGTTGACACTGTATGAAACTGGGCCAAGTCTGTCTGCCCCAATACTTAGAGCAACGTCTGGGTGGCCAAGTGGTTAGCGCTCCCGACTTCGGATCACGAGGTCCCTGGCTCGAATCTTGCTGGAGACGGAATTCAACTCATGACTGCACGGCGCTTCATTGCAAACAGCCTTTCAATATCACCTGCCACCGTCCCGATATGATTTAAATAATATTGAAAGGGCCGTAAAACGCCAAAACATCAACCACAAAAAATTTGTTTTATTACTTGTTTTGTGTCTAATTGTTGGATAAGTGGCAAAGTGTGGACCCAGATCAGACGCCGCTGGGTCTACACTGTTTGCTCAGGCCCGTCTACCCCAATATTTAGGGCAAATGCGGTAGGTTATTAAAATATTTGTCGCAATTTGAAGAAACGAACACAATGTAACACCTGAATGTTTCATACTTGTAGCATTGTCAAAAGATCACCATTGTATTCAAAGGTGGTTAGTTCACCACATTTAATTTTCCAAATATTTTCATTTGGCATTTGTAAAGTTTACAAAATTTCATAAACACGTGACATTTAATACTTTGTATCCTTCGTGTATCCCACTTATAGTCGGTGGGAACCTTTAGCAAATTACTATTTCATTGCATGGCATTTTCATACCTCTGGCTAAGGCCGAGGATAAGGCACCTTATTTCAACTGGAAACTATCGATATTTTTCTTATTTCTGCACGAAAACATATGTTGTGGGTACTCATTAGAAGCGCCTCGCCGAGGCGCTTCTAAAGACTACCCACAACATCTGTTTTCTTGCAGAAATAAAAAAAAATAATTTTGGACACACCTCTTATCTGGAGATATGTTTTTATCTGACTAGTGACAAAAATAGTCAATACTTTTGTTGAAAGTTTGAACGTAGATAAGTTTTCAATTATTCCAACTAAAGCAAGTCTGAAAAAAACAGTCTGGAGACAGATTTTGTTTTTTCTGATTAAGCGGATGCTAAGAAGGATTAATCTTTTTGTACGTCTGTCCGTGTAATTTCGGAAGTTGTGGATTGTTGCCTAATTATGACCGTGGAGGACAAAAAGACGACCATACGGGCGGACGTTCGCTTGAACTCAACAGAGGTCAGATATTTTATGTTGTAATTTTATTTTTATTTCAACATAAAGTTGTGCGTTTATCTGAATTTTTTTGTGCTATAATTTTATTTTTATTTTGAATGTTTTAGGACAGATGCTATATTTTACAATGTAGCTACGCTCAGGTGTCTTAGGTGAAGATATATCTATATATGCATAGGCTTTCAAGCGGGCCCTACTTTTCCTACTATTCCTACTTTTCCCTATTTTTTTGTATTCCTACTTTTCCCTACTTTTTTTTCTGAAAATGCCCTACTATCCCTACTTTTTAGTCCAAAAATGTTTGAAGTGACCAAAAATTGTAAGTTTTTTCCTCGCTCGTTCGAAGTTTGTAAAAATTGGATCAACTTAATCTGAGCAGTCACGATGCAAAAGTTTATGAAATATTTTACTTCAGTTGTAACTCCTTTTTAGAACATTTATTTTGGTATTCCCTTACCATGGTGATACAGTGTTATTGTTCAGAGAAAACTGTTTTCTTATTTTATCTTTTTCTAAGTCTGAAAACACTCAGAACATCCCTACTATCCCTACTTTTCATGATTTTTGCCCTACTTTTTCAAAATTTTGAGCCCTACTTTATCACTGCTTTTTCACTGGAGGACACTTGAAAGCCTGTATGCGATTTGCAGACTATCCTTAAAATTTGTTTGTTTGTCTCTGCCGACTCACAGGTTATAAGAGAGGTGTTTTTTATTCAAAATAGCAAAACGTGTGTATATTTTCCGCCAGAAATTAAAAGCTAAATGCTTACTCTGTCCACAATATTTCTGTTAACCCATTTATGCCGAATGGATTCTTCTACCTTCACTCTTCGGACCGGCCCATTTCCAAAATAAGGGGTGTCTGGTGAAATTTTATTGTTACCATGTTTTATAGGAATTCCTGTATTTACTGCAAACAGTGCAGACCCTGATCAGACGCCGCGTTGTGCGGCGTCTGATCTGGGTCTGCACTGTTTGCCAATGTCCCTTTTATGGGACGTTCAAATGAATACAAGAAAAGGACCCTTCTCCCAAGTCGCATATCACTTGTATCGAACTGAATGACTGTCTGTTTGTTTGCGTTGGGGTTTTTACGGCCCAGTTAACACTTTTAAGGCCATGTCGAGACGGTCAGTTAAGCTGCTTGCATTTTTTTTCCTGAGCGGGTTTAGTCCTCTAGTAGTAATAATTATTTTGCACATTCTTTCGACAGTAACTGACAACTGCTCTTCAGGAATCAGCGGAAGGGCAAAATCAGTCCCGACGAAAGTCATGTGACCGAGCTGCGACACCTGGATCTGCAGTCAGACGCGCTACCGACTGCGCTGTGGGACCCGTTGTAAAGCCTTAATGGCTGTCACGTTATAAAAGGGAAGAAGACTGACTACTACTGACAGAAAAGTATTACAAAAACCTTACCATTCCGGAGTCAATACTGAATAGGGTAAATACCGAAGTCGACCTAGGGTTTGACATTGTATACCCCGCCACACGATAGTTGCAGGTACTATGGTTTCACGTTGGTCGTACGTGTGTCCGTCCGACTGTCCGTCCGCCCGTCTGTCGTAGGCCCGTCCTTCCGTATTTTCGTTTCCTTACGATAACTTGAGTAACTATCAATGGAGTTTTACCAGCTTGTTGTGTGCATTGATATTGTGGAAATCTGGTTTGGGATTGCAAATGGGCTGTTTTCGTCAATTTTTGACAGAGTTTTCTGTCCATCACACGATGGTGGTGAGGTATTTTCGTTTCACATTTTATTATAGAAATTGTCTGCTATTTTCAAAAAAAAAAAAAAAAAAAAAAAAAAAAAAAAATCATTTCAAAATGTCGTTGCTGACTTTCACCGGTAATTTGTATATATTATACGAGGTGTTTTTTTCTTCTTTGTGAGTTTAACAAATTCCTTCACGCCGCGCACCAGTTAAAATATCGATAGGTTGATAATTAATAATTATGGAACACATGTTTCCCGCCTGATTCAATTACCACACCGTCTGATTGTGTCAGCTTGTCTTTTTGTTATAGCAAAATTAATATAAATCCTCCTAAATTAACAATACTGCTGCGATAATACCCCATATAATACATTTTGGTTAAATATCACCGTAATCGATATAATCGTTGATTCGTGCCGAGAGAAACTGTCATATTAAGAGAACGCAAAAGATCTCTTTTTTCTACTCATTCTCTTTGTCGGATCTGTGTCTCCGTTGACAGCTCACCATTACGAAAACACGCCTATTCAAATATATAGAAAATGTCACCTCCAAAAACTGAAAATTTTCAGACACAAAATCTCTGATATTTTTCATATTTCTGCTTAAAACATAGATTGTGGGTACTCGTTAGAACCGCCTCGGCGAGGCGGTTCTAACGAATACCCACAATCTATGTTTTTGAGCAGAAATAAGAAAAATAATGTATGCACCTGTAAACCACAGTTTTACCATATAAAAGTGGGGTTTAAGGGGATCAAAATCATATAGGCATGGTTTCGTGATGCTAAACCATGGGATATTGTAGAACTGATCGGCGAATAACAATGCCCATCATTGGAATATGCAGATGAACTAAACGGTCTTAGAGCTTTGTCGTTGACTTCTTTACAATACGTAATATTGAATTCACTTGTTAAATTTTATGCCGTATTTACACTTTGCTGAAGTTAATTCCTGTTTCCTAGATTCTGTTTCGTAGTCCCAGGTTCGTTATTCGGTTTGTTGTTTACTGTTTACTAGTTCCTAGTTCGTTATTTGTTGTTTATGTTTACTGGTTCCTGTTTCCTAGTTACTGGTTCGTTATTCGGTTAACTGTTTCCTGTTTCCTAGTTCCTGGTTCGTATTTCGGTTTATTGTTTACTGGTTCTTGTTTCCGAGTTCTTGCTTCGTTATTCGGTTACATCTCTACTGTTTCCTAGTTCCAAGTTACTCGCTTTACTGTTTCCTGGCTTCTGGTTCTTTATTCGATTTACTGGTTCATGTTTCCTAGTTCCTGGTTCGTTACTCGCTTTTCTCATTTCCGATTTTTTAATTTTGGGTTCGTTATTCGTTTACTGTTTTCTGTTTAAAATTAATAATTGATTAGGAACTAGAAAACAGGATGCACTAAATAGATAACAAACCAGTAACAAGGAAACAGGAAACAACAAATCAATAACAAATAACTAGAAAAGAGGAAGCAGGAACCAGTGAACAGAACAACAACCAGAAGCTAGGAAAAAAGAAACAATAAACCGAATAACGAACAAGGAATAAGAAACATAGGAACCAGTACATAGTAAACTGAATAACGAAACAGGACCTAGGAAATAAAAGCTGCATGTATAGAAAACAGGAATTAACTTCAGCAAGGTCGTATTTACCCTACGAATTCGGACTGACAGGCCTGTGTACAGCCTGATCAGGGTCTTTACTGTTTGCCACACACCCAGTAGCTTTTAGGCACATCAGTAGGTAGTAAAAGGGACTCTTTAAACTTTTATTAGAAGTAAGGTAAGACGTTCAGGGGTCCGAATTAGTATCCGAATATTTACGGTACGTCACGAAAAAATGTGTTTTCGGGATATGCGCGAACAATGAAGAGGCCCTCCCATGGGTACCTGTTCCCTTGATCCCCTGAAATATTTAAACATTTTCCCTTATTCCCCAAAATCAAAATCTTTATATTCTATGTTCCCTGCTCCCCAAAATTACATTTGTTCCCCTGTTCCCTTCATTTTTAGACGTGTTCCCCTGTTCCTTGAAATAAATGACATTATTTCCCTGTTCCCCATAACCCCAGGGAGGGCCTCAATGAAGATCTAGATCAGACACTGAAGCCTCAAAATCTGATAATCTGATAATCACCTTTGCTTTATAGCAATATGATTCGATACTACCTTACGACTCTGTAAGCGGACAGCGAAGGCGCAGATCAACCTGCGCATTTGCGCAGGTTGATCTGTGCCTTCGTTGTCCGTCTATGCCCCGACAAAAACGGCTGTTCTTAGCTCGGTGTACATTACATGTATAATAACATATTGTCACAGACCAGGTGAATTCAAATGGGTTCATGGTAATTTTGATTGCACAAAAATCCCATTTTCTTTCCTTATCAGCTGTTCCTTTATTGTCAGTTTGGCCGTGTCAAGAGAAAATATGTCTTTGAGCATGTGCGCCCAGCGAAGATTCTGATCAGAGACTCCACTGTGCGGTGTACGAATACCCTTCACCCAAATTTTCTTCATAAAGACTGAAAAGGCTGTATAATAACTGGTTGGGTACGCAGGCTGATTTTCAGTCTTCGCTGGGCGCACATACTCGAAGACCCCTTTTCGCTTGGCACGGCCCTGTTATAACAATAGGGTGGATCATATTTCAGGGGCAGATGCTTCAACAGCGTGGTTACCGCATTACGTGTATAGAATTCACAAAAAAAAAAAAAAAATAAAAAATAAAAAAAAAATAAAAAAAAATGAAAGAACAGGACAGATATAAAGTTACGAAGCTCTCAGAATTTTTTATTTTTGTTTGCAAGAAACTGAAATATATTGATTTCTTTTTGTTGGGATAATAAACCTGTATATGCTGTAAGAACAGAAGTGTTTAAAAAAGCAACACAAAGCATAGAAAAGAACAAAAGAAATTAACATAGAGGAAGAAGACCCCGTTCGAGTTAAAATGGCAAGTAACATTACGAAAACACGCCTATTCAAATAAATTGAAAAAATTCACCGCCAAAAACAGGAAATTTCCAGATAAAAAATTCTAATATTTTTCACATATTTTTCACATTTCTGCTCAAAACATAGACTGTGGGTACTCGTTAGAACCGCCTCGCCGAGGCGGTTCTAACGAGTACCCACAATCTATGTTTTTGAGCAGAAATAAGAATAATAATGTATACTTCTGTAAACACCAGTTTTACTATATAAAAGTGGGATTTAAGGGGGTCAAAATTATATAGGTATGTTTTCATGATGACCTTCACCCAGTCGTCTCTGCAGTTCGCCATATTATCCGACACCTCAATTTCTTACCGTTTTTGTCAATTTTAAGATTTCGCTCTTTGGTGGTGTGTCTAAAATGTTGTGACGGAATGGCAATCATTCGATCTTCACTAAAGAGTTTCTCAAGAGCTGTTTGATCTTTGTGTGCACCGTTTGCTCAGACCTATCTGAAGGTTTAGTAATACAAGTTGAGAGACTACGGAAGCCTGTATGTGACATTATGTTTTGTGTATTTATTGTTTATTGTGTTGGGGTTTAACGACATGTCAACCTTTGTGGGTCATTTTGTGTCGCCTCCCAGAGAAAGGGAGAAGAGATAGAAGAGCTAGTAGAGGAGATGAAAGAGAGGGACAGGGAGTAAACAGGAACAAGAATGAAAGTGAAGAAACAGAAGAAATAAAAACATTCCCTCTCTACCCTTACCTGCTATAAGTATAGCAGGCCTTGCCCAACTGTAAGCCAATATTAGTCACGGGACGCCCCAGTGACTAAGATACACGACACCTTCGCCACACCCGACCCTCCCATCTCCCCCCCCCCCCTCCCCCCTCCATGGTTTGTGTAAGGATATGTTAAAACAACCGTACACACAAACACACACACAAAAAAAACTATGTCATATTGTCATATGCGAAACTGGTATAGATTTCCTCATGCACGTATACGCTGAGCCGCGAAAACCCTGAAAAGGCAGCTTAAAGGACAGAATGATCAGGATCTTAGTAGATAGAATGACATCATGCGTGATCTCCGATTGATCCAGCTAGTTTACGCAACACCATAAAAGTTTTTTCAGGGCGTATGTGAACAGTAAAGATCAAGATAGCCAAGCCGTAAAATCTAATAAGAGCATTTGCTTTACATTAATACCAAGCCATTCTTGGAAAGCATGTTTTTTTACCACAATCACAGAACAAATTTGGTAGGAAAATGATTATTTTATCTTTCATTTCTTATTGATAAAACTTCTGTTGTAGGCAACAGGTTGAAAACAGTCCCCATTTAAAAACAAGCTACGTTTGGGGGTTTAAAACGGACAGCGACGGTCCTGAACAGACTGCACATCCGCGCAGTCTGATCAGGGCCTTCGCTGTCCGCATATGCCCGAAGGCGCATTTTCACATGGTGCGTTTATGACCATGGCAACGCATGAGTGTGGGTGTCAAGAATCACGGGAAGTCGTTGTCTGGCCTCGTTAGGTCAGAAGGCCAGCCTTTTTTAGTGATAATCTCCTTATCTTTTAAAACTTTCATTAACTCTGGATATAAAGACAGATATATCACTTACGTCTTGTCGCTGGTAATTTTTATCATCTTTATACATTTGTATCCAGGTGAAACCCAAAACGATCGTACCCGTTACATAACAGGAAAGTAAAATCAATTTAACTTTGAAAAGTGAAAACGCAACTTTCATTTTAGGCTATCATTGGTCTATTTAATTAAATGGTAACTGCATAAAATGCGTTTGCTGTACTATCGAATTAAAGGGGAACACAATATAAGTTGTAAGTATATCTTGTAGTAAAGTGCTTAACAAGCCATTTATTCTGATGCAAGAGTTTTCAAAATCGGCCTAGAAATAAGGAAGTTATAGTGGTTTGTATACATTTAAAATGGCTGTCATGGATGCCGCCATATTGCAGGCTTTGTGACGTCACACAGCCCAATTTAAATATGCAAAACCAAATTATATAGGGATTTTAAGAATAATTTTGCTACAGATTTTTTATAATCTTTTAATTCTAGTGACAAGAAATCATTTCCCACAAAATAAACCAACTTTGTGAGAATAACTACCTTTATGAAACGATTTTTAATTTTTATGAAACCTCATTTAATATTCCAAATGGCGGCGCCCATTCCACCAATGTTAAAATATTCAATTGCCTATAACTTACTTAATTTTCCACCGATTTTGATCAAATTTGTGTCAAAATTCATTGTTTGTAAAGTTCTTTACTTTAAAGAACAATACCTTTTAAGGTTGCGTTCCCATTTAAATTAAAAGAAACATTTTTCTTTCTCTTTTAATTTCTCTTCTGATGGTGAATCAACAGTGACGAGCCTTTACAGCATATATATTGGTTTTATTTTAGTGGATGTATCAAACAGGATTATAAGAACATATATTTAGTCACTGAAGACTGGAGCCAGTCTAATTTCCATTAAATGCGAAACCTGCCTATCTAGTCCGTATATCTAATCCTTGTTGAATCTGAATGGCGAGAGACCCAGTACAACCTGCGCCTTCGATCTTGATCTTTGCCATTTTCGTGTTCGGTACTTTTTCGCTCCTTTCGGCCCATTATTATTATAGGTCCTGTAATACCCGGATTAAGTTCGGAAACCATGGTACGAGTGTCTTCCTATGATCTCTGTAGCAGGACACTTCAGGTTTGTTTGAATGCGTGGTGTTTCTGGTACATTACGAAAACATGCCTATTCAAATATATAGAAAATTTCACCTCCAAAAACTGAAAATTTTCAGATAAAAAAAAAACTCTGATAATTTTCATATTTCTGCTCAAAACAATCTATTTTTTTTAATAGAAATAAGAAAAATAATGTATACCCCTGTAAACCCCAGTTTTACTATATAAAAGTGGGGTTTAAGGGGGTCAAAATTATATAGGCATGTTTTCGTGTGCTTAGTATTTTGTCTTTCGTGATTAACGCTTAGCATTCTGGGTAAAATTTTCAGCAGACGACATATTGAAATGTTCTTTCTTATTCTTTTCTCAGAAAACCGGATTTGGCATTTCATACAAATTGCCTCCAATGGGGACAATTGGAGACAATTTGCACGAGATGCCAAAACCTGTTTTCTGGGGAAAAAATATCACCAATGTGTCATCTGCTGATTGTGTCGTCTGCTGTGTGTTAAAGGTTATTACTGATTTATAGTTTTGTTAATGAAATGAGCTTTCAGATGAGCATGGTTTATTATAGTAAAACAAATTTACTTTCATGAAGTACCACAAAGTAAATTAAATTCCTTTAAATGCCGTTGTTTAACAAGAAGATAAAAGTTTGAACGTTTAACCTTAAAAACTACATGACTCATCGTTTTGTTACATATTACATGGGGTGTTTTTGTGTGTATGTAGGTAGAGAATGCCTAGATCGGCCTGCCTGTGGCAAACAGTGTAGACCCAGCTCAGACGCCAATGAACGTGGGGTCTGATCTCGGTCTACAATGTTTGTCCTGGCCTGTCTGGTCAGTATCAATGGTAAATACGGTATGCGAATATAGGTGCAGTCCGAAATCTACTAGCCGATTTCATACAGCTTCCGCACTTTTCCGTATTTCACTCGAAATGGAATAGTCAAGTAGCCAACCCCTTTACAGAAGAATAGCGAAGACTCCAATTATAGAC
Source organism: Anodontia alba (assembly GCA_964016985.1). Lineage (NCBI taxonomy): Eukaryota > Metazoa > Mollusca > Bivalvia > Lucinida > Lucinidae > Anodontia > Anodontia alba. Next base: position 13,524,942 of record OZ024836.1, on the reverse strand, counting down.
TGCGCAGATGTGCAGACTGATCTGAGTATTCACTGGACCAGATCATTTGAACACTATAAACGCTCTTTCTTTCTTTCTTTCTTTCTTTCGGTATACATGTACTTTTCTCTTTTTCATTGAAAACTTCTCTTTTTTTTTTCTTTCTTCCTTTCTTGTTCTTCTTTTCGATATGTTTAGTTACATACATGTTTATTTGTACATCTCATATTGTCAATTTATCGACTTATTGATTGTCGTCCCGTTTCTTCACAATGTTCGGCCTAGTTTTGTCCTTTATAGGGCTTCCCGGAGAATCTCGAGTTAATTGGCTTTGACACTATATGGGCAGTGCCATGCGAAAACGTGTCTTCGGGCATATGCGGACAGCGAAGGCCCAGATCAGCCTGCGCATCCGCGCAGTCTGATCAGGACCTTCACTGTCCGCTAACACAATCATTGGCTACTACAGAATGTATGAATGGAGAGCAAAGGCCCGGATGATAGTTTGCGCATGCGCAGGACGATTTGAATCTACGCATTTTGCGCATGTTCGAAAGTACATTTTCGCTTGACGTGGCAGCGGGCTCGTATGTTTAACTCATCTTTGCAAACAAAGTTAGGATACGGCATTGTCATTTTGTTTGTATACACGGCAGTTTGATCATATTTGTCCACAGTGATGTAAGGGGGGATCCGAAATGTCAACAAAGCAAAAATTTCGGCTACTTGCCCTTGAGTTTTTCTTGCGTTAGTACAGTGTTGTATGTCGGATTAAGGAACACAAGTGGCGAGCTTAACCTTTACCACTCTCTGGTCAATTTCAGCAGACGACAAAATTTTTTTTTCTTATTTTCGCATTTTCTCAGAAAATAGGCTTTGACATTTCATGCAAATTGTCTCCTCAGGAGACAATTTGCATGAAGTGGCAAACCTTATTTTCTTGGAAAAATCAGAATAAAAAACATTTCAAAATGCCTGCTGATTTTTTTAAACATGCTGAACATTAACCTGCCATGAAATGAGATGAGTGGTTGGTTTGCTTGTCCAGTGTTTGGCCCAAGTCAGGACATCAAGTATAGGAAAGTATGTCGTCTGCCCGAGGTATTCGATGTCGTCTGCCTGATGTATTCGATGAGCCAAGTTCTAACTGAAATGAATGGATGCGCTCTCAGAGAGAGCAACTGTCGGATTAGTTTTGACATCCCTTCTGAAAATGGGTCTACTCTAAAAGGAAAGAATTAGGTCCCACGGAGAATACACCCCTTTTCACAAGGAGCTTGGTACATGTATACAATAAAGCAAACAGGAAATCAGTCACAAAAGTTGCTTCTGTTTGCGGAAATGGTCAAAAACCTATCAAGTGTGTAAATTCCCCGTAAAGGTTATGTTCGCATAACAGGTTCGTGAAGAAGGTAGCCCCTACGTCCTTAACACATTAAAGACTGAATAAACTCTCCCACACTATATATTGGAAGAGTCCATTTTCGATTTTAGGTATGTCAGGCTATATGATGTAGATATTGCTAGAGAAAAATGGTTGGACTATTTGCAAATAGTGGAGATTCTGTTCAGACCTCGCGTTCCGCGGCGTCTGATCTGGGTCTGCACTGTTTGCCGTTTACCCGATAAGAGGTCTTCAGTCTTCAATGGGTTAACATGTTTAAAGGTAATCCCGAGACATGCTGGGCATTCTGCCCATCATAAATTTTCTTTCTTTTTTTTTTTTTTTTTTTTTTTTTCTTGAAGGAATGAGGAAAAGCTATTTTCTGTTAAACTGGCTTTATAGTCGATTATCATTTAGGGCATTTTAAATACTAACAATCACTTTATGGTTTAAATAAATAGCTTGGCAAATACAGCAGGCAACAAACTAGTGTTCATTTTCTTACATTTTGTTTCAAAAATTGTGCTTGATATTTAGGTCAAATTGCCTCCCATAGGAGCACAGGTTACGAGACACGTTAGATGTTTATATCTCCGGTGTCCAGAGCGTGTGACTCCTACAATTTCAACGGTTGTTTCTTGAAATCTCAGGAATTTTTCGAAGTGACTTTCAACCTTTATAAAAAACATGTCCTGTATGATTTTTAACTGTAACTTTCTAAATTCATTCAAAAACATGGGCGACACAAAGCAAGGTGAGAAACATTCCCTTATCTACCGCGTTCAGCGGCGTCTGATCAGGGCCTACACTGTTTGCAAAGACAAAATTGTCCAAACGTTTAGAGTAAATACGGTATTATCTTGTTGCATAGTGTCATTTCTTCCTTGATACGATTTTATTGCTCCTGCATTTCACAATTTTGTAGCTGATATTTATCTAAATAGATAAAGATCTGAATCTTTTTGTGTATTTAATGAGTTTTATAACCTTTCTTGCTCGTTTCCCACAAGCGATATTTAATGTAGTATTGTCGTAATAAAAACCAAAAAAGGATGTAAGACATGCCGGCTCAATCCCAAACTTTTCTAAAAGGCATGCCGTTCATTGCGAAATGGCCCAAATCTGCACAGTGCAGCCGCTATTGAAAATTTCGTTTTTTGAGTTTGTTACCCTCATTTATTTTGGATTTTCTTTATACGCCTTAATCGAATTTATCTGAAATGTTTAATTGCTTCACGTGTTGTTAGTATGCTAGCCTGTGTGGAATAAAGAATTTGAATTTGTCGTTTATAGCTAAAGAAGGGCCAAAATTTGCCTGCTCAGCGCGGCAGCGAGAATTTGGTTTGTCAAAGTATCCTTTGAGTCTGCAAGCGGACAGCGCAAGCACCGACCAGTGAACGCCCTGGGCATTCTGAACTGCGCTTCTTCATTGTTGACAAAAGCACGTTCTTCAGTTAGTACAGTGCAGCCGACTATTTAAAGCTTCATTTTTTTAGTGTATTACCCTCACGTATTTTAGATTTTCTGTATGTGCTATTATTTTTCCGCCATAATCGCATTTGTCTGCAATGTTTGAATGCTTCACGTGTTGTTCGCACGCTAACTTGTGAGATATAAAGAATTTGAATTTGGAGAAGATAAGAAAAGAAAGAGAAGTAACGTAAAATACATCGTGTCAAGCAAGAGGATCCTTGAAAAAATCGCGAACTGTAATTCCTAGATGAAGAGTGAATTCCTTGCCTCCAGCAAAGTTTTCATGTTTAGAGTTTCTTCTTATAGCTGTATTGAGACGTCGGATATATGTTGGGTCGTTCATAGTGAAAACGACTATATGTAGATCGAACAATTACATTCGGATTGTATCAAACGTATTCAGACATCTTAACCCTTAAAATGCCAAGAAAACCTGCATCTGAAAATGTCGTCTGTTTATATCGTCTGCTGAATATTTTTGAAAACTTTTTAAACTTATTTTTACATACAGGCAAACAGTGTGGACCCTGATCAGACTGCTCCTAGAGGAGCAGTCTGATCTGGGTCCACACTGTTTGCAAAAATGACCTTTTAAAATCACAAGCAGATGACAACGCAGACGACAATTGTTGTGACTGGCAGTTTCAGGGTTAACTGAATTTATAATGGCGTTCCATACTTGTTCTAAGCTTTGGACAAATTTATTTTCCTACCTGTTGGCGTAGAAGTATCTGGATTACCTGACACCTGACTTCGGATCATGAGGTCTTGGGTTTTAACCCCGCTGGAGACAGAATTCAGCTCATGGCTATACGGTGCTTTCTTGCACAGAGCCTTTCATTATCACCCTTCCATCGTCTCGATATGACTTAAATACTGTTGAAAGGGATTTAACACACCAAATAATCACTACCTGTTGATGTGTAAGTTCAAATTTTAGGACAAGTATGGTAAAGCGGTGTCCCAGTTATTTGGGTAAATAACGGTATGGAAGATCGCTCTTCCGCGTCTGAGGGAAATAAGACGTAGTATTTACTATATAAGCGGCCGCGACAATCGAAAAAGTGTCTTTGAACATGCGCCAAATGCCCGTATTCAGATTATCCTGCGCATGCGCGAAGTATCATCTTGGCCTTTATACTGCATTTATACATTTTGTAATATCCAATGATTCTTTTCGCGGACAGTGAAGGCCCAGGTCAGCCTGCGCGGATGCGCAGGCTGACCTTGGCCCTCGCTATCCGCATATGCCCGAAGACACGTTTTCTCATGGCACATGCCGTATGATTTATCGGGATTTAACACTGGGATATAGATGGTTATAAACCTACCAGATAAAACAATTCCACCAGATTAAATGGCGTATATGAAGCTGAGAGAAGATTAAAGTTGATCTAAGAAAGGAACAGTAATCCTTCCTCATCTCACTCCTCTATTTCCTTCCCATAATTCGGGCCGCATGAAAATGTACCACGCAGTCTGATCTGAGTTTTCGATGTACGCGTGAATAAACATGACACCTTGGCTGTCCAAAGAGCGTCCAGCTAAGACTGATCAAACTGCTCGGACGCACATTACCTCACATTGCGGCCCATTCGGATGCATTCGGTAGGATTCCAAGTTATATGTTCAATTCAGTTCCCTTATCAGAAGAGGCATTCGGCGTTTCTTCTAGAAATATTTAATCAGGGTGCACTCCACAGTTTTGACTTGCATTTCTATCTGTTCACAGCCCTCACATACATAAAATGCAATCATAGCAAATATAACAGTACCTGTCCATTAGATACTGTATCAATAAGTTGCAAACATACCAAATAATAATTTAAGCATCATAAAAATAACTGCAATGTACCAAAACCTGCTGTTGCACTAATGTAAACAATACCCCACCCCCCTCCGACTGCGGCCAAATTTATGCAAAAAGTGCAGTTTTCGAACGATTATCATCAACTCCAGGACAATGCACTGGTCTGAAACAGTTGGAAATTTGACAGAGCGCCTACAGAATATTACTTTTATCCAGAAATCAATACCTGTAAGCCACCTCGTTTTTAAGATAAAATCCACAGAAAAGCATGCTACAATTTTTGACAAGGTAAAACCGGGTACCAGACAGAGTTCAACAGTTTCGTATTTTACCTACACTGTTTTATAAAAAGGTCATGTGACCTCAAGAAAAGTCTTTTTTTATCAGTGTTAACAATAACTGACAAGCATAAAACTTCAGTTTTGGTCAAAATGTGCAGCAAAAAGTATTTTCAGACTGGTTTCTAGCCCTACCCCTAGTTATTGACATTTTTGCCCAGGTTCAAAAGTGCGAAACTGTGGAATGCACCCTCAGGCAACGTAAAATAATTCATGCACGATGGGAGATTTTTGTTTTTAATGCAGTTTTGTGAGACAGTGAACAAGCACTACCCTTTATAATAAGCATGCGTTATCATCCTAGGAGATTTTGAAACTCCTCTAAGACTTGTCTTGCTGTTTCAGAGAATATGAGCCGGGACACAGCATTTCCTACAAGATTACATGTGCGCCCATCGAAGACCCAGATCAGCCTGCGCGAAAGCGCAGGCTGATCAGAGTCTTCGCTGTCCGCCTGAAGACACTTTGGAGCATTGGCTACCCATAGAGTGCCCTACGAATATTCTGATCAGACTGTGCGGATGCGCATGCTGATCTGAGCTTGGCGCACAGGCAGTCTTGTAGGAAATGCACAATGAAAACAGAGTCAAGCCAGCCTTATGAAGAGGTTTCGTGGCATATACGGACAATATCCGCGCAGTCTGATCAAGGCTGTCGATGTCCGCTTACAGATTGATTGAATACAATGTAGAATAAATGTAAACAGAACAAAGGTCCTGGTCAGTCTGCAACATTCGCAGACTGATCTGGATTTTTACTCTCTGCTGATGGCGCATGCGCATGGGGCGGAACAAACAGACAAAGTTAAAACGCCCATTATGAAATTGGAGCAAAGTGGATCCCCAGCTGCTGAAACTGGTTCCTCTTTCCAAGTTTATGTTTCCCGATTCCTGAATCATTATTCCCGTCATCATTTCCTCTTCTTGTCTCCTGGTTCCCGATTTCTTGTGCTTAGTAGTTGTTCCTACTTCCTACTCAGAGCTTCATAGTTGCTGGTTCCTTATTCGCGGCTGTTTACTGTCACTAATTCCAAGTTCCTGATTAGTGCTACAGTTTGTTATTTCCCAATTCATTGTGCTTTACTGTTTCTTTTTTTTTTTTTTTTTTTTTTTTTTTTTTTTTTTTTTTTTTCTGGTTCGATACCATTTATTGGTGGTTGTTTATAAACTCCCGTTTCGTCAATACTGATTTTCATGTTTCCAGGTTAGGTTACTTCCTAGTTACAATTCCCTAGTTCCCGTTTTTCGCAGGTATGTACCTTGCTAATTTCTGTTTCTCAATTCCTGACTTATACAACCACAAGATACGTTCATTTATGTAATTGCTAAATTGTATGGCATAAACTTGAAATCAGGAGCTGAAACTAGGGGCAAGAACTTTGGAATTAGAAACTAGGAATCAGAAACAAGGAAACGGCAGTAACTGGGGTTACGAGAAATTGAACCAGAAAATAGGAAGTTGGAGCTAGGAAACATGAATTAGGAAATAGGAAATCATGAAACAAGAACTAAGAATCCGGTTTTGGGTCTATAAAGGGGTTCTGAATGGAAAACAATGCACAGCTTGATCTTCCCCCTTGCGTGGGATGGGCTGGGCTGGGCTAGGCTGGGCTAGGCTGGGCTAAGGATTAGAATATTTCTTGCATCTCAGGCAGGCAGGCAAGTAGGTTTTGTGTACTGGTGATTATTATCCTGCAGTACATGATAGAAACCTCCCGTAGATTTTACGGTAAATACTGGCAACTGTCTCCCAGTACATGTACCGCAAATTTACGGGCACCCGTAGATTATTTACAGTAATAATTACGCATGGTAGGGCAGTGTGTGGCAAGGTAGGTAACGTATAGGACATAGAAGGGATGTGGGCTACTGCACCGTATCTTAGCTTACACATCCTTACCTCATCTACGAGGAAATTCCTGCGAAAGTTTTACGGGTCCCCGTAAAAATTTACGGTAAAGGCACTGGCAGCCAATTGCCAGTATTTACCGTAAAATTTGTGGGATTCTTTTACAGTGACTTGTTGACTAGATTGTATGCGAGTCATTTGCAGGTTGCCCATCTGCACAATCTTGATTGTGATCCTGAGCTTGGTTTGGTGGTTTAATGTGTTTTCTGCCCATCAATAGTGTTACAATTAATTCGAGTTAGTACTAAAATGATGTTGTTTCTGCAAAATTCATGTCTTCGTTTTTTTTGTTTTTTTTTGTTTTGTTTTTTGTTTTGTTTTATTTTTTCTTGATATTTGATCTTTAACAGTCTTGTCTCCAAACATAACCGGTTTTGAGCCGAAACATGAAAAATATCAAATTTTTTTATCTGAAAATTTCCTTTTCTGGTTGTAAAGTTTTCAATATATTTCAATAGGCGTGTTTTCGTAATGAGTTTTGGTTCTTTTTGGCTGTCTGCTCAGAAGATATCATCTCGGTGGTTTTATTGTAAGGAAAAGAAAATCTCATGTCATTCATTTGGTACTCAAGACGAGATAACTAAATTGGAACAAACACTTCAGACAGTTTCTCTTGATAAATTGGTCCTTGAAATAATCTCACCCCAACCAGGTAGATAGTTAACGGTCAAACGCGGTCAAATTCCGACCATTAGCGTCAAGTTTTGTTTTATTCAAAACATCATTAGACTAAAATGCATGTATGATGCTCGTTAGCTGGTTTAAATAAGCAGGTGTACGTACAAGTCATCACTTTAACCCGACTGCATTTTACTTTTTCTATAATAACCAGTAAAAACAGTCAACCTTCTTTATACCGATACTCGATACAACGACAAAATTCGTTATACTGACATTTAATCAGAAGTTATGCAGGAACATTATTATTCAATACTTCAAGCAACTTACGTATTGGATATTTGTTAGAATCGCCTCACTGAGGCGATTCTAACAAATATTCAAAACATAAGGTTTATAAAGAAATTAAATTAGACATGGCATTTGTTCCATATCATTCTATTCATTAAGAATTCTTTAGAACAGCAAATTCATTATAATGGCAACATTTTGGGAATAAACGCTGTCGTTGTAACGAGGGTTCACGGTATTTGATCATTTTTTAATCTAAAACTTGTCCTGATGTTTTGTTGCGACAGTAAATGGGCTGCGACATGCGCAAAAAATGTCTTAGGGCATATATGGACAGTGAAGGTCAAGATCAGTCTGTGCATCCGTGCAGTCTAATCAGGGCCTTCGCTTTCTGGTAACAGAATCATTGGACAATTTAGAATGTTCCAGTGGAGAGCAAATGCCCGGATGAGATTTTGCGCAAATACATTAGGAAAACACGCCTATTCAAATATTTTGAAAATTTCACCACCCAAAACTGACAGTTTTCAGATAAAAATTCTGATACTTTCATATTTCTGCTCAAAACATAGATTGTGGGTACTCGTTAGAACCGAGTACCCACAACCTATGTTTTCGAGCAGAAATGCGAAAACTAATGTATACCCCTATAAACCCCAGTTTCACTATATAAAAGTGGGGTTTAAGGGAGTCAAAATTATAGGTATGTTTTCGAGATGAATGTTAAGGAATCAATCCGCCTTTATCGTTTGTCGGCTAACTCAGTCGGAGCGTTGCGAGGCTCTTAATTTCGGGATCTTTGGTTCGAACCCTACAGTAGGCGGATTTTTTTTATTATTATTTTATATTTTTGGTCACTTTTGTCACTAAATAAGACAAGAGGGTTTGGATTATGAAGAGAGAGATAGGTAAATATCATTTTGGCAGCTTTTTCTCACTAATATGGAACTGGTAACGTTCACTTTAGGTGACTGTAGAAAATGTCCAGACGATCTGTGGAAACTTTAAAGCAACGCAGATTATCAAGGTTAACTTTGTGTAAAATCATACCTGTTTTGAGGGTACGGTATCGGAAATGTACAGGTACATGTCAATCATTTATCTTTAAGAAAATGAGAAAACATTTCATGCGTTTTACCATGTTATCGCTGATACTGGCTCTATCTATATTTTCTGACATGGGTCTAAAGCAAGATGGATAAAAATATATGAGCATCAACGTCAGGAAAGGTACCTTTGAAAATTTGCGGCCAGTGTAGATTCAGATCAGACTGCGCTATCGCGCAGTCTGATCAGAATCTTCACTGGGTGCATTTTGGATAGCCAAGGATGCAAAGTTTATTCATGCGGACAATGAAGACCGATCAAACTGCGCGCATGCGCAGCTGGTTTGATACTTCTTTGGGCGCACATGTCAGAAGGTACGTTTTCTCACAGTGCGAATCATATGATGATCAACGCGGGAAAATGTTCTTATGACACAAGAGGGCAGCAGTCACTCAGTCTGATCAGAACCTTTGCTACCCGCTTACAGAATCAACGGATAATGTAGAAATTATTGCCTTGAGAAAATGCCCTGTTCGAACTGTCCGGAAGCGCAGGTTGACCTGGGCCTTCGCTGATTTTATAATATGACGTCATATTATGACGTAAGGACCCTTTTCGCGCGCTGAGTTTGAAATATATTTTGTCATTTTGGAAGATAAACAACAATCTGCCGGAGGTTGAAGATAAGTTTACTGCTGTGGCTTGATAAAGCTACTGATAATGATAACTTTCTGATAAAATAAATCAGACAAAATTATTTGGATATTTAGACGGATTTTTTCTGTCAGTACCGACATGAATTTCCAGGTAAAACAGAAACTGCATTTCAAAACCGATGCATATTGGCATTTAAACGTAAATCGCTTCAGGTACTGTCTAAGCTGATTTGTAGGTTTCTTTTTAGAATCCAGTGAATGATTACCGTACTACCCCTAAATATTTGGATAGACAGGCCTGTGCAAATAGTGTAGACCCAGATCAGACGCCGCAGAACGCGGCGTCTGATCTGGATCTACACTGTTTGCCACTCGTCAGTTTTTTTGACACATCAAGAGGAAGAAAAATGGATTTGTTAAAGTTTTGGGACAAATATAAAAAGGAGTTTAGGCGTCCCAAATATTTTGGGTTAATAAGGTATGTAGGCATTGCAAAGGAGTGTTTATTGTCTTTGTCAGAATTGTCTACAACCACATGACTTGTGTCAGTATGTAGCAACATGCCATCTACACGAGGGTATTTAGTACCGGTGGAATTTTGGCCTCAATGTCTGTAAGACACTGTTTTATGCCGAAGCTCTTGACGTTCCAAATTTCAGATGAATTATTTCGAACTTTTGACGCTTAATTAAGATTATCGACAAACCTACAGGTAAATCGGGGCAATGCTGTTTGCAAACAGCAAAGACACAGAACAACCTTCGCAGTTCGGCCTCCGTGGCTCAGTTGGATGCGCCGTCCGACTGGAAACCAGGAGGTCGCGGGTTCAACCCCCGCCGAGGTCGGCAACATTCTTTCGTGGAGATTGATCATGAAATATTTTCTACGGTCATTCTCTCCCTTCCGCTTTTTCAAGAAGGGCAGTTGTCAGTTTCTGGCGAAAGAATGTGCACAATACTGGTTAACCGCTTAGAGGACTAAGCCTGCGCAGTAAACGTGACCGCGCTCGACATGACCCCATTGGGTTGACTGGGCCGTAAAACCTCAACACAAACAAACAAAACCTTCGCAGTCTAGTCAAAATCTTTGCTGTTCACATTTTCTGGCAAAACAAATTTAATAAAAAAAAAAATAAATAAAATAAAAAGAAAATTAAATAAAATAAAAAGAAAAAATAAAAAGAAAAAAAAAATGGGGGAGTCTGGTGGTCCTCGAACAAGGTGACGAACTGAGTAGCCCAATCAGTCTAACTAACCCTAGCCCTACTGAACCCGGATATACCCTGCCTTTGCAAACAGTGTCGATCCAGATCAGTTGGCTTCTGAAGAAGCCAACTGATCTGGATCTGCACTGTTTACCATTCACGTATGTGAATTTGCATCAACAATCTGGATCAGGCAATCTGATTGGCTGAAAATTAGAAGTGAGCGTGGCATCTTAATTTATTCAGCAGGACAATGGTTAAGCTGAGAGCTGGTCTGAACTGGTGTTATGAAAACCTGATACTGGCTTTGAAAGTACGGATTCTTCGTAATCATCACTGTACATACCACAGAAAATGAAATGGGAGATTCGGTTTGACTGAACCTGTGTTTGTTCGTGTTGAGATTTTACGGCCCACTCAACTCAATGGGGTCATGTCGAGCGCGGTCAGTTTACCTAACCTCACTTTTACTAGGCAGGTTTTGTCCTCTAAGCGGTTAACCAGTATTGTGCACATTCTTTCGCCAGAAACTGACGACTGTCCTTATTGAATCAGCGGAAATGAGCCTGTTAGCCCGATGTCAGTATAATGTGACTAGGTGGAATATCATGTCATTTGTCTGGGTCGTGTTATTTCAGTGAGGCAGCACTCTAAAAGTGAGCATTGAGCTCCCTGCCACATCCAGATACCGTCGCCATGGTCGCGATATGACTGAAATATTGTTGAAAGCGACGTAAAACCGAATAAAAACAAAGAAAAAGATATTGTCTTTCCATGAGCACAGTTGTAATCTGTAATGCATCTGACGACCTTTAGCACCGGCTCAGCCAGTATTCTATTTACAATGGGCTTAGTGATCTCGAAGGAGAGAGAAATTTTAAACATCACGGAAACATGCCTATGTAATGTTGACCCCTTAAACCCCACTTTTATATAGTAAAACTGGGGTTTATAGGGTTATACATTATTTTTTATATTTCAAAAACAAAGATGAACGAGTACCCACAATCTATGTTTCGAGCAGAAAAATAAAAAAATGTCAGAATTTTTATCTAAAAAATCATTTTTGGTGGTAGAATTTCAGAATATTTGAATAGACATTTTATCGTTATGGTATACTGTCGCCTCGTCAATGTCAAGCCAAAACTATGTCCTTATATTTTCCAAGACTATTGCGAGGCTCTGAACTGAAAATAAAATCATTAGACATGAGAGAGTGCCGAGAGGCGTCATTGAGACTAATACCAAATCAATACGCCAAATAGATCAAATAGCTCGTTACATTTGTCTTCCAAGAAATAAAGTAGTTCCGTCAAGTGTAAAACCGGATGATAATCCGAGCAAGAAATGTCGGAGTTATAAGTCTACGAAAAATTACATTACAATGAGCATTGACATTGCCAACGCATCAGTTCTTTAGTGTTGACTGAACGAAAAGGAGAGAAACTGAATGTTTCTGTTTAAGTGCTTGTAATATTACGAAAATATCTTCGGAAGAATGAACCGTCAATTTAACGCTTAACTTTCTGGATAACAATTTCAGCAGACGACATTTTTAAACATTTTATATATATATATATATATATATATATATATATATATATATATATATATATATATATATATATATATATATATATATATATATATATATATATATATATATATATTCCCCAGAAAATAGATTTTGACATTGCATGCAAATTGTCTCTTAAGGAAACAATTTGCATGAAATGACAAAGTCTAGTTTCTGTGGAAAACAAGAAAAATATCATTCGTTGGCCATCTGATGAATTAGCCCAGAAAGTGGGAAATGTTAAATTTGCACCTGTTATAGAGAAAAAAAATCTTGGGCGTAATCCTTTTGGCACTACAGGCGATAAGAAACACCGGCGGTCCATAATGAGCTCTCATATCAAGGTCGACGCTGTTGCCGCTTGGTCTTTGAATTTTCGACATAAAGTTATTTCTTAGCAATGTCGGAAGAACTAAAATATATGCACAAACAGTACAGATCCCGATAAGACGGCTAAGCCAGATGTGGTCATCCGCTCCGTACAGTACAATATGTGTCCAGTCGTGTGGAAGGTCTTTTTGACATATGCATTTTTCTTGAGGATAGAATAACTTGGCACAAAAATCCGTTTGGCTTGACGCTTCGATGCCAGTATAGTGAATTTGAAGAACTCGTAGTCAATATTTAATGTTTACTTGAGACTCTTTGAATATACTCTTTGAATATAATTTTACATTTTCGCTTTAATACTAAGCTACAGTATTGCTATGTGGCAGGTTATGCACAGCTACAGATAAGAGGGGGTATCCACATATTATTTTTCTTATTTCTCCACGAAAACATATGTTGTGGGTATTCATTAGAAGCGCCTCGCCCGAAAACATGTGTTGTGGTACTCATTAGAAGCGTCTCGGCGAGGTGCTTCTAATGAATACCCACAACATATGTTTTCGTGGAGAAATAAGAAAAATAATATGTGGATACCCCCTCTTATCTGTAGCTGTGCATAACCTGCCACATAGCAATACTGTAGCTTAGTATTAAAGCGAAAATGTAAAATTATATTCAAAGAGTATATTCAAAGAGTCTCAAGTAAACATTAAATATTGACTACGAGTTCTTCAAATTCACTATACTGGCATCGAAGCGTCAAGCCAAACGGATTTTTGTGCCAAGTTATTCTATCCTCAAGAAAAATGCATATGTCAAAAAATTTTTCGGATGAAAAAGCGCTTTATCTGTTGCTGTGGTTATGGATGGCTTTTACTCACACCCGGACCTGAATCCCCTGTAAATGGGATCATTAAAGATCAGTGATCATAGCCATGTTAGGTGTCTAATCTAAGGTTTGGATGAGAACTTTCACAATAGATGATTTAAATGTGTTTCACGCCGACTCCATGCTTAGAAATACATTAGAGCTTCAATGGCTCGAACCCCGATGGCTCGTTTACCATGGATGAGTCGAACACGTTCTTGAGTCCGCAGGGATTTCCTCCAAATGCGATATACGGATAATTAAGGGAGATTTTCTTCTTTTATCTTGCAAATGTATGCTGTTTGCACTCATTAGAATCGCCTCGATGAGGCGATTCTAATGAGTGCACACAGCATACGTTTATAATATAAAACACCGAAAAGATTTCCCACAATTATCTCCATTAAGCCTCCTGGTATGGCACTAATAGTAACCCTCCGTGGTTCGAGATACCGCTGTCTCGAACAAATTTGCATGGTCCCAAAGGGGTTCGAGCCATCGAAGTTCGACTGTACTTTTAATGGGTCTCGCCGGCATCCGATTCATATCCGTTCCTTTGAAAATGTCATAAGGGGCATGCTTCCAAATAAAGCCATTTTTTTTTTAAATAAATCTAATGTTATGATGAGAACTTTAGCAACGATGACTTACCCAGCTAGCATTCTACGTAAATCTACATCAGCCCGTCATCGGCCCGTCAGCTACCCTGACGGACCGATGGCGGCCCGATATAGATTTACGTAGAATGCTGACTGGGTACATGGTACTCACCTACGATAAGTTATTGGTGTCATTTCAGTATAAAGAAATATGTTAGAGCTTAGTGGTGTCTGATCTAGGTCTGTGTATAGATGCGTTTATGGATTAACGCTGTTATGCTGGGTAAAATATTTAGAAGACGGCATTTTGAAATAATTTTCTTTTCCCACAAAATAGGCTTTGGCTTTTTGTGCCTATTGTCTCCTTAAGTCCGGGTTTCAAAAAAAAAAAAATAAGAAGAAGAAGAAAAATAACACCATTTTGCCGTCTGCTAAATTTGACCAGGGAGTGGTACAGGTTAACTCCTACACCAATCTTTTGTTGTTATAATTGAACACTTGGAAGAAAATTTTCGAAATTGTGTTCTGCCTCATTTTTCTTCAGTAGAAAAATGGACAGTGAATAATGTTTGTAGGAATAATATTTCCTGAGCGAGCCAATGTTTTGATTATTTTACAAAAATAGAAAACAATTTGAGAAAGCTGGCTTAGAAAATTTATGGTCTGTTTTGCTTAGAGTATTACTGTTGCATGCATGCGTGTGGCATTGGATTGGTTTTAACCCTTAAAGCGCTAATTACAACTGCAGCAGACGACACGCTAATATTTACATTCGTTTTTCAGAGAAAATTGAGTTTGGCATTTCATGTAAATCGTCTGCTGGGCAGACGATTCACATAAAATGTCAAGCTTTATTTTCTTTGAAAAGTAATAATAATTATTAAAATAGAATTTCGTCTGCTGCGTTTTGTAGCGCTTTAAGGGTTAACATTCTTCAAACGGACAAAGATGAACGAGGTTTTGAAACGGCTTCTAGTGATATAGGACATGGAAGGGCTAATCAATAAGTAACCAGCCTGTCTTTCTTCTGTCCAAGATCATGTCTTCTTTTTCTCCATGTAAACACCCTCCAGCATGATATGATCCGACGATGTTCCAGTGCCATCATTCCAGAATTGAAGAACTCGGGGCTGATTGTGTTAATCTACTCTTCAGTCGATGCCTGGACTTTTTCAGCGACGCGGAAATGGCGTCCATGGATATCGTTTTTTTTTTTTTTTTTGTTTGTTTGTTTGTTGTTTTTTTTAAGTCCGGGAACAAAAGTAAACTAGGTTCCAAATCAGCGAATAGGTGGGATGTGATATTATTCCATATCCGTTTCGCTCTAAGCATCAATTGAAATCTTGCAGTTGTGGACGTTGCATTGTCTTGATGAAGAAGAACTCCTTTAGAGAATTTATTGCATCATTTTTCACGGATTTCGATTGTCATTTGATCAAGTAGGTTTGCATAGTACTCGCCAGTTATAGCACTTTCCTTTGGTAAAAAGTCAAACAGAATCACCCCTTCAGCATCCCAAAATACGATTGTTTAAAATCCGTTAGACTGGTTACTTATTGACTCGTCCTCGTACATTGATGAAGAATGAAAAATGTGAATGTACAAGGTGCTTAAAAAGAATACAAGATACAAGAAACTTTATTTAACGTCGGTTTCATACAACAGTTAACCCTAAAAACGCCAAGAAAACCTGCATCTGAAAATGTCGTCTGTTTATGTCGTCTGCTTAATATTCTTGCAAACTTTTCAAACCTATTTTTGCATACAGGCAAACAGTGTGGACCCAGATCAGACTGCTCCTATAGAGCAGTCTGATCTGGGTCCACACTGTTTGCAAAAATGACTTTTAAAATCACAAGCAGATGACAAAGCAGACGACAATTGTTGTGATTGGCGCTTTAAGGGTTAACATTAGCTTATAAGCTATTTTCCGACAAACTAAATAGAAAAGTAAAACAAGGATATATATAGCAGTACAAAATTAAACTTGATTAGGACAGCTAAAACTTTACTGAACAGAGAAAATGATTATAGTACACAAACAATTTGATTTAGTTATTAACCCTTGTCATGAATAAATTAAGATGCCATCCCCACTTCTAATTTTCAGCCAATCAGATTACATGATCAAGATTGTTGATATAACTTCACATACTTAATAGCAAACAGTGCAGATCCAGATCAGTTGGCTTTTTCAGAAGCCAACTGATCTGGATCTACACTGTTTCAACAGGCAGGGTATATTCGGATTCAGTAGGACTAGTGTTAAGCGTAGACTATATTTGTAAATTTCAAGCACATTATGTTCATCACAGGATGCAAATAAGTATCAGTCAAAGATCATGTAATGCAGCAAATAAAGAAAGCAATCTATAAAATTAGAGAAACAAATAAACAAATAAAAAGACGGCATACAAAAAGAGCTATGAGCACACAGCTAAGCATTCACACACATAAGTTTGGAAAAAAAAAATAAAAAAAACCCCAAAAAACAGAAGCATAAAACGTAAAAAAAAGAATTTTAAACAAAACTGAAGTAAAAACACAAACAAATTGAACACTTATATTTTGGGCCTGTCAAAGTGTGGACCAGAAATCAAGACAAGAAAAACGTTATGAAGAAATGAGAAACTTCAGTTTGGGAATACAGAGGAAAACAAGTCAGAAGACATTTGCAAAAGATCCTTTTGCGAATTCCGGGTAGTTTTTGCTAACTACGCTCGTATATGGGACGAACTTAAAAATATCCATAAGGAAGCAATTCAGAACCTTGCGTATTACTTTTCCTAATGCATGTGCATGACAAAAGGCCTTTTACCGCGACCAAATACTGTGTGTGCACGTTGCAGCAGGCATGAGCTGCAGTGGTCAGTGACCCCCGATAGATACAGTGAACTTGTGGATAAGTGAGAAGTGAAATTTAGACAGTTTTAACCTTTAAACTGCCATTCACAACAATTGTCGTCTGCTTTGTCACCTGCTTGTGATTTTAA
This sequence comes from Anodontia alba, assembly GCA_964016985.1. Classification (NCBI taxonomy): domain Eukaryota; kingdom Metazoa; phylum Mollusca; class Bivalvia; order Lucinida; family Lucinidae; genus Anodontia; species Anodontia alba. The sequence continues at coordinate 13,507,868 of OZ024836.1, read as the reverse complement.
AAGTCGTTTTTGCAAACAGTGTGGACCCAGATCAGACTGCTCCTCAAGGAGCAGTCTGATCAGGGTCCACATTGTTTGTTTGCCTGTATGCAAAAAATAGGTTTGAAAAGTTTGCAAGAATATTCAGCAGACGACATAAACAGACGACATTTTCAGATTCAGGTTTTCTTGGCGTTTTATGGGTTAACGATACCATATCTACACTAAGTATTTGGACAGACATGTCTGAGCAAACAGAGTAGACCCTGATCAGACGCCGCATTCGGGGTCTACACTGTTTGCCACTCATCCAGCAGTTTTAGAAACATCAACAGGTAGTCAAATGAACTTAATAAATTTTTAGGACAAGTATGGTAAAAAAGTTAAATTGTCCCAGTATTTCTTGTAAATATGGTAAAGTGGATATAATAACAAGCCGCGCCTTGCGAAAAGGTTCCTTCGATATATTATGTATACACCGACATTCAACGCCGGGATAAGGCCGCACAAACACGCGGCTTGCTCGGGGTCTTCATAGTCAACTTACAGAACCAAGCGCAGTGAAATAACACTCTGACGAACATCAGCTGACTCGAATGCACTTTCTAATCTTAGTTCTAGCTGTTCAAAGTGCCTTGAAGAAGCATCATGGAAAGAGGGTCGTTAAAACATATGCGAACAGCATAGGTTCTGGCGAGTCTGCGCATCCGCGCAGACTCGCCAGAACCTATGCTGTTCGCTCACGTGAGCAATAGGCCAAGGGGAAACTTCAGTCAAAGAACTAGGCACGTGGCCTTGCTAAGGGACCGGGCATGCGCATTGAAAGGTTGATTCGACGGAAAGTCCGAAGAGCTATTTTTTCTCGTGAGAAGGCTCATTTATTTCCTCATGGAGCAGTCCAGATGTTTTTATCACCAGTGTCATGTAAATGGAATATTGCGTCCGCCCATGTTTGGCCTTTTCAATGTTCTGTCATTGCGCTGTATTTGATTACACTATCGGATCTCAAAACGATCCGTTGTCAAAGCGAATTCAAATATTTAAGCCGTGAAATGTGCAATTCATCACGAAAACATACCTATATAATTTTGACCCCCTTAAACCCCACTTTTATATAGTAAAACTGGGGTTTACAGGGGTATACATTATTTTTCTTATTTCTGCTCTAAAACATAGATTGTGGGTACTCGTTAGAACCGCCTCGCCGAGGCGGTTCTAACGAGTACCCACAATCTATGTTTTGAGCAGAAATACGAAAAACATCAGAATTTTTATCTGAAAATTTTCATTATTTTAGTGGTGAAATTTTCAATATATTTGAATAGGCGTGTTTTCGTAATGTGTACGTATTTTCGGACTTCCATCATGACCGCCATTGTTAACTTAGAAACTTACTTTATAGTGTAGAATATATCGAATGATAGATTTAAATTTAAAGCATACACAGCCCCTAATTTTGCTTTTGGTTGTTTACATAACGAAAACATGCCTATCCAAATATACTGAAAATCTGACCACCAAAAAAGGAAAATTTTCCGATGAAAAATACTGATATTTTTCATATTTTTGTTCAAAACATGGATTGTGGGTACTCGTTAGAACCGTCTCGCTGAGGCGGTTCTAACGGGTACCCACAATCAATGTTTTTGAGCAGAAATAAGAAAACTAATGTATACCCCTGTAAACCCCAGTTTTACTATATAAAAGTGGGGTTTAAGGGGGTCAGAATTATATGTTTTCGTGATGATATGCCAAAAAGAAAGGCGTGTGTCTGGTGAGTCCAGTAGTGAAAACCCCATCGAAATATTGCAACAACTTAGTGTTGTTGAGATTTAAAGTTTTTTTTTTTTTTTTTTTTTTTTTTTTTGCTCATTTGCATCTCATTAATATTCACGAGGAACCAGTGGCATCATTGTTTTATGAATATAATTTTAAAACTATTGAAAAACAGTCTGAAAATATTCAGGGAACTTATGCACAGACGAAAACAGATCTCCTCCACATGTAGAGTTGCAGTTATTATATAGTTAAATAAATTTGATTTCTATGAGTAATTTAGCTTGTGAAAAAAAAAAATTTAAATAGTATGTTAACTTGAATTAATTCAAACTCCATTTTCTCAAGTCATTTTATTGACATTTTATATACTAATCGTTCGAAATGTAATTTCCATCCATTTATTAGTTCTTGGTATTAAAGCTTTATTCCAACATAGTGATCTGTATTCTGCTATTTTAATATTAAAATGTTTTTTAAAATTTAATTAAACCAGTTTTCATCATTTTAAAAACATACCATCTTAAAATATAAAGTCTACGAATTCAATAGCAATAGTCTATTAAAAGTTTTGATCAAGACAACCAGTCATGAATAGAATTATAGGGATTAAAAGAAAAGTAACTTTAAAAGGAACCAACGACATTATAGTGCATTATGGGATAGCATTTTTACTAAACTATAAATAGCAACACAAGTTACTATGAATTTGAATGCATGTAACTTCCGAGCCAATAGGAACGTTTTAATGTGGTTTTCAACATTATTGTCGTCACAACAATATCTTTCTTTTGAATATTCCAAAATTCAGGGGTTTGTCAACTTTAAATGTAAATTTAGTTTATAAAAGAATACACTCTGAAAACACCTTTGATTTAAAAAATGCTTGGTCATTACAGTTAAATAGACTACCACTTAACTATTTTTATCATATGACCTCGCCGTTATGTCATAAAAATCGTAAGACCACACGTTACATAACACTTTGGCGGTAACGTCATGACGACGTTCATGTCAACCATGCGTTATCTTTTGAACAATTGTCAACTTTAAAGGCAATAAAATCCAATTTAAAGTAGTCATATGATAAACAGAATCTTACACTCGTGGTCATTTCATATGAAATTTATGAAACTTGCCGAAGGCTCGTTTCATAAATTTCATATGAAATGACCACTCATGTAAGATCCTCTATATATAATCTCTCATCAATTATCATTTCATGCCAAACTATTGCAAGACTCTTAGAAAATACCTCTAAGAAAATGTTTGTTTTCACATAAAGCGCTCATTCGATACATTTCCCATAAGGAAATAATCGGAAAGCTCGATAAAGTTTTTCTATCATTCTGGAAGTCTTCCGATTGCATTGTCATTATCATGTCCCATAAACCATTTATTCTTCATAGAATTTCTCCTATCTATCATTAATTTTGACAGATAATCCGCTTAAGCTTCCTGTCGCATTAACGTATTTGCCCTAAGTATTCGGAAAGGCAGGCCAGGGCAAACTGTGTAGAACCTGATCAGACGCCGCATAACTGTTTGCCACTCGTCCAGCAGTTTTCCGACACTGCGTCGCGTTGTAGAATGGACATATTCAAATGCTAGGGCAAGTACGGTCAGGAGTGAAGGGCTCCGAATGTTTTGGGTAAATACCATCTCAAGAATAGGGTACTTCGCTCGTGGTTGAATTGATAGTATCGGTCCTATCAGCTTAGACTAAGCTGAATCGTATGCAACTGCAGCATCGTTACCGTGTGCAATTGAAGCATCATTTATGTTAGAAAGACATTTATTCTGAGCAGATTGTGTTACCATTGATAATGGTTTATGACATTTTCCTATTCTGTCTGCTGTAGACGATAATATATGGTCAAGTCCAGATCATATATTTCACTCGTATATATTCCAGTCAACCTTTAATTTTCTATATGCTTAGTAAGATCTGAAAATATTTCTTATAGTCATTCAAAGGGAAACGCAAGACTTTATCTGAGATGAGGAATTTATATGAGATGAAAGATCATATAGCATGCATATTCATGTAAATTTGACCAAAGTCAGATAAAAACTAAGGAAGTTAAAACGATCAAAAATTTCAAAAGCATTATCAACTGCGCTGCTATTTTGAATATTTAATGAGGTTTTAAAGATTTTAAAATATTACCTAAATGCCTAAAGAAGACATAGACACAATTATAGAGATAGAACAGTGTTGCAAAATCTTATTCATTTAGAGTTTGCATATTCAGTTAGGGCATTATGACGCCACAAAGTCTCGTTAAATACTAAACCGTAAAAGCGCCTATAAAATATACCATTTGTAATCCGATTTTGATCACATGCATCAAAATGCACGGTTTGTCAAGATCTTGTATCTTGGATATATTTTACACCCACATTGTTTTCCCTTTAACAAGTCCATGTACTGGGTATTCGCATGTTCTCCAAAATATATAGTGAAATAATATAAAGCAAGGGTCTATATTATAAGTGATTTTTTTTTTATTTTTTTTTTTTAGGATTTTTACTGCATAAACTATTCTTACTGTGCTTTATACCCAAAATTTTCTTCAGTTCCGATATTACATTGTGAAAATACAATACCAGATAACACACAACATCGTTTCGACGTCGCCGCGACGTTGTTACAACATTGTGTACTAACTGGGATGGTTTACATAGCTGTAGATAAAAAGATAACAAGATTAACATTTTCTTCTCTTCACACACACACACACACACACACACACACACACACACACACACACACACACACACACACACACACACAAGAAACAAACAAAAATCCTGTGCTTTGGGTACTGATCAGAAGCGCCTCTGTGCTTCAAATGTAGTTTCTTTTTTTATTCGTTTTTTGGGTAGATCATTTACAATCGAGCCAAAGCATACATACACCAAAATTTCCTTAAGGTTGTCCACGTGATTGCCATTGGCCAATGAAATCAAACCGCGCGTTTTCACGTAATCCCGGTAACGGTTATTTATAGCCGCACTATTTTTGTCGCTCAGGGTCTGCACTGTTTGCTGAAATCACAGGATGTTTTGGGTTAAATGATACTGTCTTAAGTCCCCATTCAAGACCAATTTTTTTCAGCCTTCACTCAAGAGAATCTGTCCACCAGTGCTGTCAATGCTTTGATTGTTTATACAGCTTTGGCGAAGAAGTATGTTGTATACATGTCACGTGGTAGACTGGCTCCAGTCTTCAGTTACTTGCTATTGTTTTCTTATAATCTATTTAATAATCCATTAAAATAAAACCAAAATAATGTCACATGATTATGAGAAAAATATGTAGTCACTGGAGACTGGAGCCAGTCTAGTCACGTGGGTGTGTTAACGGAATGGAAACGTATGAGCCGCAACGTGAGAAATCGTACCTTCTTACACCCGAACAGTCTGGTCAGAGTCTGGTCGTTGTCCGCTTGAAAAATCATGGAATCATTGGCTATCCGAAATGCGCCCAATGAATATTCTTATCAGACTGTGCTAATATACGCAGGCTGATCTGAATCGTCACTGGGCGCACATGTCCGAAGGCACGTTTCATGACGTTGCGGTTCTGAAACCAAAACTATTTAAAAGTCCATATTAACAGAACCGGTCCGGGGAATTATTAGATTTTGATTTGTTTCTAGATATTATTTGAGCCAGCACAGAACAAAACCTACAATACGACTTGTGGGACCAGCATCCGTCCACTAATCAGAATCTTCGCTGTGCGCTCCGGTAGCTAAGGGCCCAAGCTTTCTTCATTCAGACAGCGAAGACTCTGATCAGACTGGGCGGACGCCCAGGCTGATCTGAGTCTTCGCTGGGCGCCCATGCCATTTTATTAGTTTTTGTCGTGCGCTGGGTTTAATTTCACGATGAGGCAAGAATTTTCTCACTTAGACTTCTTTGATCTTGGCTTCAAGATATTTATTTGTCCATTATTATCTCAGATCAGTGATAATCGACCGAACTCTCTGTAATATCGTTATTAATTATCGTCATCTGCTGCGTGGTGGCGAATATGGTTCTTTTAATAATTGTAAATGTCAACCATGGAGAAATGATCGTTAATATTTGTCTTATTTGTAGCTAGCTTAAGAGAGTGACAGCTTTTTTTTTTTTTTTTTTTTTTTTTTTTTTTTTTGCTTTTTTTTTTTTTGCTTTTTTTTTTTTTTTTTTGCTTTTTTTTTTTTTTTTTTTTTCATACAAGTATAAAGGGATAATCGCCTGTATTACAAATTTCCATGTACTATACTGAGTTTACCATACTGCTACATTGTGCAGCCCCAAAAAACTCCCTTGGCTGAAAGAGCTGATAAATTTGTATGATTTGTCATATGTCATAAATAAGCTTCTAAAAGCAAACAAATATCAAAGTATTAAGTGCTGGTATTTACCTGAAAAGTTACATGGCTCTAAAACCTTTTCGGTCCTTTTCGGTGGAAAATTCCTTTTCGCTGTTTAGTAGGACCGCGGATCAGGTTACACTTTTTATCCAACGCCGTAGATTGGGCGCGTTTTCTAGAGTATTCGGATATTCGTCCACCGATATTGTACTCATTATGATTAAATCTTATTTCTTGAAAAGTTCTTTGGTTTTGTTTATTTATTTGCTATTTATAAGCACCTGAATGTGTAAGGCTAATATATTTGAATGCAGTTATCAGCGTTAGCAGGGAACTATTTTGGGTAGTTATAAGGCCGGTAGTAAGAGGAAAACGGATTGTCGAAATCTGGTATGTAAAAACTGGTGGAAAGTTCTTAACACTCAGTATGCTGATGACAAAATGTGCAGACGAATAATGATTTTTTTTTTTTTTTTTTTATTTATTTATTTATTTATTTTTTTTTTTTTTTTTTATTTATTTATTTATTTATTTTTTTTTTTGCAACTCGTCTCGAGACTATTCGCATGAATGTCGTCCTATTTTCTTAGAAGGAAGCCAGTTCTGTCAAAATTGTTTTACCAAAGGGAGCAAATTCTTTCCTTTTAGAGTAGACCCCTTTCCAGAAGCGGATTAATGTACAGGAAGTCACATATTTATCTTCCTTGTCTAAATCATGGCGGAAAAAAATACTACCAAGTGTATTCACTTACCCTAAGTTGATAATGGAATCTTCCAACTTATATAATGGAATAATCCATTGAATATAGCCGAATGGAATAATCCATTTAATATAGCCGGGCGCTAACCCTTTCACCCCTACAGACAAATGTAGATACCTTTGCAAGCAGTGCAGATCCAGATAAGACGGCTCGTAAAAGTAACGAGCCGTCTTATCAGAATCTACACTGTTTGCCATTCTGTTATCGATTTTTTGACTGAAACCATTATTTGCAACAATGAATGTGTCCAAATTCAGAGATGGAAGAGCCCATGTCAGAATATTAGGGATGAAAGGGTTGATGGGTTTGAAGTATATTTTGGAATATTTATTTACCAGCTGTATCAGTATTCATCAGGTAAAAGCTTCTCAATGATAAATCTAAGTGTTTCATCTCTAATGATGGAAGATAAATAGAGCGCAACGCGAGAAAATGGCCATTATGCTATATGCGAATAATGAAGGATTGGATTTGGGTTTCCGTTGCACGCTTACAGAATCAAATCATAACATAATTTGGTCGCGCCATGGAAAAAAACGTGTCTTCGGGCATATGCGGACAGCGAAGGCCCAGATCAGCCTGCGCATCAAGGCAGTCTGATCAGGGCCTTCTCTGTCCTCGTACAATGTCATTAGATACTACGGAATATATGAATATGGAGAGCAAAGGCACGGATAATATTTTGCGCATGCGCAGGGTGATCTGTCTGCGCATTTTGCGTATGTTCGAAGGCACTTTTTCGCTTGACGCGGCTTACACAACACGAACAAAAACAAAATAATTTAAGGGTCACTTATTGCAATTTTCCATATATGCTAACTTTGACCGAGTCTATGCATGGGCAAAACCATAAAAGATATTAAAATATTGTTGATTGTTTCTTAAAGTGGAACCCCAAAAGAAGAGTTTCCAACAACAAGTTTTTAAATGAAAAATTTTCATTTTAAAATTCGTAAAAAATGCTACTTTTACCCAAAAATGGAAAATTGACATTTGAACATAATAAGAATAAGTAATTTCTTGACTTCAGGCTGTGAATAAATCATAAAGTTTTTATTTCAGTCGAGAAACTCACATTTTCCTACGGGTATCCGCTATAGATTATTCACTATGGGGAATCATCGAGGCAATTTTAGCCTCAGGGTTGACCTCTTTTTCGGACTATATCTGTGTGTCTTTTAGCCAAAGAAAATGGAATTTGCAAGATTGTGTTTGGGGTAAATCATTGTTTTGACTAAAAATCGAAAATTTCAGATATTCTGTAAAAACATCATTTTTGTGTAAAAAGTCATTTTTCTGAAATTCCCATTTTTTCTCAGAATCTTCTAGGTTGACAATGTTCGTGCCTTTGACACTTTTGTAGGTGAACATATTGCTAACATGTTGAGCTAAATGAAATTGGCTTGCAAATAGCAGTATTGCCCACAGAATAATTTTAACAACTGACGGGTCGCATTTGAATGTTAATCAAATATAAACAGAAACTGGTGACCCTTTAATTATGTTGTTGAGTATATGTTCGAATTTGAGCCCGCAATAAAAAATAAAGGCGCATATACAAAGAACGAAGTACTCTGCCAATACATCTGTCCATGTTATAGGAGCTTATGATAGTTAAAGTTGACAGCGAAACCCCTGATCACACTGCATTCATGCACAGGCTAATGATGTGTAGTTTCCGTCCAGAAAATCGTTTCTCACATGACGCGGGTCATCAGTCATCGTATCAGGATATGTTAATAACGTAGTACTTTTCCTGGGCGCCTGTTTGACTTAGATCGGAGCGTTTCCACCGGTGTGACTCGAAATCTGTAAGTTTTGGTGCATCTAAACACCTCAATGCACCCAAGACACATTTTGAGCAAAAGCACGTTATATTAAACGGAGATGGATGGCAAGAAGTGTACTTTTGTAAATACCTCTTTGAAACCTCATAAAATTTCATAGTATTTGATAGCGTCAAAAGATGACTGGCTAAGCTTTCTAAAAGTCTTAACTTGTTCTGCGATATAGATGGTTTCCGACAAGTCGTCTCGCATTTATCAGGTTTCTTGTGTCAGCTATTTCTGTAATCATTTCTAATATACCATAACGCAGTGGCACAGGAACTGCATTTCAAGTGAATTTCTCCTCATTGAAGATAATTCTATTAGTTTCATTGTTATTTAGCCTGTGGTCTAGAAACGCCCCTTGGGTATCGTCTTTTAACATCACAATATCCATCAATGGCAGCAGACTGTTGGAAAGTCGATAAAATGGAACAATTCGGATCATAGCTGTCTATTCGGTATGACGTATGGTGTTGGTTTTTAGAACTTACCCTGAAAGCGCCAAGCAAAACTGTAATAGACGACATTCTAAATTTTTAACAGTTTGTTTTCGAGGAAATAAGACTTGGTATTTTATGTGAATCGTCTGCCTTGCAGACGATTCACATAAAATGCCAAATCTTATTTTTCAGAAAAAAAAATGCAAGAACAAAATCTAAGTCGTCTGCTGTAGTTATGATTAGCGTTTTATGGATGAATTCACTTTATATGGCTTCGCTTCTTATTGCTTTCGAAACAGGCGGGGGAAATCCAGATTTATATCATTTGTTCGTTTGGTTTGTTTGCCATTGCACGTGTTGCTAGGATACACAAAGATTCGGCTTCCCGAACTCCGATCTGATAATTAATCATTGGTCCGTTCGGAGTTCTTCCTTCGGCTGCCGATATGTGCTCTCGGTATCCAACGGTACGTTTCGGTAACCATCGGTGGCGGTCGATGGCATTTCGGGATGCGATTTCGGCTTTCTTTCTTACCGGCACTCCACAGAGCGGGTAGCTTCGGAAGGCGTATGATGACGTCATTTCAAATTGGCTTCTAACATCAGGAAGATCAACCTCCTAAAACATTCATATTGCCAGTGCTACTGACAGCGTTTGAGTCGAATAAATTGGACCAAAATGAACAAAATAATTATTTAAATGCCTGAAAAGTATGCATTTTTAGCATTTACATAATTATGTGTGATTTAAAAGTCGCGCAAATATCGGTTACCGAAAGCTATCGAAACCGTTTACTAATATAGTTCCAGACTCATTATCTGCGGCCTTCAACCCTTCAGCCCAACGGACCAAAAGCAATACCTGTGCAAACAGTGTAGATACAGATGGAGACGGCTCGTCACGAGCCGTATCATCAGGGTCTACATTGTTTGCCATTCTGTTCTCCCCCCCCCCCCTCCCCCCACCCCCATTTGCCTGAGAGGACAAGCCCAAATTCAATAACAGAAGAGTCCACTTTAGAAACAGGGATGAAAGGAAAAATCGAAAAGCATGTCACTCAAACCCTCATATAAGCCGCAATGCATGGCATCAACCCATCCTTTTTCGGCTGTTATGAATTTTAACCAGTTATGACGTGCAGACAACACCCTGTTATATGGCCTATTATGTATGACCCTTTTATCACACAGTTACTGCTTTGATCAAGAAGTATTGACACTTCTAGATATATTCTGTTTTCAAGAGTCCTCCAACAATTTACCTCGGTCTTATCCTAAAGACAGGTAAATAGTCAATATTGAAGTGAAGAAGTCCTTTTGTGTGTTGTCGACAAACTTAAGTATAACTCTTATCCTAAGGTTAGAAGTCCTGTTGTAGGATAAATTGCTAGAATTTACAACATCATTGTAAAATAATTCCGAATACAAAATTAGAAGAAATAAAGTAAATCATCATACCCAAAAGTCTAAAAGGAAAGAATTTGATACCACAGGGAGCAAATCCTTTCCTTTTATAGTGCACTCCTTTTCGGAAGGGTGTTTGGTGTTTAGGACAATAAGAAGGAAAGCAATAAAATTGTCTCTTTTGTAAGAATATCTACCAAGTTTATCTCGGACATTTAAATTTGAATCGGCGAACCTCCCTCTCTGTTCGTCTGTCTGTCTGTCTGTCTGTCTCTCTCTCTCTCTCTCTCTCTCTCTCTGTCCGTTTTAGTCTGTAAGTTTGTCTTTCAGTCTACATCCTGTCTCTCTGTCTGTTTATATCTCTGTCTGTCTGTCTGCCTGTCTGTCTCTCTCTCTCTCTCTCTCCTCTCTCTCTCTCTCTATGTATATATAAAATGTGACCACGTGACCATTTCTTCTAGTTTTCTTTTATTTTTTCTCACAAGGTTTAAATTGTTTTGGTTATTCACTCAGTATATCATAATTTACTATTTAGCCAAATATAATTTGCAACCCTTTCTCTATTGTCATTCGTTGCTTTTGAATTCATTGTACCGCAACATCTACTTCAGTGCTTGCTCATGAAACAAATCTAATGTTCCCACCATATCAGACGCCGCAGAACGCGGCGTTTGTGTAGTCTTTGCCGGAACTTGGGACCTGGCTCCTAACGAAACGAAGTCTGCTGCATACACATGTTTAGCCTGGCAATCAGGCCCTGCATTCGAGTCGTTCTTAAAAAACAAGGTACACAACTACAGTAAACCTATAGAAATCAGACATTACTTGAGAACATTATATTAGTGTATATGTTTTGCAGTTTAATAGTGAACTTGTTTTTTATGAAACTGCTCTATTTAACAGACTGATACCAGTCTAACAAATGTTTGACGGTGTCTAAAACTGCTGGAAAACTGGCAAACAGTGTAGACACTGATCTGGTGCGGTCTGCGGTGACTTTTCTGTGTCTGCACTGTTTGCTGAGTCATCACTGTATTTACCTTGAATATTCGGACAAATTTACTCCTAATATTTGACTTAACTCTTGTCATGCTCAATAAATTAAGATGCCACGCCCACTTCTAAGTTCCAGCCAATCAGATTACTTGATCCGGGTTTTTGATAGAAATTCACATATTTAATGACAAACAGTGCAGATCCAGATCGGTTGGCTTCTTCAGAAGCCAACTGATCTGGATCTACACTGTTTGCTAAGACAGGGCATGTCGTGTTTAGCAAGAGAAGGGTTAGAATTACAAAACAGTCCATTTTCCTGGCAGTTATGTAAAACAAACTGCGGGATAAATGTATGGCAAACAATATAGAACACATCAAAATAACTAAGAAACAAAGATGAGCTGATGACAAAATGTACGCAGCAGCAGTCTTAGCAACAGCTAGAAAACCACGAGTGGATCCACGGTGGGCCCAGTCCATCGAGCAGCAGTTCTTTGCACCCTCTCTTTTTGATAAGACTGGGGTGTTTAATGAGGAGGCACAAAGGTGCTGCATATTCCAACTGGAGATGCACCAAACCGAATACATCAGCAGGTAGACTGGCTCCAGTCTCCGGTGACTAAGTATTTTTCTCATAATCCTGTTTGATAATCCACTAAAATAAAGCAAAAAAAAAAAAAAAAAAAAAACCATGACTATAAAGGCTGGTCACTAGTCACCAGCCTTTATAGTCATGGCATTATTTTGGTTTTATTTTAGTGGATTATTAAACATATTTTAAGAAAAACAAAAAACAAAACACTATTTAGTCACTGGAGACTGAAGCCAGTCTAATCAACAGGTAAAAAAATGGATTTAATCAAATATTCGTGTCCGAATATTTTGGACACATAAGGCATATTACAATCTCAACAGATCATCATTAAAAGTGAATTTCAAATCTAATCTTCTTCAACTATTTTAAGCATTTTTTAAATATTTTCTCGTGTTAAATTCAGCATTTAACCGCTCAACTTTCTACCTTCTAAATATCACGTTACCAAAGATAACTTCAAAAGACAGATTTCTTCATCAGATAAGTGGCAATACTTATACAAAGTTATTTATCATCCTAAGTATGACATACCCGCATATATTCTCTTTAACATACATGGAATGTTAACGCTTAGCATTCCGGGTAAACTTTTCAGCAGACATTTTGAAATATTTTTCTTATTTTTCGCAGAAAACAGGTTTTGACATTTCATGCAAATTGTCTCCAATGGAGACATTTTGCATGAAATGTCAAATCCTGTTTTCTGCGAAAAATAAGGAAATGTCATGAATTCGTCGTCTGCTGAATTTTCTCAGAGAGTGGAAATGGTAAAAGAAGAATATGGGATATGTCATGTTTGAAGGGATCAGACCGATAAACGTGTACCGCTCAGGGCTTTGAAAATAATAAGTATAATATCTTCGCCAGCTACCCCTACCCCACCACTTATAACAAGAACGGAACTTTCGTTTTTCCTGAAAAAAGTCGCCCTGCAACTTACAGTACATGTTTTGCGGCATAGTTAAAGGGGACTGGATACAGGTTCAGGGGAAGCAACTCTTCCAAATTTCTTTCAGCCTCCTTTCCGAAAAGGGTTCTATAGATACTCTAAAAGGAAAGAATTTGCTCCCTTGTGAGCATTTTTTTTTTTTTTTTTTTTTTTTTGCATTTAGAATAGACCGCTTCTGTGGAATAAATTCTTTTTGGGGTAGACCCATTTTCACACAAAGGGGTTGGGGCAATTTTTCCTGGTAGAGTAGGCCCCTTCTCAGATAGGAAATCAAGCCTTCCCTATATAGTATTTGGCTAAATTTTGACCCTCACGATATTCCTTGATTTCCAAATTTGGTTCCAAATTAAAGGTTAGCCTGACGAAAAAAAAAAAGGTCTATCTGCTTGTTTTGGCACTTTTCTGCCCTTGAACACATGTATCCTCATTTTGGTGGAAAATAACAAAAGAAAAGAGAAAACAAAAACAACAAAAAAAAAAAAAAACAAAAAAAAAAAAACAGAAGTTTACCAGATCTGATCTTTCAACACTAGTACTCTAAATGTACTATTGATAAATTGTAATATGGTCTGCAAATAAATGGAATATATTTTGTGTAAAAATGACACTTCTTCAAACAGTCTCATCTATTATTATCCATTCAGAGTCCAGCTTTTTTTCTTTTCTTTTTTTTTTTTTTTTTTTTATGTAGCCCTTGGCGTTCATATACATTTTGCTGGTTCCAGTCCTCACCACCCTAATTAGTATACCTATTCCGTAAAGATATAATATGGTACTTCTGAAAAGAGATGATGATGGCTTGGTGTTTTACGTCCCTTTCAACAGTATTAAAGTCATATCGAGTCGATGGAAGAATCAAAATGAAAGGCTCTGAGCAATGAAGCGCCGTGCAGTCATGAGTCGAATTCCGCCTCAGAATTCGAACCCGGAACCTCATGATCCTAGTCGGGAGCGTTGACCTCTCGGTAACCCGGACGCTTCCTGAAAAGAGATGGTCTAGACTGGCTCCAGTCTCTAGTGACAAAATAATTATTCTTATAATCTGTTTAATAATCCACTAAAATAAATCCAAAGTAATATCATGACTATAATTATAAGGCTGGTCACTAGTGACCAGCCTTTATAGTCATGATATATTTTTGGTTTTATCTTAGTGGAATATCAAACAGGATTATGAGAAAAATATTTAGTCATTGGAGACTGGAGCCAGTCTAGAGATGGTCCTGAATGCAGAGATACCCAAACTGAGCTGCATGCATATTTAAAATTTTGCATTTTGTCGATTAAGATCCATTTTCCCTGATCGCATATACTGAACCGTCCTTTTTACGAGGACATGTCTTTACAGGGTGTCACGCTACCGTCTAATCAATCAAAAGATGGTTGTAACAAGCATTCATTGATCGGAGACTCAAGATGAACACCGCGCTTGAATTAACTGTATTAAAAAATCTTATGTGACACATCGACGCTTTATCTATAAAAAGTTAACATTCCCGGTTAAATCGAACTTATGGCATATGCGACTAGCACAGACCCTGGTCAGACTGCGCATTCGCGCAGTCTGATCAGGGTCTTTGCTTTTCGCTAATCTGGTGATGTTATATCTGGATCTTGAAAATTGCCTGAGCGAACACTTTAGGCTCTGCGCATGCGCTGACTGATCTTAGTATATGCTGGCCACTGAAGGTGTTGGAACAGTGAATCATACCTGCTTACTTAATTCCACAGGCCGCATGTGAAACTGTGTTTTAATCATTTGCTGGAAAATATCTGGACAAATTAGTACGACAATGCTCCGGGATGGATTCTTACACCAAATGCCATTCGAGCCCTGCCTCGTGTGTGCTAAATTGAGGGTTGTCTGTGTTATACTGCCATCAGACATTTACTTCTATTGACACTTTGTTGCATTGCTTAGAGGGACCAGAGCTTCTTTAATTGTTCCCATTTACTGTCTGTTTTAATATTTGTCCAATTAGTATTCCGATGAATTTTTCAGACCCCCGTATGCCTCTTGTTCCTATATGCATTGTGTGTGTGTGTGTGTGTGTGTGTGTGTGTGTGTGTGTGTGTGTGTGTGTGTGTGTGTGTGTTGGGGAGGTGGGGGGGGGTGGGGAAGGGGGGCAGTTGCCAAATCATCACAAGATTTAACATATTACAATTTTGACAATACGTTTTCCTGTTACTACTAACCCAATAACTATCTAAGAAATAGGTCCCTGCTGACGTTGATAACGCTAAATTCTGCATTCAAACATTAGCCGTATACACTCTGATGCTTATAAAAGGCGAATGAATAAACAAAACCAAAGAAGCTTCAAACTTTTGAAGAAACAAGTTTTTAATCGTACTGAGTACAATATCCGCGGACGAATATGAATACTCCAGGAAAACGCGCCAAATCTACAACGTTTGATTAAAAAGAATAGACCGAGCCGCGGTCCTACTAAACACCAAAAAAGAACTTTTCTACCGAAAAGAGCCTTTTCCATCGAAAACATCACGAAAACATGCCTATATAGTTTTGACCCCCTTAAACCCCACTTTTATGTAGTAAAACTGGGGTTTACAGGGGTATTCATTATTTTTCTTATTTCTGTGCAAAACAAAGATTGTGGTACTCGTTAGAACCGCCTCTAACGAGTACCCACAATCTATGTTTTGAGCAGAAATATGAAAAAATATCAAAATTTTAACTGAAAATTTCCATTTTTTGGTGGTAAAATTTTCAGTATATTTGAATAGGCGTGTTTTCGTAATGGGATCGAGAAGAACTATCGGCTACCGAAAAAGACTTCGATTTCAGCGTAAATCTCATTCATTTCTATAGAATTTCAGGCAGCCGCCCCTGTCAGTACTCTCAGTGCTTTGATATTTACGGCTACTGGTCTCAGAAATCAAATGGACTAATACCTGAGTATAAAACAAAAACTCATCTTTGATATTTGCTTCCAATCAGATTTATCTATCATTTATTTTTCCGTTGGGGAAAAAGGCAGAAACAATATATTCCCTCGATATAAAGGAAACGAGGCGCAAAATTTTGGCGTCTGTATTATCACACGTGCCATGTACATATTTCAATGCTTGGCATGCTGGGTATCAAAATCCGCAGACGACATTTTAGAATATTTTCTTATTTTTCTAGGAAAATAGGCTTTGACATTTTTAGGTAAATTTTCTCCTTGCATGAAATGTCAAACCTATTTTCTAGGAAAAGTACGAAAATATTTCAAAACGTCGTTCTACTGAATATTTTACCCAGCATGCATAGCGTTAGGATGTGATATGAGCGTTCAGGTGTATTATAAATCATGCTTGAAGTACAGATCGTGGGCATGTGAAAATTTTCTCAAAGAATGGAAGCCAGCTTTTAGATTCTATTGCCAATGTAATTGCCAAATACAGCTGTAAAAAATCTGATAAATGCTGTATTTCCTGTATTTTGGAGCAATTGCGAATGAAATGTTATGTCAGCGCATGCACGAATTGAGCAGACATATACATGTAATAACATAACATACCCATTACCTTTGTCTAGTTAGGACATGTGCACACACCGTGTCAGGTCCCGGCAGACAATATGGAAGAAATAGCAGATTTCACTTCGACTTTTAACGGGAAATCCCGAGTATCTACGATCGCTCTCCGAACAGAAAATTTCATTCACAAATCAAAGTCGGAATGAGAATAAAAAATAGCCGCGCCTAGTATTTGAGAGATCTCTCGCGGAAGCGAAGTGTTTTCAGCGATAATGCCTACCTACCCTCTGACGTGTAAAGGGTTGCAAAAGATCATGCACTCTGTCGGCAGTGACTCAGTTTTGCTGAAGCTGAAGCGCCCGCAATGGTTCTTATTCCAAGGGTGACAACCTACGTCATAGCAAGGATATCGGAACCACTTGGATAGTCGCCATATTGATGCGAATAAGGTAAATAAATTGCTTCAAACTATGCGTCTACATAACGATTATACAGAAGACATAGTTTAGCTGGTGACAGTAAATATTTTCGCCCCACTGGTGAATGAGTTTTGCCTAGAA
This sequence comes from Anodontia alba, assembly GCA_964016985.1. Lineage (NCBI taxonomy): Eukaryota > Metazoa > Mollusca > Bivalvia > Lucinida > Lucinidae > Anodontia > Anodontia alba. The sequence goes on along the minus strand of OZ024836.1, from coordinate 13,490,727 downwards.
ACAATGTTAAAGCTTCAAACACTTCAACAAAGTGATTCGTATCGGTACTGTCAACGCATGTTTTGCACTGACGTCGAAAACACTTTTGATCAAAATTACTTTCTGTAGCTATTTTACTCGATTTGCCTGTTGTGATTTGCAAATATTACCTTTGTGGTAAAAGAAGCAATGTTTCTGCACATGATTAAATGTGAGATATTATTTAAAAGCAAAGAAATGCTTTGAACGATGTCGTAAACACGTACGATGGCACCGATCTCGAACACACATATAAACAAAAAAAAACTGATACCATGTAAAAAAGCTGTTACTCCCTTTATAAAATCTTTAAGAAACAGGACTGACGCATATGTTTGCTTATTCTTGTCTTGTAGGCCACTCAACCCTGTAGTTCAATGTTTCGTTCGTCTTTTTTGTACATAGTGAACTAATGAAATTCGACTGGTGATTTGGCCCCCGTACGCTCATAAATTAAATTACGTGAAAAAGCTGAGAGTGTGCCTGAATATCAACAAAGCTCACTGTAGATGTTTGGTGAACTTCGTCACAGCTGTCGTCTTTTAGATGATGTTACAGTAGCTCATGCTTTCTCTTTTGTTTCACAGACATTCTGATTAATTATTCTGACTATATAGTAGTACCGCGCCATGCCGACACATTATGTTTGTTTAAACATATTTTATTGGCTAACAAGAGCGAAAGGGTTGGACCATTATGGTTGGAACACGATTATTGTGGCTGATAGGTACTACACTGTTAGCTTCAACGTGTCGTTAACATCCTGTTGTGGTTTTCATTTATTTAAGAACGATATTACCACTTTAGTAGCAGTCGCAACTTACATTACCTTTCATAATTAATCGCCATAAAACTCATTCCCGCTACAATTAACGATTGTGTCGAAGTAACGCGGTAGCATAAGACGGCATTTCAACGACACGTTAATTGCTGTGGCAAAACAGAACACCATAGTTACATTGTATATTAGCCGGACTGCAGGATACAAAGAAGATGATAACTAGCTACACGTCGTTGTGGCCAACATTGAGAAAACAGTGGGTCAGTAAAAAGGGTTATCAATAACACTTGTTTGTTATCTTACATGTAAATAAGGCACCACGCTATCCTGTAATTTAGTCGTTGGTGGTCATGTCTGTTTGACGCAACCCTCATTTCAATATGACGCTCGTCTTAGCAAATGAATGCTATTCGTCAAAACGATTTCTACATTACGGTTAAACGTTAGAAATCGTCGGAAAATATGCAGGAAATAGGCATCTACAGGGTGTCTCATAATATCTGATACCATTTTCCGAGGTAGAAATTTTTCCTATGAAAACGCTTTATATATCATTTTAAAGCAGGAATATTTAAGTCCTAAATGGTAGGTATTTAATAACATATATTTTTTCATCTGTTCTAAATTTCCCAAACGTCCGGAATTTTTGCGCATTTTTGAGTAGACGTCAATTTGTGCATATTTTATGTTCATATTATGACTTACATTTCAGACAATCAGTCAATGGTCCACGTACAATAAAGCCATTCCTTTGTATTCTCTGAAATATTTTAGTCCAGCTACTCCAATAGATATTAGAGTATATTGTCTGCAGTTTCCTTACTTCAGTTTTAGGAAAGAAGTTTCGTTTGAAATGGGAGAAGTTCAGAAACGTAAGGCAGGATATTGACGTAAAATGACCAGAAATTGACATCATTTCGAATATGTGCAATATTATTGAACGTCTGAAAATTTTATAAGCGATAAGATATTATCTAGTAATACCTTACCTGAAACACTTATATATACCTGCTGTAAAATTATATAAAACCCGTATACCTCATTTATGTGTACCATCATTATTAGTACAAGTGCAGGTAGAAAATCATTCAAGTTAAAAGCGTGTTTTTCGTGTAATTACACCACAAAACTAATCAATATGATTCATAAATCAACAAGAGATGGATTTTATGTAAGATAACACCCTCGTAACAGTACATTCTCCCCCAATAAAGGCCTCGGCACCGCCTAGGTTTTTATTGCGGAGAATGTACTGTTACTCGGGTATTATCTATTACATATTACATATTACGTGCGTCAACATGTGCTTTCATAAAAATGGTATAACGTCGGTAAATGGTAGCATATATTATGAGACACCCTGTATCATGTCTCTTCCTTCAGGTAGGATTACTGTTTTGCAGTAATCGGCGGAGACAGAGACCCTCGAAATTGGGTCGAATTGTTTTTTCTATCCGCATCTCAAACCCATGGAAAATCTTCATATTTTTACACATCCTGTATGATCCGATCCATAATGCATTTTGTATTACTCAATGATCATTCAAAGAAAAACAGGTAATGGTTTGTTTAGCTAGTGTTTAAGCTTAAACACAGTTAAACTGCAAGCAAAAATGCATAATGATTGCAGATTACAAGACTCATTGTATTGTTATTTCTGATGTCTGACACATCGAATTTCCTTTTTGATGTCGTAGACATCAGATTGATTTTTTGATGTCGTGCACACATATATTCACACTAGTTACAAAATCTACATAAGAACCTTAGATTTGACCTCAAAGTTATTTTTCTGAGCGTTTGTGTCCGCTTTTCGGCAGCTGCAGTGCGCGTTTCCAAAGACCTTAATAGGCATTCTTTTAAGACATACTTTTAGTCATTAAATTCTTGGATGTTGGTCGGATTAGAACTAGAGTACAAATAAATCTTATGTAACCTGCAAGCTGATTCACTGTTTTTGTTTCGTTCAGGTGTTAACATTCAATAGTCTACTAACATGACTCGTCGGAAGAGTAAACTGACACTTAACCCAAAGAAGAGGACGCGTGATCGTCTTGAAAGTAAAAAGTTAAAACTAAAATGCAACATTATGAAACACGTTTTAGATACTGATCAAATTATAAATGAGGGAGTCACCATAATATATTGGTCTAGGAAAAAACATTCTGTGCCAAAGTCGGTTCCTAGAAAGCATGTATCAATACCATTACAAGCCCTCGAGATAAAGCCCTCTGGCTAATAATGGAGTCTCGGGTTTATAAATCGGGCGAACTTGAACCAAAACGCCAAGCGATAATCTCAAAGTATTACATATATACAAATAGATTTTTAGTTATCGCATCATATATACAGGATAAATAGAGGATCTTACACGAGTGGTCATTTCATATGAAATTTATGAAACGAGCCTTCGGCGAGTTTCATAAATTTCATATGAAATTACCACAAGTGTAAGATCACGTTTGATACATGATCATTTAATTTTCGTTTTTTTAATTAAATAAAGGTATTTTATTTCAACAGAAAACATACGTTGTCACGGAAGACACGTGATGTTGCGCGCCGTCCTAACAAGTTATTACACCTGTGTTCTTACGAGTTTTATTAAACGACGTTATGACACTACTTAACGCGGCATTCAAGTAATAAGTCACGTTATTATATGCCCCACTTAAAATAACCATTAGTTTTTAGTGAGATAATTTTCTTACCAACGATAGTGCTGATATGACCTTTTCATGTTTTAACAGCGATGATATTACTTTTGCAGTGACGTCACCGTAACGTTGTCACCATCCAATCAAATTACAAAAATGTATGGTTCGATGTCACATAACGTGAGATGACGTCGTCAGAACGTCACGTGACAGTTTGGTGTATTCTTATGCAAATTAGTTTAAAACGCTTTACTTTTGTTTTAATGATAAATTATTGAAAAAGGTATGTAATAAACAAAATATTTAACAGTGTTTCCTTGATATGAAAATTATTTCACTCAGGAATACTGCGTACTCATTGTTTACCGAATCATCACCACTCGTTCTGACATTATTTTCATGTCAGGAAAACACAGTTAACAATTTTCTATCTACCAACGTAGTGCGAGTTGGATGGCGCCGCATGCAAACATATACATGTACTGTCCACGTACACAGCAAATACTTTGAAAAACATAAATAAAAAAATGCAATATTTCCGTTCTGTATCATGTGAGAATGTAAATATTTGGCTGATTTTACACATATTGCTGAAGATGGGGAACTCATTTATTTTTGCTATGTCATCGCGAATAAATATTTAGTAATTAGCATGCCAAAACCGTGGCGTTCATCAGCGATACAACACGGTAAGCATATTTCTTTAGCAACCTTGCGTAGAATTGGATGAAATCAGGCCACAGTATGAGTAGACAATATATTCACGACATAAAGCTCTATATTTGGCAAGTTGGGACCGGGACGTTTTTGTCTGTTACTCACATGCACCTGTTGGGCTGGAAGAGTATGACCGATATCTGTGCCGTCATGAATGTTTACGATATCAAAATTGGCATTTGAATGCTCTAATCAATTTTCCGTCTGAAAATCATGGTTATGAAATCGAACTAGGGACAACTGTTGACTAAAATAACACAAATATCAGTAATATTGGTGCTATTAGCTGTAAAAATACGTTTTTTGGCAAAAGTGCACACTATATCTCTGCTAAAATCGTCCTCGTGTCTCCCACCTGTTCGACTTTGTCGAGGTGTTTACAAAATCAGCGGCATTTCTGGACTCGATTGTTATATCTGCTGTCCAGGTTTGTTGTCAGGCACCGACTAAACTGTTTAGTTTTGGTATACATTTATTTGTATTATTTTACGAGCGGAAAAACTTACTTTGCATTTCAAATATGGCGGCCGTTAAAATGGTTCCGATATCCGTGCTATGACGTAGGTTGTTACCCCTGTATTCTAAGATCGATTGGCTGGTTTAGTCGTACATGTATGACATAGAGCCACGTGACTTGGATTACGGGTAAATTACGGAAAAGTACGGAAGCAACCGACATTCTCTTGAATTCGAAGGTTCTTCAGACTGTCATTAAGAATATAAATTTTCATGGAATTATTTTGAACAGCAGAATATCCTTTCTAATTAATTTTACAGAGACTATACATTGAAATATGAAGAACAGCCATGGAAAATTCTAACTGGATTAAAATGATACAATGCAGTGATGTCCATATGAGCTGCAACGTCAGAAATCCTACCTTCGGACTTGTGCGCCCAGCGATGATTCAGATCAGCCTCCGTATTCGCGCAGTCAGACCACAATCTTCACTGGGCGTATTTTGGATAGCCAAGGAGACAGAGCTTCTTCACATTGTGAAAATACGCCTATTTAAATATATAGAAGATTTCACCTCCAAAAACTGAAAATTTTTAGAGAAAAAACTTCTGTTTTTTTTTTTTTTTTTTTTTTTTTTTTCCATATTTCTGCTTAAAACATAGATTGTGGGGCCCTCATTAGAGCCGCTTCGGCGAGGCGGTTCTAATGAGTATTCTGTTTTTGAGCAGAAATAAGAAAAATAATGTATACCCCTGTAAACTCCAGTTTTACTATATAAAAGTGGGGTTTAATGGGGTCAAAATTATATAGGTATGTTTTCATGATGATGCGGACAATGAGGGCTCCAATTAGACTGCACGAATGCGCAGGCTGATTTGAGTCTTCGTTGGGCGCATATTACAGAAGGTACGTTTTGATACGTTGCGACCCGTATCATTTTTGGGTCGATTGTTTACAGTCGATCATATGTATACTAAAACAATCGATCCTCTATACATACACCAAAATTTCCTAAAGATAGTTGTCCACGTGATTATCATTGACCAATGAAATCAAACCGCACATTTGTACGAAATTGAGTCAACGGTTATTTATAGCCGCGCTGGTCTTGTTGCGGTGATGTCAGAGTGCTGCTGATAGAGGGTTCTGTAAACCTGGACTGGGACATTTAGGACATAAGCAAACAGTGTAGACCCAGATCAGACGCCGCAGACCGCGGTATCTGATCAGGATCTGCACTGTTTACTTAAAACACAGGAAGTTAAGAATTAAATGAAACAATCCTCAATCCCAGTTTTGGACCGTTTTCACGGCCTACACACAAGAGATAATCAACCCACCAGTGCCGTCAATGCTTTGATTGCTGTGTGGAAAATAGTTCAGGTATCCGCCTTAAGTTATAACCAGTGAAGACCTGGATAAGCTTGCGCATCTGCACAGGCCGATTAGAGTCGTCGCTGTCTGTCTGAAGACGTTTTGGACCCTTGGCTACCCACATTTGTCTTGCGAAGACTGATCAGACTGTGTGGATAAACATGCTGATCTGAGGCTTCGCTGGGTGCACATGTAATCTTGTAGGAAAGGTTGTGCAACGGCTCATTATTTTACACAAACCGCTTTATACCGACACCCGATACAACGACATAATTCGTTATAATGACAATTTGACTGTCACGAAACTTTCGCTTATGGGGTAACATTTAGTCACAATTTATGCAAGAATATTGTATTTAATACTATAAAGAAACATGTTTTGGATATTTGTTAGAATCGCCTAGGTGAGGCGATTCTAACAAATATCCAAAACATATGTTCTTTGAGGAAACAAGAATCTGCTCATTAAGTATTCTGTACAACAGCAAATTCATTTTAATGGCAACGTCTTTACGAACAAATGCTGTCGTTGTACTGGGGTTCACTGTATTTGATTCATCTTTTGCATGTCCTTTACAACCTACAAGGCCACCGACTTCATTCCGCGTGTTCACGTTAAACAGAGATAAAAGGCAAGAAGTGTACTTTTGTTTAGTTTTTAGAAACCTCACAACATGCCTCTGCATTATTTAATCACGCCAAAAGATGACTTTCTAAGCCTTTTAAAAAGTTTGTTTTTCCTTTCTTACGAATGCACAGCATTACAGTGAACCCTCGTTACAATGACAGCATTTGTTCCCAAAACCGTTGCCATTAAAATGAATTTGCTGTTGTAAAGAATCCTTAATGAGCAGATTGATATGTAACAAAGACCTTGCAGTGTTCTTATTTAGTCATAGAACACATGTTTTGGATATTTGTTAGAATCGCCTCACTGAGGCGATTCTAACAAATATCCAAAACATATGTTTCTTTAAAATATGAAATACAGTATTCTTACATAATCTGTTACTAATTGTTACCTCTGAAGTGAAGGTTTCGTGACAATCAAATTGTCATTATAACGAATTTTGTCGTTGTATCGAGTGTCGTTATAAAGAGGGTTGTCTGTAATTCTGTCAAATTGTTATTCCAAATAGAGAAGATTTTCTTTGATTTTCAAAACTTGATTTTGGCGTGAACTTGAAGATTATATTCTAAAGATGTTTTAAAATGCATACAATGAAAGGTGAAACAAAAGATTTGACAAATAATAATAATTCATTGAGATTTATCATCGCTTCAAGGCAAGTACATTTTTTCCATACAGATGCTGACAGACTTTAGTCACAAATGATCTTATCAGACTTCGTCTAATAAAAAGGCTGACCTCCAGGTAGGCATCCGTATTTATATATCAAAGTGAACAAAGCAGTTGGTTACAAAGGAATTTCTTTTAAACATGCATTTTATTTTAACAATCTCTATGTTTTCGATAAAGGTTTTTCATGTCATCCGCTTGTCATCTTGAAAATGCTCGAAATGTATGTACGATTTTGTTTTTCCTACTCCTCAAAATGACGAGGGGATTTTGATAATAGTTACCTAGCTATGCCAAAATGAAACGTAAATGAGGCAAAAGTTTAAGCTTTTCAAAATTTCAAAAAAGCTTGCTATCTTTCAGTCCTTTGTTTTTTGTTTTTCAATGTTCAGAGCGTTTTTAGCTGTCAAGCCATAGTACCATCCATCAAAGTTAGTAAAATGGTACCTGATCTTCAGTCCTGTCTGAATTTGAGGCTCAATGTTGTCATTCAAGAATTTTAGGAAGTGATTTAGTCCATATTGTCTCATCAAGTGTTATTCTTTCAACGGCAAATGGTGCGAAATGGAATATACATAGAAAATGAACAAAACCAAGTAAATACAACTTTTATTAATAAACTACTAAACAAACAAATAAATAAATTAAATACCAAACTAACAAACCTGCTAAAAATAACACAATAACTACGGTTTAATTAGTTTAATAAAAAAATATTAACAATCATACTTTAAATTATTCAAGGATGTGGTACAAGTAAAAAGTATCAGCTGTATTACTTAACATACATCACGAAAACATGTCTATATAATTTTGACTCCCTTAAACCCCACTTTTACAAAGTAAAACTGGGGTTTACAGGGGTATACATCATTTTTCTTATTTCTGCTCAAAAACATAGATTGTGGGTACTCGTTAGAACCGCCTCGGTTTTTTATCTGAAAATTTTCCTTTTTGGTTGTAAAATTTTCAATATATTTGAATAGGCATGTTTTCGTAATGATATACGACTAAAAGTTTGCGAAAATAAAAAAAAAAAAAAAAAAAAAAACATGTTAAAAAAGCACCAAAAAAAAACAAAAAACATGTAAATACCACTATGCTGAAAGTGTATCTTGGTAATTACTGTTTGGAACTTTGTTGTATATTATACATTTATGGTTGCAGTATATTATACATTTATGGTTGCAGTATATTATTGTTTATCAATACCCATCTACAGTACTGTATCTAAGAAAAATATTCTGACAGGCAGGCCTGGATAAACAGTGTAGACCCTGATCAGACGCCGCAGAACGCGGCGTCTGATCAGGGTCTACACTGTTTACCACTCAGCCAGCAGGTTTTTTGACACAAACCACATGTAGTATAATAAACGTTCAAATTTAAGGGTAAGTATGATAAGGAATTAGGCTGACCCAATATTGACGCTAAATAAGTCTATTTTCAGTCCGACTGGATTGATATCCCTTCTCAGTATAATATGGGGTGTGATATATGAAAGTAATCATGTAGTAACTCCCCTTATTCATGTCATAAACTGTAGCAAGGTAATCTTTTATCGTGTGCTAATATTTTACTGCTGCAAGCCATACGTTGTTGTTACATTGTTGTTTGCTAATCATGTACTGCAACGTTATCTTTTATTGTGTCCGTATATTTCCCTGTTGCAAGCCATACGTCTAATCATGAATTGCAGCAAGGTAATCTTTTATCGGGTGTTATATTTCCCCGCTGTAAGCCATAAGCAAACACCTCCTTACCAAGTCCATACACCTTACCCTCCTGTCCTGTGCATCCAATAATGAATCCTCTCGGCGGTTTAAATATTTGGCCGAAAAGCTCAACCAAATGATTGACATATAGCCGAAACGACGATGGTACCAGCTTTTACCCAATATGTAGGCGGTGCTGAGGTACAGATCTCAAATATAGTGCCATCTTTCATCATTTATTGCAATCTTTCGTGAAAGACAGCAATAAGAACAGACAAAGATCTAGTTAAGCCAGCGAAGCCTACAATCTGAGTCGAGGCACAGCATTACCTATAAGATTGTATGTGCGCCTAGCGAAGACTCAGATCAGCAGAAGTATGGCGCTGGAGTACGAACAGCGAAGAGTCAGATCAGCAGAAGTATGTCACTGGAGTACGAACCACCCGGTCAAAAAGCATTAACCGATAAAGCGACAATCACAACAGCAGCAGACCACATTATCACATACATGATTATTTTTCCGAGAAATTAAATCATAGCAGACGATCCACATGAAATGTCAAGCCGTGTTTTTTTGTTTTTTTTTTTTTTTTTTTTTTTCGAAAAATAACTACGTAAAAGACAAGATTCAGAATATCACCTAACACACCTTTGAATGGCACTTTTAATATATATAAAAATTATGTTTGCACTTGCTCTTCTTGGTTTTATGCCATTGGTTCGTCCACAGTTTCATAGATGTACATGTATAATGTCTAATGCCAGTTTGCCAATCTTGACCATATTTCATATGTGTAGCATCACTGGGCAGGGGAAAAGGCTGCATTAGGTTTTGGGGCACCATCCATTCATTTCACACTGTTATCTGGACTGGTTCCAGTCTCCAGTAACTAAATATCTTTTTTCTTAAAGTCCTGTTTGATAATCCACTACAATAAAACCAAAATAACATCAAGACTATATGGGCTGGTCACAAGTGACCAGCCTTTATAGTCTTGATATTATTTAAGTTTTATTTTAGTGGATTATCAAACAGGATTATAAGAAAAAATATCTGCCACTGGAGACTGGAGCCAGGCTATCTGTTTTCCTGTCCATTGTTAATTACACCTTATATTTCGGACGAAACTCACAGATTTTCCAGTTTTCACCTGTAATGCTTATGAGTATATTCCGTATTTGCTCTCTTTCTTGGTTTGTCTTTTTGTGTTGAGGTTTTACGACCCAGTCAACCCAACTGGGTCATGTCGAGCGCGGTCAGTTTACCTAACCACACGTGTACTGGGCAAGCTTAGTCCTGTTAACGGTTAACCAGTATTGTGCACATTCTTTCGCCAGAAACTGACAACTGCCCTTCTAGAATCAGCGGAAGGGAGAGAATGACCTTAGAAAATATTTCATGATCAATCTCTACGAAAGAATGTTGCCGACCTCGGCGGGGGTTGAACCCGCGACCTCCTGGTCTCCAGTCGGACGGTGCATCCAACTGGGCCACCGAGGCCGGCTCTCTTTCTTGGTAAACTTTAACTCCTTACCATACTTGTCCTAGGAATTGGACCGATTGCGTCAAGTGTGCTACCTATTGTGTCTAAAACTGCAGAAGAAGTGACAGTGTAATTCCTGATCAGACGCCGCGTTCCGCGGCCTCTGATCTGGGTCTACACTGTTTGCTCAGGCTGCCTGTCCGAATACTTAGAGCCGGCCACGGTGGCTCAGTCAGATGCGCGTTCGACGTGATCAGGAGGTCGCGGGTTCGACTTTCGCAGGGTAGGCAACATTCTTTCGTTGAGATTGATCATGAAATATTTTCAACGGTCATACTCTTCCTTCCGCTGATTCAAGAAGAGCAGGTGTCAGTTTCTGGTGGAAGAATGTCCACAAGTACTGGTCAGCCGCTTAGAGGACTAAGCATGCCTAGGAAAAATGTAGTTAGGTAAACTGACCAGCTTGACATGACCCTAACAGTGTTGATTGGGCCATTAAACTACAAACCGACCGACTAACCGAATACTTAGAGAAAATACGGTTTATTGATATTCTGTATTTCACCAGTCCTACAACATCTGCAGATAATATGATAATATGATGGGTGCTTATAGGTAAATAATGACCGACAGAAACCAGTTTGAAATATACGAAAACCATATCACTTTTCCCAAAACAATGGCAGGAGTTATTATATGAGCCGGAACGACAGAAAACGTACCTTCGGACATGTGCGCCCAGCGAAGACTCAAATAGCCTGTACATCCGCGCAGTCTGATCAGAGTTTTCGTTGTCTACATGGATGAAGAAGTTTGCACTCTTGGCTATCCGAAATGCGCCAGATGAAGATTCAGATCAGACTGCGCATTCGCGCAGTCTGATCTGAATCTTCGCTGGGCGCACGAATGTGCAGTCTGATCTGAATCTTCGCTGGCGTACATGTTCGGAGGTTCCTTTTCTAACGTTGTCATAATCTTTATTGAAGAACACATAACCTCTTTATTACGTATCCTACGGGAGACTGGATAACAAATAAGGTTTTAATGGTGATAGGTTGGGTTCTGTGAGCAAACTTTATTTTCTTGCATGAATGTAATTTTTGCTGAGGGAAGCAATTACAATAGCCCACCATCCCCAACTCCAACCCCATTCCCACCCAAACACAGACACCTCACACGTACCCACGAACACACTATTTTTCCTTTTTTTTTTTTTTTTTTTTTTCTTTTCTTTCTTGAATCATGACTGATATAGCAATATAGATGCATTTCTTTCAAAAACAGGTCGCGTCTTGAAGAAGTGTGCCTTCGATGTGCAGGGGTGCACCGAAAACCCTGTTTCGCTGCGCTTGCACTCGCTGTCATCGGGGTCTACATATTCATTTTGACCGCGTCATGGGAAAACGTGTCAGGCATATGCGAACAACGAAGGCCCCGATCAACCTGCGCATCCGCACAATCTGATCAGGGTCTTCCCCGTCCGCTAACAGTATCATTTGATACTTTAGAATGTATCAGTGGGGAGCAAATGCCTGGTTGAGACTAAAATTTGCTCGACGTGGGCCAATTCTAATACTGCAGAATAAAACGACAAATAGTAACTGCACAAATATGTAAGCTGACTGGAGTCAATGGCCCCAGTCAATGGCCCGCAGAGTATTGGCTCAAATTCTTTAAGTTTATGATTGTTACCGGTATATTATACATTTATGGTTGCAGTATATTATTGTTTATCAATACTCATCTACAGTACTGTATCTTAGAAAAATATTCCGACAGGCAGGCCTGGATAAACAGCGTAGACCCTGATCAGACGCCGCAGAACGCGGCGTCTGATCAGGGTCTACACTGTTTACCACTCAGCCAGCAGGTTTTTTGACACAAACCACATGTAGTATAATAAACTTGTTCAAATTTAAGGGTAAGTATGATAAGGAAGTAGGCTGACTCAATATTGACGGTAAATAAGTCTATTTTCAGTCCGACTGGATTGATATCCCTTCCCTCAGTATAATATGGGGTGTGATATATGAAAGTAATCATGTAATACACCCCCACCCCCTTATTCATTTCACTCGCTTCAAACAAAAAAAAAAAAAAAAAAAAAAAAAAAAAATGCTAATAACGTAGGCCAGTTCAGACTGCGTATTCGTACAGTGCAAGCATGACCATTACCTGAAGAATGCTTGGATACAATGTAACCGAATAATCATTATTACTATTGTTGTTGTTATTTAGTAGTAGTAGTATTGTCGCTGTTGTTCTTGTCGCTGCCGCTTTAAATTAATTATTATTATTATTATTATTATTACTATTATTATTATATTGTTATTAATATAATTATTATTATTATTATAATTAGTATTAATAGTATTATTATTGTTGTTATATTGCTGTTATTATTATTTTTATCATTATTATTATTATTACGTCTTCCGTTTAAATAAAAGATTATGTAGTGTTAATTTTCTTATGCACGCATATCAATAATGTGATTACCGTATATATACCCCAAAACGCCATCCATAAAAGTACAAAATTGATTTTATGATATTTACCCTAAATATTGCGACTCCTTAATTCCTACCATCATTATCCTAAATTTTGAACAACTCCATTTTACCATCTGTTGTTGTGTCTAAAAACTGCTCGATTATTGGCAAACAGTGTAAACCCTGATCAGACGCCGCCTTTTGCGGCGTCTGATCTGGGTTTATACTGTTTGCTCAGGCCTGTCTGGCCCAATACTTAGGGTTATTACGATCTCCTTATATACACTGTAAACAGCGGTCTAAACAGAGTTATTACGGTAGTGATATTTTTGCTGTTTGCTAGAAATGCTGGAGCACAATTTTCCTCATTCAAGCTTTATTTTTCGCCGCTGCTGTAGGTTCAGTTGGATTGGAAATACGAGGCCATGAAAATCGGATGTAACGCGGAATAAGAGTGGTTTATTTACATCTTCAACAAAACCAGACCTGCATTTATATCATCTTTTGTACAGCAAATTTTATAACGGGGGTTTTATCTGATCACTTCAATTTATGGATCTGTTACGAGATATTTATGCCAGTATGTTAAACAAACGTGTAGATTGAAGTAAATCTCTCTCTTTACCAGTGTTATCGATGAAAACTCTTCTTTAGTGACCTATTGTGTTTTCCGAGTCTGTTTTAACAGCTTGCGTTGTGTGTGGAAAATGTATGCCATTTTCTTGAAGATTTTCAGTAAAATCTAGTTTTTATGTTGTAAGAGAAAGGAATAGAAACGGGCTGCTTTTTAACTGGATAAGAATTTGGATAAAACTGCTGCCAGGGTGAGTCAAAAAAATATTTTTGTGTTTATTTTTTCATTGAGAAAGAACTGAGTTGCTTCCGTATATTATATGAGACGTTCAAGTGGGGTGGGGGTATTTCTGCCAATGAAATATTAGCCGATTTGAAGCTGAGGGTGTGTGTGTGTATATATATATATATATATATATATCAAGTAGCATATAAGACTAATAAGCTCTTTGTTATATATATATATATATATATATATATATATATATATATATATAGAGAGAGAGAGAGAGAGAGAGAGAGAGAGAGAGAGAGAGAGAGCTAACTACCCGTTGATGTGTCTAAAACCTAGGTGATGTGTGGTAAACAATGTAGACCCAGATCTGACGCCGCTTCTGCGGCGTCTGATCCGGGTCTACACTGTTTGCTCAGGTCTATCTGTCCGAATACTTCGGGTATATACGGTACATGTGATACGTAAAACAAGAAAAGGGTCATTATGCCATACACGAAAAGCGAAGCCCATATCGGCTAACGCGTCCACACAGTCTGATCATGACCTATACATTCTACAGTATGTTTTTATCCCATGAGAGGACAGTAGAGCACAGATCAGACTGTGCTATTTCGCAGGTAGATCTGTTTATACCTTCGTATTCGGCATTTGGCATAAGAGCCGTTTCCTTGTGTTCGGGGCATGGGATTCGCAGGCTTTTCTGGAGTTTTTCTTCTTCTTTTTTTCTTCTTTTTTTTTTTCTAATTTTATACTTGTAGGTCAGTCTTTGTGTTCTCGGGTAACAGGCTGAACGCGAATACGCAAGATGTCTGTATTGTTATTTAACCCATTTTAGACTGAATACACGCCCCCATACTATTATTTGGAATAGTCCAATTTCAATTTTAGGTATGTCAGGCTATGTGAGTTTAGATATTCTGAGAGAAAACTGTTGTGAAGTATTTGCAAACAGTGGAGATCCTGATCAGACGCCGCAGTCTGATCTAGATTGTCACTGTTTGCCAATTCCCTGTTTAACGCCTAGCATGCTTGGTAAAAAATTCAGCAGATGACATTTTGAAATATTTTTCTTCGTTACCCAGAAAGTAGGCTTTGGCGATTCATCCAAACTGTCTTTTTATCCAAATTGTCAAAGTCTATTTTCTGAGAAAAGTAAAAAATGAATATCAGCAATTTGTCGTCTGCTGAACGAACCCAGGGAGTGATAAAGGTTAACGCCGGTGTCATTGCCCCAGTTTGAGACAATGCATGTCTTTATAATATTTGATTAATTTAACAAGCGCCAAATAAAAATTCTAGCAGACGACATTCTATTCTTTTTTTTTTCAGAGAAAATAAATCTGCTAAACGAGATAATTCCCATGAAATGTAGACATTTCCTTTAGAAAATATTTCCAAATGTCGTCAGCTTCATTTGTGATCGGCGCCGTAAGGATTCAAAGGGGACTTGGACACCTTTTTGTAGATTCCCGCCATACTTCACAAGACAGACGACTTTTGTTACTTCCTATTTGCTTTCAGGCAAGCCAGTCCCTTTCTGAAAACAGCTCTATAATAAAGAGAGAGAATTTGCTGCCAAGGAGAACAAATTCTTTCCTTTTAGAGTAAATCCCGTTTCCGAAGGTATTATCGCGCAAGAAAGCAAACAGGAAGTCACAAAAGTTGTGTCCCTTGTAAAAAAATGAGAAAAACATCTACCATGGGTTTCCAGTCCCTTTAAATTGTAATATGATTACATTACTCATGATAACCAAAAAGTGTCTATATTTTTCTTATTTCTCGACAAAAACATATATTGTGGGTACTCATTCGAAACGCCTCACCGAGGCGCTTCTAATGAGTACCCACAACATATGTTTTCGCCAAAAAATAAGAAAAATATTTACCTGATACCCCCTCTTATCAAGACCTATGACAACAAGATGAAACTTTGGGAGAGTTGATGTTTGTGGGTTAACCTTAATCACTCTTCGGGCTAATTCAGCAGACGACAAATTGATGACCTTTTTGTTTTAATTTTTCCCATAAAACAGGATTTGATATTTCATGCAATTGGAGACAATTTGCAAGAAATGTCAAAACCTGTTTTCTGGATGAAAAAAAAAAATAAGAAAACATATTTCAATACGTCGTCTGCTGAAAATTTTACCCAGTGCTAAGTGTTAATATAAACATCTGAAGACCTTGGTTATTTGTGATCTTGTGAACAAAGTTTATTATAATCAGCCAATTTAAACCTAATTAACTAATTATGAACCTCATCAATTTCCAGATGTGTGTGTAAAGTACAGAACGAAAACAAAACCACAACACACATACTAAACCTTGTTTTATCTCACATTACGAAAACACGCCTATTCAAATATATTGAAAATTTTACAACCAAAAACTGGGAAATTTCCAGATAAAAAAGTCAAATATTTTTCATATTTCTGCTCAAAACATAGATTGTGGGTACTCGTTAGAACCGCCTCGGCGAGGCGGTTCTAACGAGTACCCACAATCTATGTTTTGAGCAGAAATAAGAAAAATAATATATACCCCTGTAAACCCCAGTTTTACTATATAAAAGTTTGATTTAAGGGGGTCAAAATTATATAGGCATGTTTTCGTGATGATATGGAAGAGCTAATGGGAATTGATATTGTGAAGCCCTACAGCAGCCCCTTTGTTCAAAGAACTCCTATTTGTTAGTTATTTCATACTAAGCGTCTTATATAATACAACGCGACAAAATATTTAGACGTAAACGTCTAAGTACCGGCGCAAATTTTGTTCATGTTTACATAGAGACGTGGGACAAGTGTATACTAAATTTTAATAAATTTCCAATGTAACAGGTAAAAAAGAAAAAACAAAGTGATTCTATAATGTTTGCTTTTATTAAGCTTTATGAAATTTCTTGATTGAAATGAAAATAAAATAGACATTTATCTGTTTACAACATAGTTTGTTATAAGATTTTTATATTTACCGGGATCGTCGGTTTATGTCACAAACCGTCGATCCCGGCAAATATAAAAAGTCCTTAGTGAGCTAATCGAATAGTCTATCATATATAAAAATCCAAAGCTATAGTAAGAGACCGGCGCGATTCCCGCGCCGGTCAATAAATTTCTGTAGCCCTAAAACGCCGGTGACAAAATAAGCGAACAGAAAATGAATAAAATGTTCTTACTTTTCCCAGGACTTGGCGTTTCATGTTACTCGTAATAGACTACAACCCCTTTATAACACGGTTCGTTATAACACAGTTTTGGATATAACACGAGTCAAAGATGGATCCCAAAAATGTACAGATTATATTGAAAAATGACCATAAATGGTCATTTTTCAATATAATCTATACATTTTTGTTCGGATATAACACGGTTGTTTAACTAACACGGTTTATGATATGGA
The DNA here is from genome assembly GCA_964016985.1 of Anodontia alba. Lineage (NCBI taxonomy): Eukaryota > Metazoa > Mollusca > Bivalvia > Lucinida > Lucinidae > Anodontia > Anodontia alba. Next base: position 13,473,519 of record OZ024836.1, on the reverse strand, counting down.
CCCCAACAATAGTGTTATAAAGAGGTTATGTTGTACATCAACTTATTTAGAGCACAATAACCCATTGTAGTCTAGAAACCCCTAAAACGGTAATTTGCGAACAGTGCAGACCCAGATCAGACAAGGCAGAACGCGGCGTCTGATTATGGTCTCCAGGGTTTGCAAATAGTTCAACCATTTTTCTCAAGGAATATCTATATCACATAACCTGATGTTCCTAAAATCGAAATTAGAATCTTCCAATATAGTGATGGGAAGTTCATTCAGTCTACAATGGGATATAGGCCCTTATCAGATTGTGTGGCTTTTCTTTTCTGACTGAATCGGAACTTGACTGTTCGCAAAAGCTCACGTTTTCTCATGGCGAGACACAAACTATCTTCTTTTATAATAGCAGTAATAATGATGTTTTTTTTTTTTTTTTTTTTTGTTTTTTGTTTTTTTTTTGTTTCTTTTTTCTGATGCGCAGACCGATCTGATCTGAGTTTTGTCTGATCGCAAAACCTGTTGTTATGCGATACCTATCCCATAAAGCGAAATACTTTATTAAACAGTCATACCTATGAGAAGGGAAAGCCAAAATATGGTAGTTTAAGATAGGTGCTTGCTTAATACAGGTAAATTTATACTTATTTTATGGAACCTGAAAAAATGACCGTTAAATACAGGTGATTGCTTAATACAGGTGGCCTTCAAGACAGGTTTGACAATAATTTAAATTACAACCTTTCTGAATATCGAAGGCTGTTTTGCTAATGATCTGAGGGAATGAATTACATTTAGATATATTGCTACACATCAGTATTATTGTACGGTTATAAATATAACTAACCTATTTATGCCTAGCGTCCCATAAATGGGACATTGGCAAACAATGTAGACCCAGATCAGACGCCGCAATCTGCGGCGTCTGATCAGGTTCTGCATGGTTTGCGTTAAGCGAAGAAATTTCTTAAACACATGGTACTAATACAAACTACCCAGAAATCCCTTTTATTGGAAATGGACCTGTCCAAAAAGTTGAGGTAGGAGAGTCAACTCAGCATAAATAGATTAAAATGTGCGATAACATCCGAGGAGCAAGCGTGCCGATATCATTTGATATTGGCATACTTTACTACTTGATATTGCACTCTCACTCAGATGCCTTCGAATGTTACCGTCACATTACTGCTCTTATAAGGGCAATGACTTCACGCCAAATTTTGGCATTCATTTTTGCAGACTATAAATTTTAAATAATAAAAATGCCTGTTTGAGGCTATTTAAAACAACTGAAAACTGTACATAGAAATATAATAAAAGGGTCATTGCACTGATATCGATGAATATTGTTTCGAGCTGGGCCATCAAAGGACGCGAGCTATTTTGTTTATAAATTCAATCATTACTTTTTATTCCGGCAGTCAGTATAGCAAACCTCTTTATAACGATAGTTTGAATGGAACGAATACTTAGTCTTCTGTGTAAGGCGCCAGGCGGAAATGACTTAAAGTCTTTCTGAAAGTTTTCGAAAGCACAGTGTCAGAAGAATTATGACAGGACTGGTGCTTAGAGCAAATGTTGATATTTTTCTTACCGTTATAGATTTGAGCGTAACATATGAATGAACACTTGCTGTACACTCTTTATCCCATTGTTGACTGAATAGTCTCTCCCACTATATATTGGAAGAGTCCAATTTCAATGTTAGGTACGCCAGGCTATGAGATTAACATATTCCTAGAGAAAAATGGTTGAACTATTAACAAACAATGGAGACCCTGATCAGACGCCGCGTTTTGCGGCGTCAGATCTGGGTCTACACTGTTTGCCAATTACCCTTTTACGGGTCTCCCGACTACAATGGGTTATTTTCGTGGAGATTGATCATGAAATATTTTCTACGGTCATTCTCTCCCTTCCGCTGATTCAAGAAGGGCAGTTGTCAGTTTCTGGCGAAAGAATGAGCACAATACTGGTAAACCGCTAAGAGGACTAAACCTGCCCAGTAAATGTGTGGTTAGGTAAAATGACCGCGCTCGACATGACCCCATTGGGTTGACTGGGCCGTAAAACCTCAACACAAACAAACAATGGGTTATTGGTTTACATATCCTTTAAATGATAGTGTTATATTTACAAAATAATAATGTCGCTGTTTGTTTGTTTGATGTCGAGTTTTACGGCTCAGTCAACGTTCTGTTAAGGTCATGGTGAGCCGGTCAGTTAAAATCGGTCAATTAACCTCCTACTCACACTCATCATGGGCAGGCTTAGTCCTCTAACACACACACACACACACACACACACACACACAGAGAGAGAGAGAGAGAGTGTGTAGTTTTGCTTATTCTTGTTTCTCCGACCACACGGGTTCGATTCGCGCCGAGTGCGGCAGCATTCCCTCATTTTCTTGTTGAGATTGATCATGAAATACTGAAATACTGTTTCTACAGTTATTCTTTTGCTTCCGCTGATTCAAGAGTTTCTGGCCCAAATGTAGTCTAGCCGCAGACCCTTTCTTTATTTTTCTTTTCTTTCTTTTTTTTTTTTTTTTTTTGAGGGGACACAACACTTGTATAGCTTGTAGAATTTTTGTTTACTTCAGTCCCTTGGCTTGTTCAGCCATAGGTAACTTGAAGTTGCATTGAAGAGGATCATTATAAAAAAGTAATGTAGAGAAAAAGGGAAATAGATATAAAACAAAAACGACTGGAGCCAGTCTAGCCCAAATGATGTGTACATGTGCTGGTTAGCCGCTTAGAGGACTAGCCTGCTCAGGAAAAGTGTGGCTTGGTAAACTGACCGGCTCAACATGGCCTTAATAGCGTTTAACTGCAAACCAATCAACAAACCCTAGATCTCACCACCCCACCACCCCTATGAACCTTTAATCCAGGTGTCTGCGAAACGAACGAGAAAGGTGTTTGTGGGGTGTATACCCCACAAACACCTTTCTCGTTCGTTTCGCAGACACTGGTGTATACCCCACAAACACCTTTCTCGTTCGTTTCGCAGACACCTGGATTCATAAATCAAATGCACCCTGTGTGTCTCGAACATTTCAATATAAAGGTTCATTTACTTTGTATAACCTTCCCTTGTTAGTTTAAAATTGAAATACCCAAATGAATGTGATATCAATATCTTAATTTGGACAATGTCTTGAGAGAATACCCTCTTTTGGTGATGACCGAACAGCTCCGCATACGCCCGTTAAGTTCATGAACTTTGAGTCATTTTAATAGCTCCTGCTTAGTTCATATATTATGTCTGTGAAAAGCGAAGGTCCTGACCAGCCTACGTAATCTGCGCTGGCTAGTCGGAGCCTTCGCTGTTCGCGTATGCCATACGGCACCTTTACTTGTGTCAGTGAGGACCGCGGAATGTACACAGGTCGATGTGCATTGCTTAAAGCGAACCGCGAGATATATGAATCAGCGCGCTACAATCTTCGCACAAACAAGTGAAGCTCTTGACAAAAACTGCACAGGGTGCACAAAAACTTATCTGGGACTTTTTGTTGGCATATGACATAATGCAGGTTTTTTATGCCCAGAATCATTTCTTTGTTGATGGAAATTTATTGTGTTCTCGCGGTATCAGCTGTTGTCATTGATTGTGGCTTCATCCTTTCAGTTCTCCTTCTCAACAACCGTTCTCTAATGAAATTCCCTATACAGTGTCTCAATCAATATATACACAGTTGGACAAATGTTGGGTTGTTGAATGGAGATACAGATTGTTGAATGGAATGGATGGCTTGGTGATTAGTGCAGCCGATCTGTAAGAGGAGGTTCATGGATTCGAACTAGGTCGTGTCATACCAAAGACTTTTAAATGGTACTATCTACTCTTTTGCTTGGAGCTCAGCATTTCAAAGGTATACTGTTTGGCCCATGTGTCTAGGGAAGACAGCGGTCCAGAAGTGAGCATTGAGCTCCCAACCACACCCAGATACCGTCACGACATGACTAAAAGCTTATTGAAATCAACGTTGAACGCGGATTAAACAAACAAACAAGCCTCTGGTGTCTGGTACACTTACAATGGTCGTGTAGTACATTTTATGGGACGAGCAGTCTGTTTCCCACGGCCCAGGTTTCGGTCTAATGTTACATATGTCGTACATGCCGTAAAAAAAGTAGCTAGATTCGGGGATATTGCTAGCCCAAAGTTACTATGGGCCCTTGAAATGGGCCAAGGGCCCATGTCTCATTCAAATACATGTAAAATCTAGAACTTTGATGGGCCTTTTCAAATTTTGATAGGCCCTTTGGAAATTTCGATGGGCCCAAGCATCCTTAATACCCACCTTAGATCAAAATAAACATTGGATTTGGATAGCTTGTATAGGGGCGGGGGAGTGGGGGAGGGCAGCCAAAAATAAATTCAATTTAAGTCTAACATTAATGGTTGTCACACAAAATGGATTTGGCCCATCCCAGAAATGAATTATCCCTGTAGGTTAATAACCGCAAAAGTGTCTTGTTACTACCTTAACGCATAGCATGCAGGGAAAAATTTCAGCTGACTACATTTTGAAATATGCTTTCTTATTTTTGCCAGAAAATAGGCATTGGCATTCCATGCAAATTACCACCTTAAGAGACAATTTGCATGAAATGCCAAAGCCTATTTCTTAAGGAGACAATGCGCATGAAACGTCAAAGATTATTTATTAGAAGACAATTTGCATGAAATGCCAAAGTCTATTTGCTGGAGAAAAAAAAAATAATAATAATAAATATCATCAGTTTGTCGTCTGCTGACTTTTCCCAGAGTGTGGTGGAAGTTAATGATGAAATTTGCCTTCAGGAAGTCATCTGTTAGGAAAAACTAGCATCCTAATGTCAGGAAGGGCGGCTAGAACCGGGAAGGGCCGTTAGAACAGGGAAGGGCAGTTAGAACTGGGAATGGCAGTAAGAACCAGAGTCGTGTGAGAGACAGTAGTTCTTGACAAATTCTAGCTAGAATTTTGTTTGGATCTCAGTTTATACCAAGCACCGAACTTAACGCTTAGCACTCTGGGTAAAAATTTCAACTCTGGGTAAATATTTCAGCAGATGACGTTTTGAAGTATTGTTTTCTTATTTATTTCAGAAAACAGGTTTTGACATTTCATGGGAAAAATAAGAAAATAACATCAATGTGCCGTCTGTTGAATAAGCTAAGAGAGTGGTAAATGTTAATAAATTGAAACAACTCTGTATGATTAAAAATCTGCGTTACTGTTTAGTAAATGACTCCATTTGAACCGGGGCACAGCATTCCTATAAGACTGCATGTGCGCCCAGCGAAGACTCAGCTCAGCCTGCGCATTGGCAAAGTCTGGTCAGAGTCTTCGCTGCCCGTCAGAAGACGCTTTGGATCCTTGGCTACGCACAGAGTGCCGTGTGAAGACTCTATTCAGAATCTTCGCTCGGCGCACTTGCAATCTTGAAGGAAATGCTGTGTCCCGGCTCATTTTTTTTTTTATCCGTAGAGTGAATGTAAAATAAGAAAGATTAATAGCATCATCTAAATTATCTCAATTATGTCAATTTTCTATTTGTTACAAACATATAACTGCAATTTTCCACGTTTTCCGATCATTTCCGTAGCATTCAATATGCTCAATAACCCAGCGTCCATGACAGATATAGGAAAATATTATTAATTCATACATGTGGAGAATATGCTAATAAAATCGATAGAAAACCACAGTAATCATTAAAAATTGATATTTGCATATAGTGCTTGATAGTGCTGGACCTCGGTCGAATGTCAAGGTCGTCACGACTCGGAACAGTCGCAAACCAACCCCCCCTCCCCCCCCCCCCCCCTCACACACACACACACACACACACACACACACACACACACACACACACACACACACACACACACACACACACACCAGAAAATAGCCTTTGATATTTCGTGCAAATTAAATTGCATAAAATCTTAAAGCATAATTTCTTAGAAAAAAAATAGGAAATGTATTTCTAAATGCCGTCTGCTGACAATCTTAGCCATCATGCTAAGCTTAATAAATTTTCAGACACACTATTACAGTTTTGCTCCAAAACATTGTGTGGTGTGGTTTGGATTTCGTTTATCCATGTCAGGCATTTTGATGACGTGACTCGGAATATGTAATGAGTGTCCAACAGGAAATGGGATGCAAAACTGGTTTTGAATTGCAAATAAATGGTGGTAAAACATTTCTCAGTCGTTTTCCAGTCAGTTATGAACTTATCTAAAAGTCACAAGCTGTTGGAGCAATATTCCTCATTCGGTGAAAAAGTTAATGTTTCTGAGGTGGAACCGTCCGTCTTTGTGACTTGACAAGTCCATTGTTGCAAATTGGGTTGCGATATCAGTCATAGTCGTCTCGGCTGGATCTACTCTATTTTGAAAAGTATTGGTTTTGATCGACAATGCTGAAAAGAATTCAGGCAACTCGATTGCACTTTATCGCAGACTTAATTACGTTATACTTTTGTTGTGCAACAGAGTTGATGATTCTCTGTCAGTTAACATACCACCAGACTTCTTTAAAAAAAAAAAAAAAAAAGCATGTTGATATAGGTTTCTTATTTTTCCTTGAAAATACAAATTGGTATACATCAGAAGCACCACACCAGCGCTTCTATTGAGTACCTATAAAGTAAGTTTTAATGTCCATTTTTTCAAGGCCCAAATCATCACGAAAACACGCTTATGTTTTGACCCCCTTAAAACCCATCTATTATATAGTAAAACTGGGGTTTACAGGGGTATACATTATTTTTCTTATTTTGCGAAAAACATAGATTTGGGTACTCATTAGAACCGCCTCCCCGAGGCGGTTCTAACGAGTACCCACAATCTATATTTTGAGTAGAAATATGAATAATATCAGAATGTTTTATCTGAAAATTTTCCTTTTTTTGGTTGTAAAATTTTCAATATATTTGAATAGGCATGTTTTCGTAATGTTTCACTTGTTTGATAAGGGCCTTTTTCCAGCTTCATATATACGTCCATTTTCGTCTGTATGAAAAAATAGAAAATAAAACTATCACGTTTACCTTGAGTATTCTTGCAGGCAGACCTGAACAAACAGTATAGACCTTGATCAGAGCATTGTTTGTCACTCATCCTGCAATATATTTGTTTTCTTTTTTTTTTTTTTTTTTTTTTTCTTTCTGGTATATCAGCTGGTTGTCAAATGGATTTTTTTTTCTTCAAATTTTAGGACTTACGACCGATATTGTATTACAAATATCCTAATATTTATGGTAAATACGGTATTTTTTTTCGTGTATGCCCTATTTGACCTAAATATTGGGACACCGTAACTACCATACCTGTCCTAAAATTTGAACAAGCCCATTTTACTACCTAATTGTTTCTGAAAACTGCTTGAAGAGTGTCGATCGTGTAGGCCCTGATCAGACGCCGCATTTTGCGGTGTCTGATCTGGGTCTTCACTATTGGCGCAGGCATGTTTCTCCCAACACTTAAGGTTATTACGGTACTCGTGTCCGCGTCATCTTCAATCCTCTCAGGTACTAATAAGCAAGGTAGTCTTTGCGTAACCGGTGATAAAACTGGTTATTCTTGTTATAGATGGACAAAAGCGCATCTGCGAACCATTGGAAGACAGCATATAATAATTCAATTGATATTGATCTATAGAAGCGATATTGTCTCCATAGACACTGACCTGTCAGTAATGATAAGTAAGTTCCACAATGATATTGACAAGGTTGCTGTTAATTTTGTATTGACAGAAATATGATACAGCTGGTCGAACTGTGGGGAAATGTGGCATATATTTATAGCGCTAAGTCGTTTATTTTTATTTTATTTTATTTACTGAATGTTTGTTTCGTTTTTAACCCTAAAATATTGATTTCTTTTCAAATATTTCACGCAAACATGCTGTCAAACCTGTCTTAAAGACCGTCTGTATTATCTGTATTAAGCAATCACCTGTATTGATTATTTACAGGTCAGTTTTCGGGTTCCATAATAAGAATATTTTGCAAATTGGCCTGTATTTTTAGCAAACGTCTGTCTTAAGCAACCAATTTTTTTGGATTTCACAATGGGTCATAGGAGCTTGCTAGACATGTTGTGATGTTCATTGGAGTCGCCTCGTCCAGACATTTCCAGTGAGTGCTCACAAGCGGTATGTTTCCATGGAGCAATGAGACATTACGAAAACACGCCTATTCAAATATACTGAAAATTTTACCACCAAAAAAAATGAAAATTTTCAAATAAAAAATTCTGATATTTGTCAAATTTCTGCTCAAAACATAAATTGTGGGTACTCGTTAGAACCGCCTCGGCGAGGCGGTTCTAACGAGTATCCACAATCTATGTTTTTTTAGCAAAATAAGAAAACTAATGTATACCCCTGTTATCCTCAGTTTTACTATATAAAAGTGGGGTTTAAGGGGGTCAAATTATGTAGGCGTGTTTTCGTGATATCACAAACTGTATATTCCGTAGAGAAATGAGAAAACTATCCATCTGGATACTTCGTTGGCTAATGATATTATTGCTACATTCTTGGTATCTTAGGTATTAAAAGCCACTTATGCTCCAGCAGACTGCATATTTTCAGGGAAAAGTAAGAAAAGTATGTAGTCTACTGAACCTTACGAGTAAAACATGACTGCGTTCGAGTGGTACACGAATGAAGACGGATATGTTGCTGCATTAGAGGAGTACTCGAATGAAGACGGATAAGTTGCTGCATTAAAGTATTAGTACTCGAATGAGTCTTCACGGACATGGCCGCATTAGAGTAGTACTCGAAAGAAGACTTTTGATTGATTGGGTTTGGGTTTAACGACACGTCAACGCTTATGGGTAATTTGTGTCGTCTCCCAGAGAAAGGGAGAAGATAGATAGAAGTAGAGGAGATAAAAGTGAGGGACAGGAGAGAAGGGGGAAAATGAATGAAATTGAAGAAACAGAAGAAATGAACCCCCCCCCCCCCCACACACACACACACACACCTCTACCCTTCCCTGCTGCAAGGATAGCAAGCCTTGCGATGCCGCAAGATACACGACACCTTTGCCTCACCCAACCACCCCCTACTCGAATGAAAACGGATATGTTGCTCATTAGAGTAGTACTCGAATGAAGACGGATATGTTGCTGCATTAGAGTAGTACTCGAATGAAGACGGATATGTTGCTGCATTAGAGTAGTACTCGAATGAAGACGGATATGTTGCTGCATTAGAGTGGTCCTCGAATGAAGACGGATATGTTGCGGTATTAGAGTAGTACTCGAATCAAGATGGATATGTTACTGCATAAGAGTAGTACTTGAATGAAGACGGACATGGCCGCAATAAAGTAGTACTCGAATGAAGATCAACATGGCTGCGTTAGAGTTCTCGAATGAAGACGGATATTTTGCTGCATTAGAGTAGTACTCAAATGAAGATCAACATGGCTGCGTTAGAGTACTCGAATAAAGATAGATATTTTGCACCACGTGATGTTAATTTCTTCAGATAACTACTGCCCTGTCTTTTAGACGTTCAGTGTCTAATTGAAGAAAGATAAATCCTTTCTAGTTGTTTAGTCGTTTGTCTTATATTGGGTGCCAATGTATTGATCTGATACAAGTATAAATCCTTTTTGATTTGATTAGTCCGAGGAAATCTTGGAGTTTTATTTCAATCAATGCCGAATGGTAAACTGATTGGAGATGTATGTCGTAGACTGGTTCCGGTCCCTGGTGACGGAAATGATTTTGTTTTAATTTTGACCCCCTTAAACCCCACTTTTATATAGTAAAACTGGGGTTTACAGGGGTATACATTTTTTTTCTTATTTCTGCTCAAAAACCTAGATTGTGGGTACTCGTTAGAACCGCCTTGTCGAGGCGGTTCTAACAAGCACCCACAATCTATGTTTTGAGCAGAAATATGAAAAATATCAAATTTTTTTATCTGAAAATTTTCATTTTTAGGTGGTAAAATTTTCAGTATATTTGAATAGGCGTGTTTTCGTTATGATTTTTTTTATACACCCAAAAGTCAAAGACAATAGTAACATGTTTAGATTATGCAGCCCTGTTCAATAGAGACCATTGCTTCATAATCTTAGCATGTTAATTTTGTCTTGATTTTATTACAGTGTCTATATCAAGCATCACGAAAACATACCTATATAATTTTGACCCCCTTCAACCCAATTTTTATATAGTAAAACTGGGGTTTACAGGGGTATACATTATTTTTCTTATTTCTGCCCAAAAGCATAGATTGTGGATACTCGTTAGAACCGCCTTGGCAAGGCGGTTCTAAGGAGTACAAACAATCTATGTTTTGAGCAGAAATATGAAAAAAATATCAGAGTTTTTTTTTTTTATCTGAAAACTTTCAGTTTTTTTTTTTTTTTTTTTTTTTTTTTTTTTTTTTGTGAAATTTTCAATGTATTTGAATAAGCGTGTTTTCATGATGGAGAATTGTATGTTTAATCACTAAGGATAGGAGCAATTCTAGATGTACCTTAATTGCTAGTTTATTATTTTATATGTAGTAATATGTATATATGTATATGATGATACACCAGCACGAGACTCTAATAAACTGTTATGTATGAGCTACATATACATGCCATCTTAAATAGGTTTTCATGACAGCTAGGCTATAAACTTAGGCATAGGCTTATAATTCTACTAAGTGACCGTCAGTAGAATTACATCGCGACACACGCGTATATAATTTTGCCCCCCTTAAACCCCACATTTATAAAGTAAAACTGGGGTTTACAGGGGTAAACAGTATTTTTCTTATTTTTGCTCAAAAATATAGATTGTGGGTACTCGTTAGAACCGCGAGGCGGTTCTAACGAGTACCCACAATTTATGTTTTTAGCAGAAATATGAAAAATATCAGAGTTTTTTATGTGAAAATTTTCAGTTTTTGGAGATGAAATTTTCTATATATTTGAATAGGCGTGTTTTCGTAATGTAAGCCTCTGACTTAGGACATAAAGTATTTGAGGAAAGACAGACAAATAGACAGACAGACAAATTTCACATTTATAAAGGAGTTCCCTATCTTACTTAGTTAAGTCATCAACATCATATTCTGTTAACATTTTTGGCATGAATTTGTTTATTTTAAAGGCTCTTTGATAAATAATTATAACATAGATGATGTGTAAGTTGATTCTGCGGAATAGCAATAGTCGACCCTTTGAAGTTATAGATGTCCTCCACTTTTAACTCTAATTACTAACAGATCATATTTACTCATTGATTGTCTACGCCCATGCGTAGACAAACTTAGAGTTTGCCATTGCTTCGGAAGCATTTTATAATAGCTCATTCTTGTACAGGGAGGATGTTATGCATCCAGAAAAATGCGTACGCTAGTATTCAAAGTTAGCAGTCATTATGAACTGAACATCTTCCAAATTATTATGCGTTTGCAATAAAACAAGATGATGCATTGCTGTCTCAAAAAAAAAAAAAAATCAAGCTTTTACCGTATTCGACCTAATTACCGCGCTGTGCGCTAAGATTTTTTAAAATTACTGGGAAAACTTGTGGTAAAGTATGTATATATCTACTAAGGGTACACTTTAAAAAAGATCAGCAAAGTACTTATTTGATGATGTTGAGGCGATTTTTATCTGATTTTCTTTAATATAGCATATGTTGTGGGTACCCATTTGAATTGCATCGACAAGTCGATGCAATTCGAATGGGTACTCACAACATATGCCGTTATAATGAGGTAGACAAAAAGTGCACTGGCTGTAATCTGAAGACTACGAAATTGCTCGACTGTGCGCTTATAGGGGTATGTGTGGTAATTTGGTCGAATACGGTATATTATATCAGTTTTGTTGCATATGGATCGTCATATTTATCCGAAATATTTAGAACAGACAGTCCTAACAAACAGTGTAGACCATGCGGCGTCTGATCAGGGTCTACAGTGTTTGCCACTCACCCAGCGGTATAAATGATTATACATGTAATTTTTATGTTCGGAGAAGAAACTTCGCAGCCTACTCTGGATCATTGCTGTTCGTAAACGTATCTGATCAGGACACGTACTGTCCGCATAATTATAGCGTAAGTACTTTTTTTTATCATAGCGTAAGTTCGTGACTGATCAGGAAGTTTTTTTATCATTACGTTTAAACATCTACGTAAAAATGTACTTTTGGCCACAGCTCTTGATATGCTCATTCTTATAAACCACATATATTTTAAATTATTCCTCTTTTCTCAGCAAAGAACATATATTTTAGGTACTCATTAAAGGCGCTTCGTTGTGGAGCCCCTAATGAGGAATTACAGTAAACGCTTTTCAGGAGAAATAATAAAAAAAAATACAAAAACATTAAAACATTTATCTTTTGTGGAGAAATCTTGTCTAGAGTTTTGTGCCATGGTATTTTCACCATATAATAAGGCGAATGAGGAGGATTTTGGTTATTAAGTACATAAAGACAGATTTATGCTGCAGTGAAAAAAAGTTGGTAGAAGTAAAAAAAAAAAAAAAAAAGAGCTATTTGAAAAGCTCGTTAAAACTTGCAAAATCCGTCAAATAATGTAGACCCCCTACCCATACACACATACACACACAGACACACACACACAAACACACACACACACACACACACAACACACATACTCATACCCCCGCCCCCTCCCCCCCCCCCCCACACACATACTCACCCCCACCCCCATACACACACACACACACACACACACACACACACAAATACAACTACAGTCGACTCTCGTTATCTCGAATTCCAAGGGACTTCTGAAATAATTCGAGATATCCGTACCTCGACATATCAGATTTGCAGAATTGAGGAAAAAATAATGCGAACAACAACATTTAACAAATACATATGTAATTGGACTCTTAAGTTAGGTATATTTTGAAAATATTGTGGAAAAGAAGAGAAATTGCTCCTTAGGAGCAATTTCTCCTCTTTTCCACAATATTTTTTTTACCTGTTTCATGTTTAGGCAGGGACCAGATTTTCGCTTCGAGATAAGCGGTTATTCGAGATAAGCGAGGTCGAGATAACGAGAGTCAACGATACTTATTACACAGACTTGTGAACGTAATGTTACAATTGCTATATACAACGACCTTTAAAATTCCATGAGGGTTTCTTTATATAGGTCACTGCTAAATATAACGCGATATATTGTTGTATGTGAAAGCGTTATAAAAGAAGTTGATTGTTGTTCAATTTGTGAAAACAAAAAAATATTGGCATGAAGTCCCTTTAAAATAAATAAGCTTTCTTTTCTTTTTTTCTTTTCTTTTTTTTTTTTTTTTTTTTCTCAGGAAAATATTCGTTTACCATTGTATTTGGTGCGAAATACTAAATATTGACGTACGGTGTATAATACATTTTGAGATACAGAATTCAATCATTATTACAAGAAAATCCTGAAATGAAGCCTGTATTATGTAATTTCAATGGCTGGAAGTGTCAGCTTGTCATCAACTACACATTTTCTTTTACACAGTTTATTAGCGACTTATCGGGCGTTATGTAACATATTGTTCGATACCTCAGGCCAGATTTTTTTTTTTTTTTTTTTTCTTCAGCTTTATGGGAAGGAGGAATAAAAGATAAACATACAATTATGAAAAACCTTGGGTCGATCAAATACAGTCGAACTTCTATTAAATGGCTCTAACATCTTTGGGACCGTGGAAATTTGTTTGAGATATGGGTAGTTCGAGCCACAGAGGGTTAATCATGGCACCAGGTCAGGAAGCAAAAAGCGATAATGTAGGGAAATCTTTTCGATTTTCTACACAATAATTGTATGTTGAGTGTACTCATTAGAATCGCCTCGATGAGGCGATTCTAATGAGTACATACAACATACAATTACATGATAAAATAAGTAAATTTCCCTAAATATTTGTTTTCTTAAGCTGTCGGAAGAATTTCGTAGGGACTCAAAGACAAGTTCGAATTAGCCATGGTAAACGAGCCATCGGTGTTCGAGCTATCGAGGTTTGACTGTAAAATAATTTCCATGCTATATTTCAGCCCCAAATTTGAAGTGTAAGGACATAAAATAAAATAAAATTCAAAATGCAGATTTTATTTTTCCAGAGGAACAAAAAAGCATATGATAGGAGCTCCCCTAAACCTAAAAAATGTAAAACTCTGGCCTTACAATGCTTTATACTAGAGAATCCTGTGAGATGCTTATATCCCGACCTTAACTGTAGCGGAAAATGGTTGCAACAACTGTCGTGAAGAGTTGTAGACTGCAATATTTGATGCTTTTACGTCCCCTACGTGTACCGTTTTTATCCCCGCCCCAACTTCAGAGAATTTGAAAGGGCATATTGGTTTGGGCTTGTCCGGCCAGCCGACCAGCCGTCCGTTTGTCCATATGTCACGCTTTTCTTGTAAGCAAACTATCTAAGGAACCACTTCAGTTAGGCTCATGGATTTTTGCAGGCAGTTTGGAACTACATGTAATGTATGGATGATCTGATTAAATTTTGGTGACCTTTTGATGACTTTTATTAGAATTATGCCCCTTTTCAGCTTTGGCTTTTTGTACCTACAACCTTGTACCTACAAGCGTAAAGTTGGGGCATAGTCTTTTACAAACGCAATTCTAGTTATCTGACGTATTGGGGCAGATACCACTGAGCAAACAGTGTAGACCCAGATCAGACGCCGCATAATGCGGCGTCTGATCAGGGTCCGCACTGTTTGCACAACATCTAGCAGTTTTAGCGAAGTTTGTATGAAAGCAAGGCAGTACTAACGCATCACACGTAGATGCATTCGTCGCTGTCTCCGTGTGCCTAGTAGCGGTAAAACCTTGCGCTACTGCATCTTTTTTTTTTTATATATGCCATTTGTAGTCATGGTCCGCCACAAAGCACTTGGTTGCGTTCAGTAGTGCAGTGATAGCGAACAGGTTACCGTGGATCCCTGCACATAATGACGGGCGCCAACAGAAGCAGGGCTCCAGGGCAAAACACTCGCGAGGAACGCAGCCCTGGTCTTGTTAACTGGAAATCAGTTCATGTCTTGGAATGCACCTGTATGAAGTAATTCTGGGAGAAATCTTTACAACTTATCAAAAACCATATTATCATTTTTGATAATTATTATCTTTCTTACTCTAAATCTCGGATCTAATAATATATTGGGTCCAAGCCTAAATATAGGCATGAGCAAACACTGTAGATTTAGATCTAGAATGCGGCGTCTGATCAGGGTCTACACTGTTTGCCACTCAGTTCAGCAGTTTTCACACACATCAACACGTAGTAAAATGGACTTCACATATCGGCAAAGTACGGTAAGGAGTTAAGGTGTTCGAATATTTCGGGCAAATACGGCAAAGTACGGTAAGGAGTTAAGGTATTCGATTACTTCGGGTAAATACGGCAAAGTACGGTAAGGAGTTAAGGTGTTCTAGTACTTCGGGTAAATACGGCAAAGTACGGTAAGGAGTTAAGGTGTTCGATTACTTCGGGTAAATACGGCAAAGTACGGTAAGGAGTTAAGGTGTTCGATTACTTCGGGTAATTACGGCAAAGTACGGTAAGGAGTTAAGGTGTTCGAGTACTTCGGGTAAATACGGCAAAGTACGGTAAGGAGTTAAGGTGTTCGATTACTTCGGGTAAATACGGCAAAGTACGGTAAGGAGTTAAGGTGTTCGATTACTTCGAGTAATTACGGCAAAGTACGGTAAGGAGTTAAGGTGTTCGATTACTTCGGGTAAATACGGCAAAGTACGGTAAGGTGTTCGAATACTTCGGGTAAATACGGCAAAGTACGGTAAGGCGTTAAGGTGTTCGAATACTTCGGGTAAATACGGCAAAGTACTGTAAGGAGTTAAGGTGTTTGAATACTTCGGGTAAATACGGAAAAGTACGGTAAGGAGTGAAGGTGTTTGAATACTTCGGGTAAATACGGTACCTCGACTTGGAACGATGCTATCATCAGCTGCATAATGAAGTGAAAACATCTATGCCATGTGCAAACAATGAAAATCTTAGAACAATCTTTTGAACTGGGCCTTCGCTGACCGCTAACAGATGTGGAACACACGAAAAGGGCCCTTATGCAATTTGCGGGCAACGCAGGCCCAAATCAGCCTGCGCATTCGCGCAGGCTAATCTGGACCTTCGTTGTCCGCTTACAGAATTAATGGATATTGTAGTATATGTCGACGAACAGAGAATACCCAGATGAGACTGCGCGGATGCGCATATATCTGGACCTTCGCTATTCGCATATGGCATAAGAGCTTCCCTCTTTGCGTAAGCTCCGAACAGCCCTTCTCACAATGCATAGCTCAGGTTATAAAATTAGTAACCTGACAAGACTGTTTAGCTGCAAAGAGTGGTCAAGATCATTGCTATTTCATACATGCATAGTAAAAATAGGTGGATTTCTCACTGTGTGTAGAGAAAATATGTAGATAAATATACTTTTTATCGTATCTAGAGTAACTGATTCATTCCTTAATTGGATTGTAGCAGACGACAACTATTATTTTTAAGAGAAAATAAGATTTGGCATTTCATGTGAATCGTCTGCTAAGCAGACATGTCAAGCCTTATTCTCTGTGAAAAACTAATATACAATGTACAAAAGTAAATGAATCTGCCGTCTGCTGCAGTTGTAATTAACATTGTAGTATATTGTTTTTCATAGAAATAATACTTGGCTTTTCATGTGAATCATCTGCTGGGAGGACGATTCACATGAAATTCTCAGTCTTATTTTCTCTGAAAAATGAAAAAAAAAAATCAAAATGCTGCAGATGTGGTTAACGTTATGTCATGACCTATAAGGAGGGTCTAATTCAAGGAGCAACACTCATACAATTATTCTTAATGTTATGATTAATTCAGTAATTATTAACCCTTAAAACGCCAGTCGAAACTGCAGCGGACTTAATTCTGAAATATTCATTTTTTGCTATTTAAAAAAAAAAAGTAAGTCTTGACATTTCATGTGAATTGTCTGCCGAAATGTCAAGACTTATTTTCTCTGAAAAATAAAAAATAAAACAAATATTTCAAAATGTCTTCTGCTACAAAATTTGCTTGGCGTTTTAAGGGTTAAATTTGACGTATCACGTGGACTCGTAATAAACAGCGTACGCATTATTTCAACGTTTCAAGTGCGTTGACTACTTTAAGCTCTCGGCTACTGAATTTTTTCTCTGTTTTTGTGGCAGTATTTTTGTAACATTTTGGATATATTGGGTACATATTTGTGTATATGAGTGGATTTTCTCCATTTTGGACATCATGTACAAGAACTTGTTCCCATCCGGAAACGAGGTACCGTAAAAGTCTTTTTTTTTTTTTTTTTTTTTTTTTTTTTGTTTGAGTTGGAGTTTTACGGCCCAGTTAACACTGTTAAGGTCATGTCGAGCCGGTCCGTTAACCTACTCACATTTTTCCAAGGCAGGTTAAGTCCTGTAAGCGGTCAGCCAACACTTTCGCCAGTACGTGATAACTGCCTTTCTTGATTAGCGGAAGTGGGGGTTGGGGAGGGACAAGGGGGATTGAGTCTTTTTTTTTTTTTTTTAAATTTAAATCTAGATAAGACACTTTTTACCCAAATGTAAAAGTATTATATTTTTCTTATCTCTCCTGTAAACATATTTTGTGGGTACTCATTAGAAGCGCCTCGACGAGGCGCTTCTAATGAGTACCAAAAAATGTGTTTCGTGGAGAAATAAAAAAAAAATAAGTTATCTAGATACTCTTCTTATATGAAACAATGTTTTGTTTTTATCTGTGACCTTTAAAATGACAGGATGAAGGATATATATGGGTAGAAGAAGGCAAAATCACCTGCTCCTGTTATGAGCTTCACTCTTAATTAACAATTGTATAACTAGGTGTAGATCAAGATGAGATGTTTTGTAACATCCCTTTTTGAAACAGATGATTTGTCACATTCAACAATGAAAGAGTCCTTTGTGAAAGAGATACTTTTCAGCTTTCTCAGACATATGTGAGGAGGTGGTTCGGTGGCCCACTGGTCTAAAGTATTGACTTACAGGTTTGTTTTATTTTTCACCGTTGTAGTTCAGATGTAGTATGGACCGTTCATAACAAAAGAAAAACTTGCCACTATTTAAACTGGCACCTGTTGTAGCCAAAATGCCGAATTTACCCAAAGAAGTGGAATAAACTGTAGGTCCAGATGAGACTCCACAGAACGCGGCATCTGATCTGAATCTACACCGTTTGTTCCACTACAGCGTCTGCACTGTCTGCCTTCATACGGCAGTCTTTATACATTTAACTGGGAGTGGGGGGGGGGGGGGTTGTTCATTACGAAAACACGTCAAATATATAGAAAATTTTACTTCCAAAAACTGAAAATTTTCAGATATAAAAAAAAAAATTGATATTTTTCATATTTCTGCTCAAAAACCTAAATCTGTGTTTTCGAGCAGAAATAAGAAAAATAACGTATACCCCTGTAAAGCCCAGTTTTACTATATAAAAGGGAGGTATAAGGGGGGTCAGAATTATATAGGCATGCCGTTTTCGTGATGTGAAAGCTATGGTCAAATATGGTATTAGGGAGTCTAGGTGTCCCAATATTTAGGGTAAATACACAACCTCGGCCCTTTCAGCATTGAGTTTCTGAAATTTATTCTTCCACCAGACCCGTCTGTCCGAATACTTAGGATAAACACGGTACTATTTATTAGCTATCGTCATTTGCAGCTGCAAATGGTTCTACATTTATTCTTTTCCTGCTGAGAACTCGGAAGACATTAAAAGTACTCATCTTTGTACTCTTTTTCCTGGTGTATCAGTTCTGTATGCTTATTTAACATTGTCATTTGATTATGAAGAAAAAGAAACAGCCTACGACGTAAATGCGGAGAAAATTGGCTCATTGCTATATTACCATTCTTTTAGAGGCATACCAACCTATACTGACGGCTCTTGTAGTTCTAACGGGATCGTTTGTGGAGGCTGCACACTTTTTCATTGACTGAGAACAATAACATGTACAGTCAACCATCTTTATACCGACACTCGGTACGACGACAGTTCGTTATCTTCACGAAAACACGCCTGTATAGTTTTGACCCCCTTAAACCCCACTATTATACAGTTAAACTGGTGTTTACGGGGTGTACGTTAGTTTTCTTATTTCTGCTCAAAAACATAGATTGTGGGTTTTTGTTAGACTGGCTCCAGGCGTTTTTGCTTTATATCTATTTCTCTCTTTTTCTACATTATTTTTTTTTTATCATGATCCTCTTTAATCCAACTTCAAGTTACCTATGGCTGAACCTTTCTTTCTAGCCAAGGGACCGAAGTAAACAAAAATGCCACAAGCTATACAAGTGTTGTGTCCCCTCAAAAAAAAAAAGAAGAAAATGAAAGAAAAGAAAAAGAAAGAAAGGGTCTGGGGCCAGACTAGGTTCTTGTTAGAACAAGACTATTATGCAAGAAAATTTTATTTACTACTTCAAGAAATGCATTTTTCTTTTCTTTTGTTTTTTTTTTTTTTTTTTTGTTTTTTTTTTTTTTTTGTTTTTTTTTTTGGCGCTTCTAACGGGTATCTTCAACATATGTTTTCCTGTAGAAATAAACAAAATATCGACAAGTTTTGGTTGGAAAAAGCCACTTTATCTGACGCTATGAAATACATACGCAAAATTTCTTAGAAATCTGGGTTGTTCTATTGGTGCGCAACCTTGCCCGTCATTTCCCAGGCCTCTTTTGCATTCTATGTTGAGTTGTAGTACGGGGTTTTGACATGCGTTATTTGCACGTTTCTCTTAGATTTTATTACAGGGATGGATGCCAATCATTGCTGGTGTGATATGTTTTTGTTATGCTTCATAACTCCTGTAATAAACGCCATAACAAGCAAAATATTCACAACCCAGTAGGTCCATGACTTTTTAGTCATCTCTTCCGCTGATTCTCGAATCTGCACAAGTGCTGGTTACCCGCTGAGAGTACTAAGTCAGTCCAGGAAAAGTGTGTAGGTAAATTGACCGGCTCGACATGATCTGGACCTTTAAACTCCAAATCAACCAATTTTTGAGTCAGCGTTGGATCGATGTAGTCGACGTTGCGCTGACGTTGATCCAACTTTGGTTCAGCGTCACGTGATACTCGTATATTGTGATATTCATACGCCAGTTAGTTCCTTCGGACAAACATAAACCCTTTCATCCCTCAGTTTCTGAAGTGGACTCTTCCATCCTTGAATTTGTACATGTCCACTGATGTAAATAGGGGTTTCAGTCTATAATCAAAAACAGAATGGCAAACGGTGTAGATCCTGATGAGACGGCTCATTATGAGCCGTCTCATCAGGATCTATACTGTTTGCAAAAAAAAAATGTTTTGGTCTGCAGAGGTGAAAGGGTTAATATTATAGTTGAAAAAATTAGTCGGCTCCACGGGGAACGCATATTTTGTCGCAATATCTCCAACCGTTTCAGCAGTACACCAATAAGGTAATATGGCCAAAGAAACCAAAATTTCTTTGCCGCTTGAAATATGGCATAGAAATTGTCTAAGATATAGTCTTTCGACAACACTACTAAATCTTTATCACGGAAAATACGACAGTTACCTTCCCCTAAAATAGTGTTTCCTTTTCCCCTTACTTCACACTACGGATATAATTGTTACCGCTTTTGGAGAAGGCGCACTGTTATTAATTCCAGAAAATAAAAAATTGGTAATGTTTATATTTAAAAGACTGTAAATGATGTCTACAGCTGTATCATTTGCATGTTATATTTCAAGTTAAAACGAGCTTACAACGCATATAATAACAGTTAACCCCGCCTAGTCTCCGCATCGGAGATATCTGATCAAGTTACGATAGTTCGCCCATCGAATTGTCGAACTACACACATGATCTTAACGAACCAGCTAGGCCCTGATCAGAATGCATGCATGCACAGCTGATCTGGGACTAATTGTGTGGAGATCATTTGGAGCCGAAACGTAAAAAAAGTACCTTTTTGACATGTGCGCCCTGCGAAGATTCAGATCAGCCTGCGCATTCGCGCAGACTGATCAGAATCTTCCCTGGGCACATTTTGGATAGCCAAGGATGGAAAGTTTGCCTTTTCGTGCAGACAAAGAAGATACTGATCAGACTGCGCGGGGCATAGTGCGCAGGCTGATTTGAGTCTTCGTTGGGCGCACTTGAAAAAGGTACATTTTCTCACGTTGGGTTCATATAAAAGGGCTACGTTGTAGGAGGGTAGAGAGAAAACGTTTGAACCGCGCGTGAGAAAACGTACATTCTCACTGTGCGCCCAACGAAGACTCAGATCAGACTGCGCATCCGCGCAGTCTGATCAGAGTCTTCGTTGTCCGCACTAAGAAACTTTGCATTCTTGGCTATCCAAAATGCGCCCAGTGAAAATTCTGAACAGACTGTGCGAATGCGCAGGCTCACCTGAATCTTCGCTGGGCGGGCGTCATATGTCCAAATGTGTGTTTCCTGACGTTGCGGTTCGTTGTTTGTCTGTTACATCAATTACTGCTTGTTTGTTGCCGTTAGTGTTGCCTCATTAGACTTAGCTACCTTTTAACAGGAATCCTGATCTAAAATAACATACTTTTTCATTCCTTAGAACTTCTTCAGGTAGTGCCAAACTTTCGGGTTTAGTATGTAAAAAATAGTGTTTTTGCTGTTTTAATTGTTTTCAAAATTTGCAATTGATAAGTGTATCTGTAATTTCGTTTTACCCAGAGTGTCCCGCTGTTTTGAGAACGTAGAAAGTTGTTAAATTCATAATTATGATAAAGCAGAAAGTTCAGAGGAATGATCATGGCGCTTTAAGGGGGCGTTGGGGGTGTGGGGGCGTAGGGGGAGGGTAATGGGTGTGGGCAACTATGAATATTGTTTTGTCTGCCTTCGGGAAAGGGGGTTTGTTCTACAGGAAAGCACACAGGAAATCGCAATGTATTCCCCTTTGTGAAAAAATGGTGGACATCTTCTTACCAAGTTCAGTAGACGACAAAGTAGTTTTTTAGCTACTTCAACCCCCCCCCATCCCCCCCCCCCCCCCGCCCCCCCCTTCCAAAAAAAAAAATATATGGTTTGGCATTTCAAGAAGACACTTTGCATTTACTTCATGTTCTCTGGGAGCTGATCCCGGAGTTTCCTTTAAGAGTGATCCCCACTTTTTAAAAGCTTAAAACTGGTTTAATCACCCAACTTCACCTCCACCCCAACCCCTACCCCATCCCCGTTGTCTACAGGCCGTTCTCAGAAGGTGGTTCCTCTGTAGGAGCACTTCTTTGTTCGTGCGTCTGTAGTTTCTTATGAAGAGTTTGTTTTGTCATTATCTGTTCCTCATCCTCCTTCTTTTGATGCCTTGATTGTAGCATTTTTTTTATTTTTTTTTTTTTTGGGGGGGGGGGGGGGGGGGGGGGGTGGGGGAGGGGATAACTTTTAGTACTTTTAGTTTTTTTTTTTTTTTTTTTTTGTTCAAATACTAGGGAGGCAACTTCTTGTCTGCAGAAGTTGTTTCTTTTTACAGAATGGTGGCGTGGCATACTTTTTTAACTCTTTCGCTGCCAAATTTCAGACGACATTTGTCGTCTGCTTTTAATTATAAAACTATCTCTAATTGGAAAGAAGTTTATATGTAAAGTTGAAAGTCTGAACGTCAACCAGCGTAGATCCAGATGAGACGGCTCATCATGAGCCGTCTCATCTGAATCTATGCTGTTCGCAAAAGCCTATTATTATCGCCAGGGGCAGTGAAAGAGTTAAGATGCGTATATTCACCATGAATATTGACAAGCTGTGATTTCGTGGTTCGGTTTAGCGATAATGCATCTTTACAGCCTCGGCAATGAAACAATAATTTAGCCTGGAAAAGATATTAAAAGTTGTTCAGGTTACCTAAACTGATAACTCGATGTAAGACGTTTTGCTACCGGGCCAAGACCAACTGAGAAGCAGATTTTTTTGAGTCGCAACGTGAGAAAACCTACCTTCTGACCTGTGCGCCCAACGAAGACGCAAATCAGCCTGTGCACTGTGATGCGCACAGTATAATCAGTCTTCGTTGTCTTCATGAAGAAATTTTGCATGCTTGGCTATCTAAAATGCGTTCAGTGAAGATTCTGATCAGACTGCGCGAATGCGCATGCTTATCTGAATCTTCGCTGGACGCACATGTCCGAAGTTGCGTTTTTTTTTTTTTTTTTTTTTTTTTTGGGGGGGGGGGGGGGTGGGTGGGGGGCGGGGAGGGGTTTGGCTTATTTGATGCGAGGCATGGTAAAAGCCCTTATGCCATAGGAGGAACATGTATCAAGTTAACAAGTAAATATATCTTATTTTTTCTTATATCTGCAAGAAAACATATGTTGTGGGTGCTCATTAGAAGCGCCTCGCCGAGGCGCTTCTAATGGTACCCACGACATATGTTTTCTTGCAGAAATTAGAAAAATGTCAATAGTTCTTTGGATGAAAAAGGGCATTTTGGCCGGCGCTATGGAAAAAGTACAATCCCAAATTAGCATGTATGTTAGAGCAGTCTCATTAGGGTCTGCTCGGCTGATGGATATACAGTAGACTCTCGTTATCTGAAATACTGATAACTCAAACTAGTGCTTATGTCTAACTTAATAAAAGGCAATGTTTTTTGTTTGCTACATGTTTCTTACATGTCATCTCCTTTTATGTCAAGCTACTGTTATTTCAAACCAGAAGTTCTGGTTCCTTGACGTTTTAGATAATGAGAATTGAACGATATTTAACTGTATCAAATTATTTTTTTTAAGCATACGACGAAGCAAGATTAGACTGAGGGGATGCGCAGACATATGGGTTTTGCTGTTCCATCACGAAAGCATGCCTGTATTTTGACCCCCTTTAAACCCCACTTTTATATAGTAAAACTGGGGTTTACAGGGGTAAGCATTATTTTTCTTATTTCTGCTCAAAACATAGATTGTGTGTACTCGTTAGAACCGCCTCGTCGAGGCGGTTCTAACAAGTACCAACAATCTATGTTTTGAGCAGACATATGAAAAATATCAGAATTTTTTTATCTGAAAATTTTAATTTTTTTGGTAGTAAAATTTTCAGTATATTTGAATAGACATGTTTTCGTAATGCGCACATATTCTGAGACAGTTTTGCCGGTCTCGATGGTTCAGTCGGATGCGCGTCTGATAGCATGGTGATCAGGAGGTCGCGGGTGCGATCCTCGCCGGGTCCGGCAACCTTCTTTCGTGGAGATTGATCACGAAATGTTTTCTACGGCCGTTCATTCCCTTCCGCTGATTTAAGAGGGCAGTTGTCAGTTTCTGGCGAAGGAATGGTTAACCGCTAAGAGGGCTAAGCTTGTCCAGGAAACATGTGGTTAAGTAAACTGACTGTGCTCGACATGACCCTAATGGGTTGACTGGGCCGTAAAACCACAACTCAATCAATCAATCTGAGGCCCTTTTCCTACCACTTTCCTGCACCATTTAAAATTCAGGACGTGTCAGAAAAAATGTAAAGGCATACGCCAGCGTAATGTCTAGCTCCCTGCACATCTGCTCAGTCTGAAGTAACAGTTTTGAAATCTTTGAATGACATTAACTTTCTTAGTTTTTATTCCATTTTGATGAAATTTGCATCAGAATGCATGCTTTGTCACGTTCTTCCAGCTCAAACATATTGATCTCTAACCTTGCTTTTCAATCTTTATTGTTTCTACCATTTTGTTCGCCAGCATCTGGGCTTTGTTTTCTCCAGGCGAAAGCGAAGGCTCTGCTCAGATTGTGCGGAGATCTGGGCCCAGTTGTTCAAAACATCGTTACCTTAACTAGCTTGTCAATGACAAACTCTTAACTGTTGTAGCTAAGGTATTTTCAAATACATTGATATATTTTCGGAAAAAAAAGCTACTCACAGTTTTTTTCTGCAAACCATATCAATGTATTTGCTATATCATTTCAAGATAGACATTTTAACGTCACGTTAGCTAACAACTTCGTTAAGTTTTGAACAACTGAGCCCTGTATTAACCGTGATCAAGTTGAAAAATATGAGTATATCTTTCCACCTTATTTGTCATGTCGTGCCACATTTAAATGTCAAAGTATTACAAAACTACTGTTTATGCGAAAATGTTTCAAAACAGGTTACATTAGTCACGGTCATCGACTGTCTTTAACTTTTATTTAGTTTTAAACCGAGCCGAAGGGCCCGCCCTCCAAACGCCAGCATCAATTTCGGACCCTCGCTGTTCGTACAAAACATTTGAACATCAATCTACGCAGTGGGAACACCGCAGTGTTTGCTTAATAGTATGATAATGCATAACGCTCAGCGTGCTAGGTAAAGATTCCAGATTTCCGCAGACGACATTTTCAATATCTTCTTATCTTTTCCAGAAAATAGGTTTTGGCATTTCATGCATATGATCTAGAAATTTATCATCAATTTGTCGTCTGCTAATTTTGCCCATAGCGTGCTAAAAGTAAGTTTAATTCATTTTTGTTATATTTATTTATTTATTTGTTTATTTTGCAGATAAAATATGGCCTGGTATTTGAAATGTCATTGTTTATTTTCTTAGAAATCAATAAAAAAAAAATATTTTATCATGTCGTCTGCTACCTTTTTAATGGTGCTTGTAAGTAGATTTTCATCTGACTCGTCTACTGAATGAGGTTGTCCCTGGGGAGTAAATGCGTTCTATCGTGAGGAGTACCTTCGTTCACATCCGCCCAGCGTAGAATCAGATTAGCCTGCGCATCTGCACAATCTGATCCTAATTGTGTCTGTTATGCTTTGTGGATAGCCAAAGATCTATGTTTTTAACCAGGCAGCAAAGACTGATTTAGCATGCACAGATGCGCAGGATAATCCTAGTCTTCGCTGGACGCACATTGCCCAAGGTACGTTATCTCTGGTTGAGGCCCAGCTGTTTGTTTTAGGTACAGTTCAATATTGGCCGCTATAAGCAAAGAAGTGTCTTTGAACATGCGCAAAATGCGAATATTCAGATTATCCTGCGCGCGCACAAAGTATTCATCCGGGCCTTTGCTCTCCGTTCATACAATATATATTATATAATGATCCTGTTTGCTGGCGGCGAAGGCCCTGATCAGACTGCGCGGATGCGCAGGCTGATCTCGGCCTCCGCTGTCCGCATATTTTCACTTGACACGACCCATATGTTTTCTCTGGTGTGAAATGACATGCTTTGTACACTGTTAAAACGATTAAATATTTATAGGAAGTTTTTAATTTCTGTGTACTCAAATATCTAATTAGAGCCTCCATGACAAGGTGTAAAACCATTATTTAAACAGACCTTATAATTGTAAATTATCTAAATATTGATCATGTATTGATTTTCTGTTTTCATGTAAATTAAGTTCAGCTGACCAACCTTTCGCTGTCAACTTGGGGATAGAAGTGAGAATCGGCAAAATCCTCGTTACTATTCAACCTGTCAAAATCATCCGCAACGTCTGTAAACGTTTGTTTGTGTTGAGATTTTACGGCCCAGTCAACCCAGTGGGGTCATGTCGAGCGCGGTCAGTTTACCTAACCACACATTTACTGGACAGGCTCAGTCCTCTAAGCGGTTAACCAGTATTGTGCACATTCTTTCGCCTAAAACTGACAACTGCCCTTCTTGAATCAGCGGATGGGAGAGAATGACCGTAGAGAAAGTATCGCAGACATGTGCGCCCAGCGAAGATACCGATCAGCCTGCGCATCCGCGCAGTCTGATCAGAATCTTCGCTGAGCGCATTTTGGACAGCCAAATGCAAAGTTTCTTCATTCAGACAATGAAAAGTCAGATCAGAGCGTGCGCGGATGCGCATGTCAGACGTCACTTTTTCAAGTTGCGGCATAAATCTTAATGATTGAGTTTACCTGTGCGGAAAGTTTAGCTTTCAACCGCAAAATATTCCCCATAGAAGCATCGACCACTTTTGAAAGGGACTGTGTACACTGGGAAGATTTTCTGCCATTTTGTACAATGGAGACAATTTTTTTGACTTCATGTTTTGCTTTCCAGGGCACTTATCGCCAGCTGAAAAGGGGCTTGCTAATTTTTGCTCCCAAATACGGCAAGAGGTTTGTCAAAAATCGTTCGGGTTGAATTGTCATTTTTCCGACAGTTACCTTTGCTGTTCCGACAATTACCTTTGCTGTTCCAACCATTACCTTTACCGTTCGCCCATATATTCAGTACTGTAAGCGGATGATCAACGCCTTGTTCAGCCTGCACGAATGTGCAGTCTGAACCGGACCTTCGCACTCTGCATATGCCATAGAACAACCCTCATTGTGTCTTTTTTTTTTTCTTTCTTTTTTTTTTTTTTGTAACTTTTATATATTAAATGCATTATATTACAGTGTATTCACTTTTGATGGATCGGTTTGAAATTATGCACCTATGATATAAGGATGAATGATTGATGTAAGGCATGTATAGTGACTTTTATTTGGTTTTTCTTCGTCGTAAAATATGCTTAGAAATACAATGTAAATATGTATGACATTTGAAGGTATCATTATTGTATTTAGATCACGTAGCTACACCGTAAATATAAAGAAATATATGCGCGTACATGTATATTGCATGCTGACCCTCTAAACATGGAGATGTGCAAGGGCGAACATAAGAATGCGGAGAGAACGCAGAGGACTTCCTTAGGAGGACTGCTTTTATATGATAATTCTGGGATAGTTTTCTTCTTTCCCTATAAAAACATATGTAGACTGGCTCCGGTCTCCAGTGACTAAATATTGTTTTCCTATAATCCTGTTTGATAATTCACTATAACAAAACCGAAATAATATCAAGACTATAAAGGCTGGTCACTAGTGACCAGCCTTTATAGACTTGATATTATTTTGGTTTTATTTTAGTGGATTATCAAACGGGATTATAAGAAAAAATATTTACGGTAGTCACCGGCGAATGGAGCCAGTCTAAAACATATATTGTGTGTACATATTAGAAACGCCTCCTAAGATATCCAGATTCTTTTCTTTAAGAGTAGAACCCTTTCCAGACAGGGATTGATGTACAGGAAAGAAAAATGAGAAGCCACAAAAGTTATTTCCCTTGTACGAAATAGCGGAAAATCTACCAATTGTACCTTGTCCCCATACTCCTGACTAGCCTAAGTTGCGCGGACATAAGGGCTGATCCATGACATTAAGCAAAAGCTGCCAGGCACATGTCACTTTTGGCTTAGCGAAGGACTTAACAAACCGGCCGGGCGGGCTCCCGTAGCCTAGTGGATAAGAGAGTTGACTCTTAATCTATTAGGTTTCTCACCGCTGTGGTTCGAGCCTAGCTCGGGTCATATGTGGGAAAGCCAAGTTCTGCTTACGGATGGTCAGGTGGTTTTTCTTCGGGTTCTCCGGTTTTCGCCCACCTTCGATGAACGTTCGGCTCGATATAAGTGAAATATTCTTGAAAGGGCCGTTAAACCCCAATCAAAAAAAAAAAAAAAAAAAAAAAAACGGCCGGAATTTTTCTACGGTCAAACTCTCCCTTCCGCTGATTCAAGAAAACTGTTTCTGGCGTAAGAATCTGCACATGTACTTGTTAAACGCTTAGGGGACTACGCCCATGGTTGTTAGGTAAACTGACTAGCTCGAAATGGCCTTAATAATGTTGATTGGGCCGTTAAATTTCAAACCAAAAAATGACTTAATAAACTTATGTTTGCAAAACTTCAGGCTAAGTCTCAGCCAGCTCATACACAGACTGGGCAAGAATTTCGCCGTTCGCGCGCACACACGCACATACACACACCGCTTTTAGGAACATTTTGATTAGTGTATACACTGTTTGTTCAGATATATCCGAATACAGTCGACTCTCGTCTCGAATTCCAAGGGACTCACTGAAAGACTTTGAGATATCCGTACCTCGACATATCAGAGTTGAGAGAGTGAGGAAAACAATAAATTGAACAACCACATTTAACAAATGAATATGTAATTTGACTCCTGAAGTTAGAAATATATATATAAAATAATGTGGAAAAGGGGAGAAATTTTCTCCTCTTTTCCACATTATTTTGTTACCTGTTGTCATAGTTTTATGTTAAAACAGGGACCAGATTTTCACTTCGAGATAAGCGGTAATTCGAAATAAGCGAGTTCGAGATAACGAGGTTCGACTGTATTTAAGATGTGTACAATACTTTTTCTTGTGCTCTGCCAAATACTAAGACCTTATTTAGTTTCAGTGATAACGTCTGCTTTTAAAGGCTTTGTACATGTAATATTGACAGTTTTCAACAATAAACGGTTGTCTTTAGACATTTTACATTCCTTTGCGTGATCATAATTCTGATGATTAAAAGTCTTTTATTGTGCATTGAATCTTGTATACCACATTTACACTAAATATTCGAACAGACAGGCCTGAGCAAACAGTGTAGACCCAGATCAGACGCCGCAGAACGCGGCGTCTGATCAGGGTCTACACTGTTGGCTGCTCATCCAGCACTATCTGGACACATCAACAGGTAGTAAAATGGACTTGGTCATAGTCAAGGAGAAGTATGGTAGGGATTTAAGATGTCCGAATATTTAGGATATAAATGGTAAAATATTAGCGCTACATTGTGGGACTTCTCTGTACAAATCTACTGATTAACGCTTAGCACTGTGGGTAAAATTTTCATAAGAAAAATATCAGTTTGTCGACTGCTGCATTTGCCCAGAGAGTGGTGAACTTTAAGGCTGTAATAAGGTGGCTGGATACATGATAGATTTGACGTCATTTATACAAGACAGACAACTATTATAATTTCCGGAATGTTTCCTCAATTTTCTGAATACCAAACCCTTTCTGGAAGGAACGTATTTGTGACTCCTCTGTATTTGCTCCGATGATGTTCAGGTAGTTGGGTGGCGGGGGGTGGGGGGGGGGGGGGGTGAGGGAGTTGGGGGGAGCAGATTTTTGCTTTTAGAGTAGGCTCATTTTCAGAAAGGAGTAAAAGACATTGTTAACAGAGTTGTCTCCCCTGAAAGTGTTCGAACAGGTATAGGCGGTAGTCGGGTGTGGCGAAGGTGTCGTGTATCTTGTCACCAGGGCGTCCAACTGAGATTGGATTACAGTTGGGCAAGGCTTGCTATCTTTATAGCAGGTAAGAGTAGAGGGGGGAATATTTTTATTTCTTCTGTTTCTACACTTTCATTCCTGTTCCTCTTTCTTCCCTGTCACTCTCTCTCATCTCCTCTACTATCTCTTCTATCTCTTTTCTCCCTTTCTCTGGGAGACGACACAAAATGACCCACAAGGGTTGAAGTGTCGCTAAACCCGAACTCGCTCGATCGATCGATCGATCGAACAGATATAGTACGAATTGACTCATAGTAATTCTTGGGCTTCACGACATTTCTTCAAGGAGTATTGATACAATTTCAAGGGAGTCAAAATATGTTTTGCCTCCCTTCTGCAAATGGTCTGCTCAAAACGGAAAGAGCTTGCTCCCAAAGGAGCAAATTCTTTCCTTTTAGAGTAGACCCTAGCCTGGCCCCACGCTATGAGTTTTACATTTCTAATCTAACAAAGGTAAAATATTCCTCCTAGACTATTTTTCTACACATATCATCTCCCTTACCAGTCAGAAACTCATAACTGATCAACCGAATCAGAGAGAAGGAGCTTCCAAAAGATTAGATTTTTTTAAATATAAATAGTTTTATGTTGATTTATGTATCAGTCAGACGGGAGCCAGTCTAAGTTGACCCGTAATGTTCACCATTCATTCGGCATCTTCTAGACTCATCAACGGATAGCAAAATGAACTTAAACAAATTTTAGAACAACTATGGTGGGTTAACACATTTAGGCCTTGCGTCCCACAAAAATGTCATTGGAAAACAGTGTAGACCCAGATCAGACGCCGCGTTATGCGGCGTCTGATCTGGGTTAACACTGTTTTCATTAAATACACGAATTTCGAAAAACATAGTATTATTTAAAAAAAATAACCGGACACCCCTTCTGCTGGAAATGGACCTGTCTAAAGAGTTGAGGTAGAAGAGTCCACTCGCCATAAATGGGTTAAGGTGCCGTCATATTTAGGATAAATATGATAACGGAATCTAACCATCGAAGTCGTGACTTTTAAGTGTACGCTAGATTCCGATAGAAAATAATCTTATTATAAATGTTATTAAATTCTATACCCAGTAGCAATCAGTGATCAGAGATAAATTGTAACCATGGAAACAGTTTATCTGTTATGTGTTATTATATTTAAGTAGTTTGTAGTACTAAGCGACTGACCATAGCCGCGTTAGTTGAAACCATACGTAGTCATACAGAAGCCTCACCAGGACAAAACATTTGTGCAGTTTCCAACTGCGCATGCTCAGAATAGACTGCACAAGTGTGCAATCTAATGAGGGAATACGTTGCTCACCAAGGAAGCAGTCAGACTTTGTAGATTTTTAGAGGGCTATATGTCTGTCTACTCGTGGTAGACTTTCCCCCTTCTACCAGGGAGACAACATTAGTGACTTTCTGAATCCCTTCTTGCACACCAAGACCCTTCTGAAAAGGGAGGCTACTTCAAAAGGAAAGAATTTGCTCCCAATTGTGAGCGAATTCTTTCCTTTTATGGTACACGCCTTTCCAGAAGGAATGCAAAAAATGACAGAGTTGCTTCCTCTAGAGATATATTTATTCCCCTTAAACTTGAACTAACATATTTGGATGGATTATTTACAATCGAGTCATAGTATTCAAACGCAAAATTTCCTTAAGGTAGTTGTCCACGTGATAAGCATTGACCAATGTAGTCAAAGTGTGCGTTAGACGAAATCCAGGTAGCGGTTATTTATAGCGGCGCTGTTTTTGTCGCTGTGACGTCAGAGCTGCTGGTAGAAGGTTGTCTGTAAAACCTGGACTTGGACATTTAGGATATTGGCAAAGAGTGCAGACCAAGATCAGACGCCGCAGAACGCGGTGTCTGATCAGGGTCTGCACTTTTGCTTAAATTGCAGGAAGTTAAGGGATAAATGAAACAATCGTAAGTCCACGTTAAGAGCCATTTTCTCAACCTACACTCAGAGACAATCGACCCACCAGTGCTGTCAGTACTTTGATTTTTGAATCCGTGATTCTTAACACAACCGTGGGGTGTCCTGAATAATTTATGCGAGAAAGCTCTGTATTTTCACGAGGTGTTTTTGCATCGTTCGTCCTTCCATCCATCAGACTATTTTGATTTCCGTACAACATCTTAACTAAGGTAATACTTTCACACGATTCAAATCATTTTTATAAGTAAACTTAATAGTAACTAATGACGTCTGATCAGGGTCTACACTGTTTGCATTAAGTTCATGATTTGTTATAAAAAAATGATGATAATAAAAAACAAACCAGACAACCCTTCAGTTTCAAATGGACCTGCTCAAAAAAAAGAGTTAGAAGAGTCACTAGGCAGAAATGGGTTATCCCTTCTCTTGCTGAACACGACATATCCTGTCTTAGCAAACAGTGTAGATCCAGATCAGTTGGCTTCTGAAGAAGCCAGCTGATCTGGATCTGCACTGTTTGTCATTAACTATGTGAATTTCTATCAAAAACCCGGATCAAGTAATCTGATTGGCTGGAAATTAGAAGTGGGCGTGGCATCTTAATTTATTCAGCATGACAAGGGTTAAGGCTTAGCTAGTCGACGAATCCAGTTCACTCCCGCATTTTACTGGAAAACAAAGGCGATGGATAAGGCGGACTGAGCCTAAATTCCAAAGATTAAAGCCACCAGGAAGTGTGAAAACTGGGACTACCGTGTGGTGCTCCTTTTGGACTCGAGCCGCTGGACCACGGTAGCAAGTGACGAATCCAGTGAGTCTGCGTGTTAGTGGACTGACTGTGCGGTCAGCCGGGTGGTCTCGCCCACAGCTGTACATGTTCGGATATGACCTCCGTGGTTCGGTGTTGAGGTGGGGTAGTTGAGAATGACTAAGTATGTGTACACTTTGACCTATTTCCGTATGTCATAGGCCGTAAAATATTGACAAAGTCTGTTCATTTGACAAACCTTACCTGTCAAAATATTGCTGGGGGACAAATAGTTAGTTACCTAGCATCCCTTGTGAAATAAAAATAAATTGGAATGAAAATGGAATTTCGCACAACAAAAGAAATTGGAGAGTACATAATTTATTTACCTATATAGTGCATTAGTTAGAATTAACCTCTACCATTCTGTGGGCTAATTCAGCAGGCGACAAATTGATATTCTTATTTTATCCAGAAAATGGGTCTTGTCATTTCATGCAAATTGGCTCCTCGGGAGCCAATTTGCATGAAATGATAAAACCTAGTTCTGGAAAAAAAATATGAAAAAAATGTTTCAGTATGTCGTCTGCTGAATTTTTTACCCAGCATGCTAAGCATAAACTTGAAGCAGACGACGACATGGTGAATGTACGGAGTTTGGTGTTTATTTGTTGAGTAATAGGGTTTACTGATAAAGAAGTTGAACCATGTATCGTTGAACAATAGGCTTCAGCAACAACAAATTTGGTGGTATTTTAATTTGTTATTTTCCCAGAAAACAGGATTTGACACTTCATAAAAATGTTCTCCATAAGAGACAATTTGCCAAAAAATGGCATCCTGTTTTGCTGTGAAAAATAAGAAAATATTTCAAAATGTTGTCTGCTGAAAATTTTACCCAGAGTGCTAAGCGTTAAAAGGTCACCATCCAAGCGAGCGGCGAACTCACAGACTTGCCCACCCATCAGGATACCGTTTATACCCTAAATATTGGGACAGACAGGTCTACCCAAACAGTGCAGACCAAGTTGTTAGTAACTTGTTACATAATTTTTTTGTTGAGAACAAAATAACGTGATGGATAAAGCATAATTTTTTCGAGGCGGATCCAGCGTGAGTTCGAGGCGTTCAGTCGACCCCCTCTTTGACTTTAACTTTCATTTTCATTTTAAAACTTTCATTTTCGTAGGAAATTGTGGATAAATTTGTTAAATTTTGTATACCGTATATACCTTTAATATTAGTTTGAGGGATTCGGTCAAACTCCTCTTTGACTCAAACAATCAATTTGATGTGAAAGTTTGGATAAATTTGGTCAATTGTGTATATTGTATTTAGTCTAAATATTCACGCACCTTAACTATTTACCATAGCTTTCTAAAATTTGAACAAGCCCATTTTACTATCTATGCATTACGAAAACACGCCTGTTCAAATATATTGAAAATTTTACAACCAAAAAAGCAAAATTTCCAGATAAAAAATTCTGATATTTTTTTTTCATATTTCTGCTCAAAACATAGATTGTAGGTACTCGTTAGAACCGCCTTGGCGAGGCGGTTCTAACGAGTACCCACAATCTATGATTTTTAGCAAAATTAGAAAACATAATGTATACCCCCCTGTAAACCCCAGTTTTACTATAAAAGAAAGGTCAAAATTATATAGGCGTGTTTTCATGATGGACTGACTGGTTGCTAGACGAGTGGCAGATAATGTAGACCCTGATCAGACGGCGCGTTCTGTTTGCTCAGACCTGTCTGTCCGAGTATTTAGGGTAAATACAGTGTTATCAAATCGGACCCCTGATGAAATAATCCTGGCTCCGCCCCGTAGTTTCCAGGCTGTTTTTTTTATGATTAAAATGGGCATTTTTTATAAATATAACCTTTAAAACACCTGTCACAACTGCAGCAGACGATATTTTGAAACATTTTTTTTTTAAAGAAAATAAGTCTACATTTCATGTGACTTGTCTGCCTATGAAATGTCGAGACTTGTTTTCTCTGACTTAATAATAAGAAATAAAGAATTTAGAATGTCGTCTGCTACAAAGTTTGCTTGGCGCTTTAAAGGTTAAAGGGTACATGACCGCATACCTGTGGACGCATGCACATTTCTAAATTGCGGTTATAAATCAAAGAAGATAACGTTATCAACTTTAATATACACTAAATATTCGGACAGACAGGCCTGAGCAAACACTGTAGACCCAGATCAGACGCCGCGTCTGATCAAGGCCTACACAGTTTGCGATTCCGTTTAACATTATGGACACAACACAAAGAGAGTTTCACAGCTTCGCATTTCGCATTTTAAGATGAATAGATACAACTCCAAGGGAGTTCACTCGGGGTAGGAAGTATTTGTTTCCCTTTTTTATTCAAAGCGAGATTACTCTCATAGGAATGAATTTGGGAGCAATATTGTCTTCCTAAGAGAAGCCAACTTTGACAGAGAGATTTATGTAAAAGTGAAGCAAATTATTCTGTTGTCTCTCGTTGACACTGAGGCTGACCTTAAATTGTTGATTTGCTGTGCTCTTGCCTACCCACCAAAACACCAAAATTGGCCCTACTGGCAGATTTACATTCACCACAATCTTTTATCTAAAACTTTATTTTCAGTTGCAGAGAATGTTTTGAAATATTATATCTTTATAGACAGCATTTTTTTTTTATCCTGAATATAGTATCTACAGTAAAAGAAAAAGTGTATCCGATTCAAAAAAAAAAAGGTTGATCTATCTACTTACCCATTCTGAAATTGATGGGTAGTAGTACATCAAACAAAGACTATTTTAGGATGACCTGAGTTAGTGTACAGGGCTGAGATTAAATACGGAAAATGGCAGTTTTTCTCCGGCCTTTCCGTGGTCGCCATCTACGATTATTCATTACTTTGTTATGTTTATTAATTGCTATATCGCAGGCAAGAACGGCGTTAAAGGTTTCAGTTTCAATAATTAGTCTTCATTTTCCAATACAAATAGTGTTCCAACTGAACAAATCCTAAGAAATCCTACATATTGCAACAATATGGGCTACAATACAACAGCTTTGGCAGAGCCAGTTAGATCAGTAGATCGGTGGTGGCGATGGTGGGAGGGGGGGGGGGGGGAGGAGATGAGAGGGATACTCTTAAAGGAAAGAATTGTACGCCCTATGTGAACATTGTTTTCCTTTATTAAAGGATAGTCCCGAGTTTTCAAGTACTAGGGAATTAATTTTCAGTCTAAAAATTACCCCCCCCCCCCCCTCCACCCCACCCCTCCTCCACCCCCACACATACGTCTCCACAATCCCTTTGAAAAATGGCTGCAAAATATTCAAGTGCATACACTCCCCGTCAACACTGAAAACAGATGTTCGCGCAAGCTCCATTTTCTCAAATAGCGGACCATCTGATAGTTGGCCCAGTATATCACCGATGGACATGCATGGGCGAAGAGAGCTTTAGCATGTAGGCGAACAGCGAAGGTCCAAATCAGACTGTGCGGACGCACAGTCTGATCTGGGCTTTCGCGGTTCCCACGCAGACGGACTCGATAGCGCTAATTCGCATGCTGATCCTAGCCCTCGGTTTTTTTCTCATAATGAGAAGTGCCCTTTATGCTTGGCTCGGTCCATATCGGGTATAGCAACTGACGGAGTGAAGCGTTACAGGAGTCGAGCTAATGAGCTTAAAAGCTGATTTGACCAGAGGGGGAAATCTGACAGCGACAATACAATAGAAGGATGGATGTTATGATCTTATCCATAAATTGAGATTATTACGAATAATTTTGTAAGTCGAGACATCTGTGTATTTATCTCGGATTGTGTAAAGTGAATTCCTCTGTGTTATATATATACTTATCATTTCACTGGATATATATAGATGACAAACAACAATGGGTGTACATTTCAGGGTTGGATTTATTTGGATTTTACCTGTGATTTTAATATTGTTGTTTATAGATGTAAGTATCCATTTGTTTTGTCTACTGCCTAAATACAATGTCTTATCACAATAATATAATTGTAATATTATTCACAGTTCTTCGATGACTCAAACACCGATGCCAAAGGTTAACCGTGGTAGATATTCTACAAGAATTTAAAAGGGGTAGAAAAGGAATAGCTGCCGATAGTACCACGCACTGATTTTTTTTTTTTTTATGTATTTTTTTTTTCTTGAAGAGATCCGATCTTTAAATATATGTATTAAAGCTGTAGATAGTAAAGCACGATTGTGTCCACATTGTGACTCAAATGTTGGGTTGGAATTAAAAAAAAAAAAAACATCTCTGTTGGCTAGTTTCATCACGAAAACATACCTGTATAATTTTGATCCCCTTAAACCCCACTTTTATATAGTAAAACTGGGGCTTACAGGGGTATACAGGGGTATACATGATGAACATGTACAACGCATCTCCCTTGCCGGACGTTCTTTCAGCTTTAGACAGTTATGCCCTAAATCAGCTATAGACAGTTATGCCCTAAATCAGCTGTAGACAGTTATGCCCAAAATCAGCTGTAGACAGTTATGCCCTAAATCAGCTGTAGACAGTTATGCCCTAAATCAGCTGTAGACAGTTATGCCGCCCTAAATCAGCTGTAGACAGTTATGCCCTAAATCAGCTGTAGACAGTTATGCCCAAAATCAGCTGTAGACAGTTATGCCCAAAATCAGCTGTAGACAGTTATGCCCTAAATCAGTTGTAGACAGTTATGCCCAAAATCAGCTGTAGACAGTTATGCCCTAAATCAGCTGTAGACAGTTATGCCCTAAATCTCTGTCCAAGTGAATTAGTCGAAGATCATAATATCAGACGTTAGTGAAAAACCAAAATATTGCAATTTTGTCATTATATTTATATTTTGTATTTATACGTTACACCAAGTTAGATCAAAATTATTTTAAAATGGTGTTCGGAATGTGTCAATAATTGTTAATCTGCACAATGTAAATTTACATAACATTTTGTCGCCCGGCTTCCTAATTGCCTTCTCGATTTCAGTCGTTTTCTCTCTTATTTGTTTGTCTTTGTTAACTGTGTGAAAAGTGGGGAAAAGGCTTATACTTTTTCCAAACAGTGAGCGTCAACGTTAGAAATAGGCCCTTATTTTTGACGGGAATATCAAAGGCCCTTCTGTTGAAGTATAGATAACCCTCTTTATACCGACACTCGATACAACGGCAATATTCGTTATAATGACAATTTGACTGTCACGAAACCTTCGCTTAAGAGGTAACAATTAATCACAAATTATGCAAGAATATTGTATTTAAATACTGTAAAGAAACATATGTTTTGAATATTTGTTAGAATCGCCTCACTGAGGCGATTCCAACAAATATCCAAAACATATGTTCTGTGAGGAAAAAATGAATAAAACAAGGCCTTTCTTTCACATCATTGTGTCCATGTAGCAGGCACCCACGTAGCTGTAATATTGCTTTACGGTGACCATTTTTACGCCTAGTTTTAGCTAGTATACAGTCAAAACATATGTCAATATTTGTGTTTATGACATTTAAATGATCACTCGATCAGAATCTCTTCTGAAAAGAAACTTTTGACGCAAGAAACTGCTTTATTTTTCTGAATACATCGGCAATTATACTGTCCGGTAAACTAAACAATAACTTTCTGCCATCCAATGACAGGAACAAGGCTAGAACGTACTCTGCGTTAAAGGCCGAGAGGTTTCGAATGATGTTTATTGTGTGACGTAGTGCTTAGAAAGGTCTATTGTGGGTACTCATTAGACGTTTCTCGCAGTATCCACAAAACATATTTCCGTAAAACATGCTATGGCTTCTCGTTAAAAGCGCGTCTAGTGAGTACACATAACATATGTTTTTGTGGAGAAATAAGAAACATATTTATCTGATAACTGTAACAAGTACTGGTCAACCGCTTATAGGCCTAAGTCTACCCAGGAAAAGTGCGGCTAGGTATTGGCTCGACATGACCTATATAAATGGGTTGCCTAGGTCGTAAAACCTCAACTCAATCAGTCGTGGAGGGGGTGGTCGGGTGGTGCGAAGGTGCTGTGTATCTTACATCACCGGGGCGTCCAACTGATATTGGCTTACAGTTGGGCAAGGCCTGCTATCCTTGTAGTGAGTAAGGGTAGAGGGGGAATGTTTTTATTTCTTCTGTTTCTTCACTTTCATTCCTGTTCTTCTTTCTTCCCTGTCCCTCTCTTTCATCTCCTCTACT
Source organism: Anodontia alba (assembly GCA_964016985.1). Classification (NCBI taxonomy): domain Eukaryota; kingdom Metazoa; phylum Mollusca; class Bivalvia; order Lucinida; family Lucinidae; genus Anodontia; species Anodontia alba. The sequence goes on along the minus strand of OZ024836.1, from coordinate 13,434,524 downwards.
CTCTCTTCTGTCTCTTTTCTCCCTTTCTCTGGGAGACGACACAAAATGACCCTCAAGGGTTGACGTGTCGTTAAACCCCAACACAATCAATCAATCAATCAGTCGTGGAGAAAAAAAGAAAAATATCAGTACTTTTCAGTGGGGAAAATGCCATATCCGAGTGTAGCTATGGTATTTATAATTGTTCTAAAAAAATAAGAAATCCATTTTGGGATTGATTATTTACAAATCGGCCATAGTAAATATACACTAAAATTTTCTTAAGGTTGTTGTCCACGTGAGTGTCATTGACCAATGAAATCAAACCGCGCGTTTGTACGAAATCCATATAGCCGCGCTGTTCTGTAAAACCTGGACTGAGACAATGGCAAACAGTGCAGATTCCATGGTTGCAGAGTCTGCACTGTTTGCTCAAATTACAGGAAGCTAAGGGTTAAAAGAAACCCCTTTCTGCACCATTTTCCCAGCCTACGCTCAGTGACAATCGACCCACCTGTGCTATCAGTTCTTTGTTTATACCATTCTGATGCATCTAAAGCTGTTGTATAAGTGACGAACTGTGTAGACCCAGATCAGGCGTTGCGTTCTGTGGCGTTTAATCTGGTCCATCAATGGATCAGCAGTGTTTGCTTTTTTGACATGTCATTCCGAGTACTTAGGGTAACTACGGTATATAATAGAGTTCTGTTAAGTAGGCAACGAAGGCCCTGATCAGACTGCGCGAATATGCAGGCTAATCTGGACCTTTGCTGCCCGTTTATGTGTGATAAAGGCCCATTTCTCGTGTTACAAGTGTGAAGCGGGCAAATGAAAGGAGCCAGCGTATGACAAAACCAATAAAATGACATGTGCGCCCAGCGATGACCCAGATCAGCCTGGGCATCCGCCCAGTCTGATCAGAGTCTTCGCTTGCGCTCAACAGGTAGATAATCACACAAGCTTTCTTCTTGCGCTCAGCGAGGACTCTGATCAGACTGGGCGGATGCCCAGGCTGATCTGAATCTTCGCTTGGCGCACGCGCTAGCTCAGTGAATATTAGGTTTTGATATAATTACAGGCTATCAAAGTATGACTTACTTGGTGCAGGATGGCTTCCGCACAAGTTGTATTATTCAAATAAACTAGTAACTTGTTTTTGTTTACGATAATTTGGATACCCGTAATACATGTACATTTGAATGTATTTTACCTCCGTTAATGCGCTACCGTCCATCCCCCAACACCACCATTAGGACGACTTTTCTTCCAGCAGAACCTGCGTGGGAATCCCTACAAATTAACAGAGGCATTACCTACTTTGGCAATATCTTTTAGACGTCGTTTCTGTTTAATGAGTCAGTTGAGTTCATTTGGAATTCACTTGCTTTAGTAATGATAGTATCAAAATATTCAAAGGTACCGTGATCCAATTCCCTGATGTTCTAAGACTTTCGTGAATAATTAAAGTGAAAAAGTAAATTAGAAACCCATTTTAATCAATAATTGCCAGCTTTTTCATATGGGGCCGCTCCATGCAAAAACGTGTCTTTGGGCATACGCGGACAGCATTTGCGCGGTCTGATCAGGGCCTTCGAAATCCGCTTACAGAACCATTGGATACTACAGAATGTACGAATGGAGAGCAAAAGCCCGGATGATACTTTACGCATGCGCAGGATGAAGTCAATCTGAGCATTTTCGAAGGCACATTTTCGCTTGATGAAACCCATGTAAGATGATTAGTTGTTGTGCCATGGTTCAATTTGAATAAATTTCAAAGGTCTGATTCTTGTGCATAATTTAGTGCATTTGTTAGAATACCTAAACATGAAACCTTGTTTGATAGAGCACGTGTAACATGGACCATTTTAAGAGAAAATGAGTCTGCCGGCGTTATCGGACAACGAAGGCCCAGATCAGACTGCGCATCTGCGCAGTCTGATCAGGGCCTCCGCTGGCCGCTTATAGAACCATTGGGTACTGCAAATTATAGCAACAACCATCAAACGTCCAAATGAGACAGTGACGATGCCTGGGTGGTCTGAATCTACGCATTTGTGCATTTCGTATATGCTCAAAGATGCCTTATCGCTTTACGCTGCCTATTTACTGAACGGGCACGGAAACTGCATTGGCAGCTGAAGAACTGCGTCAGGACCGCAACTCAGCCTGGATTTTCTTGGCTAACAAATTTATCTCCATTGTGCCTGTTGTGGGCAACATTTTTACATTGAAGTACAGGGACAGGCAGGCCTGAGCAAACACGGTAGACTCAGATCAGTCACCATGGAACACGGCATTTGATTAGGGTCTACAGTACGAGCCATTCGTTGAACAGAGGCTACGTGTAAGCTGTCATAATATTAAAGGTTGCTATTGGAAACAGAACTAAACTAGAGTCTCGGTTTTTTTCGAAACTCTTCATATGACAACAATCTTGTTTGCAGAACTATATGGCGACCCCCTTATAATTAAATAGTCTTATTATTTATTAATATTATCATTTCATTATTATCATAAGGGTCTGGATGGTGGGGTGGGGAGGGGGTACCAGACTCGCTAATCTTTAAAAGTTTAGCCCTTTAATCAGTAATCGATAAAACTATTTTCGCAAAAATCAGTATATTTCGGATTTTTTGGGCTTCATCGTTATATTCTACATTACAATATTAGTAGTCACTAAATTTTTTTCACCAAAAATCAGTAGTCAATAAAAAACAAAAAAGATCATTAATCAGTAGTCAATAGACCCCATCCATACAATATATATTGTATTATAAACTGTATACATGTAGCTACACAGTAATTTCTTCAGAAGTCTGATTAGATTACCTGAACAGAGACCCATGCAGCAACCATCACGAAAACACGCCTGTATAATTTTGACCCCCTTAAACCCCACTTTTATATAGTAAAACTGGGGTTTACAGGGGTATACATTGTTTTTCATATTTCTGCTCAAAAACATAGATTGTGGGTACTCGTTAGAACCGCCTCGGCGAGGCGGTTCTAACGAGTACCCACAATCTATGGTTTGAGCAGAAATATGAAGAATATCAGAATTTTTTATCTGATAATTTTCATTTTTTGGTGGTAAAATGTTCAGTATACTTCAATAGGTATGTTTTCGTAATGGTTTACACAACACACCCTTTTCAACTGTACCCATGAAAACCGTTTTTGTTATGGCGGTATATAATCATTACGGTTGACTAACTTTTCTGATAAATGGTTGTGATACAGGTTTTGATACACAAAAACATATTGCTGGGATACACGATTGCGGAGTATCTAACTTCCTTATAAGGGCAAAAGCTTACCTAAGTCTCAAGTAGTCTGTTTAACCAATTTATGCCGAGTGGACTCTTCTACGCCAACTCTTTGGACTGGTCCATTTTCAATAAAAGGGGCATCACGAAAACATGTCTATATGATTTTGACCACCTTAAACCCCACTTTTATATATATAGTAAAACTGGGGTTTACGGGGGTATATATTATTTTTCTTATTGCTGCTCAAAACATAGATTGTGGGTACTTGTTAGAACCGCCTCGGCGAGGCGATGCGGTTCTAACAAGTAGTCGCAATCTATGTTTTGATCAGAAATACGAAAAATATCAGAATTTTTATCTGAAAATTTTCACTTTTTGGTGGTGAAATTTTCAATATATTTGAATAGGCGTGTTTTCGTAATGTGTCGTTAAAAACCCTAAATATTGGGACAGACAAACCTAAGCAAACAGTGTAGACCCTGACAGACGCCACAGAACGCATCGTCCGATCATGGTCAGCACTGTTTGCCATTCTGTCTAGCGGTATTTAGACAGATCAACAGATAGAATCTCTGTGGGTCAACTTTGAAACTGGGTCACATGGGGTAAGAAAAGCTAGTCAAACTAGGTCAAACCTACATGTAGGAACACTTTTTGATCTCACTTTCGACCCGATCTTCATGAAACTTTGTCAGAATGTTTATCTTGATGATTTCTAGATTTCTTTTGGAGATGATCACATGGTGTCAAACTGTCAAAATAAGGTTACTAGGTCAAATAGTAGGAAACCTTTGTTTGAAAAATCGGTAAACATTATTCAGAATGTTTGCCACGATGAATTCTAGACTGGGTCATAATAGAGTCAAAAACTAAGTCACCTGGCCCGAGGTTATAAAATAGTTTTCATGCTCAACTCAGCTGAGCATGAAATTTTCTTTGCTAATAAATATGAAAATGCCAACAAAATGAATAGTTGGCATTTTCATATTTATTAGCAGAGAAATTTTCATGCCCAGCTACATTTGTATGTTTAGCAAGAAAGAATTTGGCATTGTTAGTAATTTGATATTTATTAGCATGAAAATGTTTGTGCTCAGCTGAGTTGAGTATGAAAAAAGTTTTATAACCTCGGGGCCAGGTCAAATAAAGGGAAAGCCTTGTGAATGATCAAGCGGGTTTTACGAAAGTTTGTCTTAACCCTTATCATGCTGAATAAATTAAGATACCACGCCCACTTCTAATTTTCAGCCAATCATATTACTTGATCCAGATTGTTGTTATAAAATCCCATACTTAATGGCAAACAGTGCAGATCCAGATCAGTTGGTTTCTTCAGATCTGAATTTACACTGTTTGCTAAGACAGGGCATGTCGTGTTCAGCAAGAGAAGTGTCAATGATTTATGGGTAGAATAAATGTGAAATAAGATCATTTGGGGTCAATAACAAAATCACTAGACTAAAGAAAAGGAAAAACTTATGAATGTAGCAGATGTCATGAATTGAACTCAATCTTCATGAAAATTCACATGAGATCAAAAAACTAGGTCACCAGGTAAAAAAAAAAAAAGTCATGTGAACATTGTAGAAGCCATATTTTAGAAAGTTTGTCAGCATGTTTGCTCTGACGATTTGTAGATTGAGTTCGAGACTATGCCACGTGGGGACAGATTTCTAGATAATTTTTGAAATTAAGTTACTCTGTCAGTTGAAAGGAAGGACTTGTGACCACTCTGGTAACTGATGTAACTGCAGCGAAGAAGTTTAGATCACATGTATAAGTCGAAAAACGAATTTCAATTAAATTTGGCCCTGACCTTTGGCCTACTTTCTTGTTGACATGACTACCCGAGTGAGCGACCCGGGGCCATTTGGTCCTCCGTTTTATCATTCCTTTTACAGAAGTACTTGTGTTGAATGCAGTTTAAATCCTACTCTGACACCGTCACGTCTCGGTTAACCCTTTAAGCGCCAATCACAACTGCAGCAGACGACGTTTTGATATATTGTTTTATTTTATATTTTTCAAAGAAAATAAGTCCTGTCATCACGTGAATCATCTGCTTGGCGATTCACATGAAATGTCAAGACATTTTATCTAAAAAAAAAAAAAAAAAAAAAAAAAAACATTTAGAATGTCGTCTGCTTTATAATTTGCTTGGCGCTTTAAGGGTTAATAGTTTTACACATAATGTGATGTTTATGTTTAAACAGGTACCAAAAATGGTTAAAATGAAGGCTACTCAAAAAAAAACAAAAAAACTTTCGATTGTCTTTTATCAGTGGGCTTATTATTTATTGTGGTTAAGCCGTCATTTAGCATTTCAATGCTAAGTTCAAATTATCTAGCAGGTGTTGTAACGCGATTTCAATGAAATATCATTGATTATGGTGGTGGTGGTGAGGGGATAAAAAAATGTCTGATAACCAAGAAAATGGGAAAAGTGGTAACACTATACTACACAGTCCCTCCATTCGAATGATAAATGAATAAAATGTCTGACAACCGAGAACAAATGGGTGGGGTGGGTGGTGGTGGGGGGGGGGGAGGGAGGGGGGGATGGACACACTATACCACACAGCCCCTCCATTCCGCTATACTGGCCGAGATCCGCCTAACAGTGTAACAAGGTGTCTCAGATATATTTTGATGTAATCGGTGTATATTACATGATCGAGTGTCACTGTGTGTCGGGGCTTAGTAATCAGAGACATTACATGTTGCAGCTCGATACTGTCTCCACCACGTGCTTCAAGACAATGACATTTTGGAATTAATGTTTTCTATGTTCTTTTATAAGTAAGAGGATGGAGTTTGTGGATACCGTGGTAAGCCTGTCATCTAGTCTATTTTTTAGAATAGGAAATCGGCACTGCGCATATTACTCAAAATGATGTTGATGCAGTATATATACGTAGATAGCCAGATATTAATCTGGACTGGCGCAGCAGTCCTTTTGAATATCAACGTTATAAGAGAGAGAGACAGAGAGAGAGAGAGAGAGAGAGAGAGAGAGAGAGAGAGAGACAGAGAGAGAGAGAGAGAGAGAGAGAGAGACTGACTGACAGAGCGAAAGAGAGAGAGACTGATAGAGAGCGAAAGAGAGAGCCTGAGACAGACAGCGAAAGAGGGAGACAGACAGACAGAAAGAGAGACAGACAGACAGACAGTCATTTGGCATTCCGTCTGTACCAAACTCTCGATTGGGGGAACTTTGTCTGAGAATGTTTATGCCATACACTGGAAACGGAACCGCGGCTCAGCCAGTGTGACGGGGCCTCCATTGCCAGCTTACAGAATCGCAATCGGTGGATACTTTATAGAAAATATCGGCGAAGTCCTGCCGTATTAGACTGCGAATACGCAGGTTGATCTGGACATTCGTTGTTCGCATACAGAATAAGGGTTATGTTGTTGTGTTGTCTCCTTACCATATTTGTCCTAAAATGAAATATGTCCATTTTTCTACCTTTTGGTGTCTATAAATAAACGTCAAAAAGGTTGCCTTTGGAAACAAAGAGCACGTTACATTTTGGAAAATGGGAGTCTCGGTTTTATTGAGACTCTTCATAAGCAGTAATGAAGTTTGCAACACTGCTTACGCCCTCTAGATACCACAGTGGGCCCAATGATCCCAAAGGAAATGAAATATAATCTGCACTATGGTGGATGTGTGACAGTATAAACCTTGTGTTTGTAGGAGTATTTGTAATTTTTTGCTTGCATGGATATTTTTAATATCGTCTCATACTTTTTACTCACATTTTGATGTATTTGATATACCGTACTTACTCCAAGTATTCGTACAGACAGAACTAAGCAAAAAGTGTAGCTCCTGGTCAGACGCCGCTTTCTGTGACGTCTGATCTGGATCTGTACCGTTTGCCACTCATCCAGCAGTATTAACCCTTACCGCTCTCTGGACTAATTAAGCAGGCGACAAATTGCTGAGATTTTTTCTTGTGTTTTTTTTTTTTTTTTTCCCCGAAAACAGGATTTGATATTTCATGCAAATTGTCTCTGACATGTCTTTGCATGAAATATCAAATCCTGTTTTCTGGGAAAAATAAGAGAAAAAAAATCAATATGTCGTCTGCTGAAATTTTTACCCAGCGCTAAGTGTTACGGTGCCCGAATACTTAGGGATAATGGGGGAAAATATGGTAAACATTTTTTTTTTAAGTCTGAGAATTTAACACAACCTTTGAAATACAAATTTGAATTGGCAAGTATCAGGTGACATGTTATTACGATCATGATTGCTTTCAGTTTCAGAATTAATGAGAAATCCTGGCAAAAAGTTGAGACATTTCATTCTGACTAATTAACCCTTTCATTCATTCAGTTGAAACATGATGCCTTTTACAATTGCGTGGATCCTGATGAGACGGCTCGCACGAGCTACGTTTTGTAAGTTAATGTGGGGCGAATCCTCCAAGAGTTATACTCACCTTATTCTAAAACTAACTGAACAAGTATATGCGCTTTATTTTTTATGTCCCCGGTAGCGATATTGTTTTTGCCCTGTGTCTGTTTGTTGGTTTGTCGGTTTGTCGGTTTGCTGGTTTGTTGGTTTGTTTGTTGGTTGGACAACTTTAACATTGTTCATAACTTTTGAACCGTTTGAGGTAGAGCCTTTATATTTGGCGTGTAGATTCTGTGCGAAAAAAACTTCCCACTAATACATTAATACTAAATTTTTTACCTGTGACCTTAACCTTGATCTGTGACCTACTTTAAAGAAAAAAATAACATTGGTCATAACTTTTGAAACGTTTCAGTTAGAGCCTTCATATTTGGCATGCAGGTTCCTTGTGACAAGGGCTTCCCACTCATACAAAAATTTTGACCCGTGACCTTGACCTTGACCTGTGACTTACAAAGAAAAATTGACTTTGGCCCGGGGACATTTCATGTTTCAAACACATCTTGTTATCTATAGTAGCCGGGACACAGTATTTCTTACAAGATTGCATGTGCGGGGGGGGGGGGGGGGGGCAGCGAAGACACAGATCAGCCTGCGCATCCGCGCAGGTTGATCAGAATCTTCGCTGTCCGCCTGAAGACCCTTTGGATTCTTGGCTACCCACAGAATGCCCTGCGAAGACTCTGATCAGACTGTGCGGATGCTCAGGCTGATCTGAGTCTTTGCTGGGCGCATATGCAGTCTTAGAGAAAACGCTGTGCCCCGGCTAATAGGTGAATTTTACGCAGTAAGTGCATCAGTATGTCTTTCTTTCATGTCGCGCTGTACCATTCTGTGATTACTGTAATTTAAAATTGTGACCGGCAGGCCCAAGAAAACAGTGTAGATCCAGATCAGACGCCAGTGTGCTCGGCGTCTGAGCAGGATCTACACTGTTTGTCGCTCGTGCAGCAGTATTTTAGACATATCATCAGGAAACAAAATAGACTTGTAGGTATAGTAAGAAATTAAGGCGTCCTAATACAGTTGACTCTCGTTATCTCGACCTCGCTTATCTCGAATAACCGCTTATCTCGAAGTGAAAAGAGGAGGAGCTATTTCTCCTCTTTTCCACGATATTTTCAATATATCTCAATAATTTCAAGTGTCCAATTACACATATACTTGTTATCATCAGTTATGCAAATCTGATATGTCGAGGTACGGATATCTCGAAGTATTTCATAGAGTCCCTTGAAATTCGAGATAACGAGAGTCGACTGTACTTAGGGTAGAATAGTAAAAGCTTTTGGATAGAATAATAGTTAAAACTAAATTGATCCTGAACGTCAGAAAACGTACCTTTTCACTTGTACGCCCAGCGAAAATTTAAATCAGCCTGCGCATCCGCGCAGTCTGATCTCAGTCTTCGTGTGTCCGCATGAAGAAACTTTGCATCCTTGGCTATCCGAAGTGCGCCCAGCGAAGATTCTGATCATCCTGCGCGAATGCGCAGGCTGATCTGAATCTTCGCTGGGCGCACATGTTCGAATTCGTGCAGTTCAATTCGTTTAGGTGAATACGGTTTTTCAAATATTTCCCGTCATCATAGTCGGGTTAGCCAAATACAAAGACCTTTTGTGTGGGTTTTTTATTCACGACAATAAGGATTTCTTGTTTATTCTTAAGCATTTTGAGTCAAAAATGTCAGTGAGCTGCTTTTAAAGCAGGAAGCGGTCGCTTATAGTTGGAGTATACATTTCCTATTATCATACATGTAAGAAGAATGCGGCTGTACAACTCGTTAGCCGGGTCCATTGCGTAGATTTTACGGTTAATTCTGGCAAGTGGCTGCCAGCGCATTTACCGTAAATTTTACGGGCGCCTGTAGAACTTTTGCAGGAATTACCTCGTAGGATGTGGTAAGGACGAGTAAACTTAAGATACGGTGTGATAGCTTACATCCTTACTATGTCCTACGTTACCTACTCTGCCCTGCCATGCGTGATTATTCCTGTAAATAATCTACAGGCGCATGTATTCACCTAGTCTGGCCCCAGACCCTTTCTTTATTTTTCTTTTCTTTCTTTTTTTTTTTTTTTTTTTTTTTTGAAGGGACACAACACTTGTATAGCTTGTAGAATTTTTGTTTACTTCAGTCCCTTGGCTAGAAAGAAAGTTTTTGTTCAGCCATAGGTAACTTGAAGTTGGATTAAAGAGGATCATGATAAAAAATAATGTAGAGAAAGAGAGAAATAGATATAAAACAAAAATGACTGGAGCCAGTCTAGTATTCACCCTAAATGCGTTGGCTGCCACTTGCCAGAATTTACCGTAAAATCTACGGGATTTTTTTTTTACAGTGATAGCGCGTCGGACTGCAGATCTAGGGGATCCGCGCAAGTTCGAATCACAGCTACTCCACATAACTATCGGGGGAACCCACGCAGTGGCTCAGCTGGTAGTGGGTTCGAACCCCGGCCGAATCATACCAACGATTTTAAAATGATACTAGTTGCTCTTTGGCTTGACGCTCAACAATCAGAAAGTGGAGATAGAACTGGTCATCCCGGTGTCACTATAATGTGACTGAGTTGAATACCATGTCGCGTATCTAGAACGTGATATTTTAATACGTGAGGCAGCACTCTAAAAATGAGCACTGAGCTCCCTGCCACATCTAGACACCGTCGCGATATGACTGAAACTTTCAAAAATTGTTGAAAATGACGTATATGTGTTTACATATACGCCCCTTTCAACAATTTTTGCAAGTTTCAGTCGGGTTTTAACCCGATTAAAACAAAAGAAACTTTCGTGGAGATTTATCATGCAATCATTTCTACGGGCATTCTCCCCTTCCTCTGATCAAGTAGGGCAGTTGCAAAAGTATTGACTATACTAGGTAACCGCATAGAGGACTAAGCCTTCCCAGGAAAAGTGTGAGTAGGATAACCGAGACAATTACACAAGTCAACATAAAAAATATATAAAAAGTAAGAAGGATCATTATGAGGATGAAATGTGTCCCGACTGCTCTTTACCCCAGGAGACCAGACCAATATGCCTTCTATTGCGGTATCAGGGCCCTTTTGTCCCTGTCAGCACAGCTCCAGCTCCAAGGGTATTCCACAACCGGGAGCGCTGCCTGTGTTTGGAATGTTAAGTTCCCAGTAAGCATTCTTTATAAATCTATAGCGGGCCGTTATCGGCCCGTCAGGGTAGCTGACGGGCCGATAACGGCCCGCTATAGATTTATAAAGATGCTAACTGGGTTGGACAACTCCACTTAAAGTACAACCAAAGAAGCTGGAAGAGAGTTCCATGTAGTTCGTGGAAAATAGCTGAATTTGAAAGTGTCAGACCGGGGAGAAAGTCCTCTGAACTTTATAGTTTGAGCTGACCTGGTACGTGCAGACTGTGCTGTGACAGGCGTGAGGTAGTCTGCAGCAGGTTTATCATCAAGGTTGTTCACAATCTTGAAGAGCAGAGTTAACATGACCTTAACAGTGTTGACTGGGCCGTAAAAGTCCAGTTCGAACAAACAACTCCAGTCTATAGCGGGCTAACTTAATGGGCGTGATGACAAACAGTCATAAAAAGAGCTTGTCTTCACGCTTTACCTCATAAATTTAAGCAGCTGAATACCACTTTTCAAAACAGGTTTCTTATTTTTCACGAAAAAAAAAACGGATTGGATGAACTACCAAAATATTCCGAAGCCTTAGTTGTGTTTGGGGGGGGGGGGGGATATTATTTGTTTGGCGTCGGCTTATTTGGCCTTGACGGTCCTTATGCTTGAACCTAGTTTATTGCAAACGCTTAGCATGGTTGGTAAGATTTTCATTAGACGACATATTGAAATATTTTGTTCTAATTTTTCAAGAAAATGTTTTGACATTTCATGCAAATTGTCTCATGCAAATTGTCTCCGATGGAGACAATTTGCATGAAATGTCAAAACTTGTTTTCTTGGGGAAAAAAAAAGAAAAAAAAAATATCAATTTGTCGTCTGCTGTATTAGCACAAAGAGTGGTAAAAGGTCAAATTTCTATTAAAGAATTTCAAAATCGATAATAAAGTTCAGTAGCTGGACACAAATCCGGCTTCACAGATTTCTGATTTGCGTGACAACAAAGAATTCGCAGACGGTACAAAGAAAAATACTTCTCTTCGATGGCTTAGTTTTCTTCTCCATTGAATTGGTCACTTGAATAATGTTTCTAAGAGCTCTTTCTCTTTTTGACCTTAAACCACACTTAACTCTGTGGGTAGCAATACATTTGAAACCGATCTTATGATTGGCCACTTAATCCAATTAAACAATATGGCGGACATTTTGGTGCACAGACACACATGAAGTCATCGCTTTCTGTGTTTGTCATCGCTTGAAACAATAGAGAGTTTTGTTTGGAATATTTGAATTGGATTAATGTTACATGTATATCTTCACCTTTATAGTGCATTAATTACAACATCTGTAGTTTTTCTGTAACGTAAGGGAAAAATAAATGTCTGAAACTGATACAGCCAAGATATCTTCAATACTGAATGCCCACATGGGACATTATGTGCGTAGAGTAAATTAATTGTGATATGAAACAGACATTTTGTGTTGTTTTTTGAAGGTTTGCAGAGAATCGTTTGAAAATGCAATTTTGTATAATTAGAAGCACGCACTATTAGGGAACCGCTTATTTTTTCTAACTCTTCTGGACACACCATGAATGCATCTTGGAAAATGCATTACGAAAACATGCCTATTCAAATATATAGAAAATTTCTCCAAAAACTGAAAATTTTCAGATAAAAAACTCCGATATTTTTCATATTTCTGCTCAAAACATAGATTGTGGGTACTCGTTAGAACCGCCTCGCCGAGGCGGTTCTAACGAGTACCCACAATCTATGTTTTGAGCAGTTATAAGAAAAATAATGTATACCCCTGTAAACCCCAGTTTTAGTATATAAAAGTGGGGTTTAAGGGGGTCAAAATTATATAGGTATGTTTTCGTGATGGTAGCACAGAATCACAACGTCAGAAAACGTACAGTCGGATGTATGCGCCCAGCGAAGATTCAGATCAGACTGCGCATTCGCGCAGTCTGATCAGAATCTGCGCTGGGCGCATTTTAGATAGCCAAGAATGCAAAGTTTCTTCATGTGGACAAAGAAGGCTCTGATCTGACTGCGCGGATGCGCAGGCTGATTTGAGTCTTCGTTGGCCGCACTTATCAGAATGTACTTTATCTCACGTTGTGGCCCACAGTTTTGAGTTGTTCTTGTAAACCTGTTTTATAACGAAGACTCGGATCTATCTGCGCAGCCACACGTCCTGATGTCAGAGGAACGTGATTGGATTTAATGCTTTTATAGAGAGAAGTGGCTTTCTTTCATACTGACTGGAGAATAGGTTAAAAATCTACTGACTAGGAATAATAATTGGACAAGCACTTTTAAGAAAATGTAAAGAAAGTATGATTTTAAGAAAATTTAAAGAAATTACATGCAGCTTTAACAAAATTTAGATATATTACAATTCTAAGAAATTTAAACTTGAATGCGCAGTCGATGGCGCGCCATCGCAAATCCCTACGCTCGTTGCTAATGTTGCTAGTATCATGACTAACGGACGGACAGATGTACCGACGGACTTGCTTTCGCATACCCTTACCATGTAGTGTGGTCATGTAGAAAGTAAATTCCGCTTAGTGCTTTAGGAGGAGAAAGCGTGATGAACAGATGGACAGACGCATGGACGGAAGGACGCACGGAAAATAATGTTGCCATGAGGGGAAGTGATGTAGCAAGTTTGGTTGAATTCCTTCAGTGGTTTAGGAGTTAGCATAACGAACAAATGGACGGACGACGGACGCACGGATGGACGGACACACGGAAAAATAATTTTGCTCTCTGACACCCTTGCCATGAGGGGATGTGATATAGCAAGGTTCATAGAATTCCGCTTATTGGTTTAGGAGGAGATAGCGTGATGGACAGACGGACGGACGGATGGATGGAGGCATTAAAAATATCCCCGTCGCTTTAAAAAAAAACCGCTTGAGGATAATAGGAAAATTTAAAGAAACTACAATTTTAAGAACATTTAAAGAAATACAGAATAAATTATTGATAAGAGAAAAGTGTCAAGTTTTGACTTCCAAGCTGTTTCCTCGTGTGTCTAGATGTATTCTTGAAGAAATGATTATTGTCATGATTTGCCTGTCTTACATAACGAAGCTGTATGCATGAGGAAGATTGTTTTACGTTATTATATATTTACTATTGCTTTCCTTGATTTCCTGTCTTACGTAGACGTTGTGTTAAAACAACCAGTTTATACTGAATGTCCCAAAATGTATCTTTGAAAACAATGTAACCCAGATCAAATATCATAGCCTTGAACGCGGCGACTGAATAACGGCTACTACCTGTCCGGAGTTTGACATGGAATACGGGATATTCTGGGTCTACAAGGGTGTCTTTTTTTTGATCGGCTGGCCTCAAATATCTTGTAATGGTAGATATCTCGGACGTGAAATAACAATACAAAATACGACAAATTGAAATGATTCAAAAAGTGTGTTCAAGTGTAACAAGATGGGAAGATGTTTTTTGTAGCTATATTGGTGGTACGGATGGGGGAACTTATATAAGGGTGAATAACTTACAAATTGTCAAGTGGGTCGCGCCTTGTGAAAACGTGTCTACGGGCATATGCGGACAGCGAAGGCCCAGATCCGCGCAGTCTGATCAGGGCCTTTGCTGTCCGCTAACAGAATCAGTGGATACTACAGAATGTATTAATGGAGAGCAAAGGCCCGGATGACACTATGCGCAGGATGGTCTGAAAAATGCGCATGTTGCGCATGTTCGAAGGCACTTTTTCGCTTGACGCGGCCAAAATGTAAATTGCCTCCGGAGAAAGTGAAATTAAAGAGTTTTACTACAGGTGGATTGAGGGCAGGACACGGTGGATATTAGTGGGATATATTGTTGTACACGGTGTGTCATTTGTATGAAATTTCATATCGTTTCGAAGGATGGGAGTTTGGCCAACAATCACGGTAAGGTTTTCTAGGATATTATGTGACATATTGCAGTAAAACCTCTGACTAAATATTTTTCTCATAATCCTCTTTAATAATCCACTAAAATAAAACCAAAATAATATCATGACTATACAGAATGGTCACAAGTGACCAGCCTCTATAGTCATGATATTATTTTAGTAAATATTTAGTCACTGGAGACTGGAGCCAGTCTACCCTTCAACCTCATTTGCCTCCTTATCTGGCGCTGTGATTAACCCTCTTTGGCTAGAACTACCCATCTCTAGAACAAATTCTCAAGGTCTCAAAGATGTTCGAGCCATCGAAGTTCGACTGTATGAGTGCTAATAAACTGTTAATGCAAAATGCCAATATTTTATACATGCTTCGAAAGACAATCGCCATATGCGACTGGGCCGTTTCTTGTGTGGAATCTCTGCCCACCAGTTTCCAGGTCACAAACACTCAGGGAAATAGTCAAAGTACCTAGAATGTAGTTTTCCTTTCGCATACAACTTCTTATAAATCACATACCGTATTTTATACTCTAAATAATATTGGGTCATCTTAACTCTTTACCTAGAATATATTTGTTGGTTTATTTTTTGTTGACTATAAACAGGATTGTGAGAAAAATATTAAGTCACTAGAGACTGGAGCCAGTCTACGCTTTACCGTACTTGTCTTAAATAAGAACGATTCGCCACAACATATGTTTCATGGGGAAATACGAAAACTATTTACAGTAACACTTCAATAACTCGAACCCGGATGACTCGTTTACCTTGATGATTCGAACTCGTTTTTTGAGTCCCTAGGAAATTCTTCCGACAGCTCATGAAACAAATATTGAAAGATATTAAAGAAATTTTCTTATTTTATCAGGAAAATGTATGTTGTGTGTACTCATTAGAATCGCCTCATTGAGGCGATTCTAATGAGTACTCTCAACATATCATTATTTCATAGAAGACCGAAACGACATCCCTAAATTATCCCTTTTGTTTCTTGAACTGGCGCTGTGATTAACCCTCAGTGGCTCGAACTACCCTTGTCTAGAACTAATTTTCATGGTCCCAAAGATGTTTGAGCCATTGAAGATCGACTGTATACGGATCATACTGATACGGAAACTAGAAATTGCGAGTTAGAATCTTCTCTGTAGCTAGAATATTTACATACCATACCCGTGTGTCCTGTGTTGAGTATTTATAAGTTGATAGAATTGTATTTACAGACCAACAACGGTACTATATATACATGGAAGGGGCAAGAAATCAGAGCTCTTATAATGGATGTAAAATATACAAGTTATAAATGAAGCATTGTTGGAAAACCCATGAAACCGCAAAACCATCTCTACTCTTGTCTGGACATATGAATCAGGCTTCAGTCAAGGCAACATGCACATGCTAGTATTACGTACGTGACTAATACACCGACACCCAATTACAATAAACAAAAGAGTGACAAAGAAAAACTACTAATCTTAGCTCCATTAGATAAATGGACAACTCCTTCTAAAAATAGATCTAGTCTCAGACAAAACAACAAACAGCTTTACAAATATTAGATTTCACAAAAAAAAGAACTTGGTCTGCGCATAGCACACAACGTGTGCTGTGTGCTAAGTGTAGACCGACCTTTTTGTGAAAGCTAATACTTTGTTATAACACATTCAGCAGTCCATGGAAAGAAGCATTGGACCAGTCCATGACCTTTAATAAAGTGTTTCCGGAGGAAAGGGCAACTTTAAGAATGTCTACGCCGTCGTGGACAATAATGAATGTGTCTCGTGACGAAACACGGTAAGAGTCGGCGAGAGTTTATATTGTGGGGAAATTGGGACACCAAGGGAAATAACACTGATATGGAAATGTTTGCCTCCCATCTCATTGGATAATACTATAGAAGGAGCAAATTCTCTCTGGGAAGAGAAATTGTCAGTTTTGAAAGGTTTCAAATACAAGGAAGGCACTTTTCAGTTTGCAAATAGTGTTTCCTTTTGTAGTTAAACACGGCCCTTTTAAATCGTTCCACTCTTTTTGAAACTTTTCCAAAGTTCTGAGTGTTTATGATTGCGCAAATAGCAGTTTAATTTAGTTTCAATTTTAATTAAATATATATTAATTCGGTAAAGATAATTCGCTGTTTTGTTTAAAACTTTTCTCATGCACCTTAATAATATTCAGTTAGTCTGAGCACAGGTAATCTTGTCTTACACCGTCAAGAGAACTGCATTTAGCGCCATGAAAACGTTTGTTTTCTTTCTCATTGGGGTCGACCCACAACATATGTTTTTCTTGAGCAATGTAAAAAATATATAAGTATTTTGGCTAGAAATCTGGTTTATCTGGAGCTGTGCCTGACTTGTCCCTTTTATATAGGCGTGTGTATGTACAGTCAACCCTCTTTATAACGATACTCGATACAACGACAAAATTCGTTAAAATGACAATTTGAATGTCACGAAACCTTCGCTCTGAAACCTTCGCTCTGGACAGTTAATGAGAAATTATGCAAGAATATTGCATTAAAACTTAAAGCAACATGTGTTTGGGATATTTGTTAGAATCGCCTCAGTGAGGCGATTCTAACAAATATCCAAAACATATGTTCTATGAGTAAATAATATAAAAACAAGGCCTTTCTTACATATCATTCTGTCCATTAAGGACTCTTTACAACAACAAGCTCATTTTAAATGCAACGTCTTAGGGAACAAATGCTGTCGTTATAAAGAGGGTTCACTGTAATAGAGAAAATGGTATTGACTCATCAGGCAGAATGAATGTGCATGCTGGTGAGTAGAAGACTAATCATATGATATAGTCTGTCTCCAAAAGCCTCATCAGGCTAAGTCGATGAACATTCTTGCGATTAGCATGGGTTTTCGCTTTCCTCTCAATCTTTACGCTGTTTTGTACTAAGTTGTTACGTACTTACCCTAAGAAGTCGGACAGACCTACTTGAACAAACAGTGTAGACCCAGATCAGACGACGCAGAACGCGGCGTCTGATCTGGGTCTACACTGTTTGCCACTCATCCAGCATGTTTTAGATACTTCCATTGTAGTAAAATGGACTTGGTGAAATTTTAGGACAAGCGTGGTTAGCATTTAAGGTTTCCGAATACTTAGGGTAAATACGTTATTAAATGCTAATTTTGAAAGTACCTCTTGCCGCATGTTATGAATAAGATAAAGTCCCAAGTGTTTGTATTTGAATTTTAAGTGTGTATTTGATGTTATCATGACTTCAGTTTCCTAAAATCTCTTTTTATGAAGTAGTTTAGACTGGCTCCCGTCTAACTGATATATGAATCAGCATAAAAACTATTTATATTTTACAAAAAGTCCCATCTTTTGGAATGTCCTTCTCTCTGATTTGGCTGATGAGTTTCTGACTGGTAAGGGAGATGATATGTGAAGAAAACATAGTCAAAGAGGAATAGTTAACCTTTGTTAGACGAGACTTTTGAAACTTTTAGCGTGGTGCCAGGCTAAAAGTAGTTTGGTGGCAGAATATTTTTGATAAATTTAAGTACAAGATACCATTGGCAGATTTTCCGTATTGTTGCAAGGAGGAAAATATTTGTGATTTCCTGTTTGCTTACCTGCACTACAGGTCCCTTTTAAAAGGGATCTACTGCAAGAGGAAAGAATTTGCTTGCCTTTTTAAAGGAGTCTACTCTTAAAGGAAAGAATTTGCTCCCATGGGGGGCAAATTCTTTCCTTTCAGAATAGACCCCTTTTATAAGGGAGATAAAACAATTTTGACAGAGTTGGTCTGTCTTGAAAATTATTCATTCTCTTTAAATTTTAAAGGAAGAATAAATGTATGTTCTGATCAGCTATCCTTTATCGGGCTCTGAATCTGCATTGCTGTGCTTTAAGAGACGGCTCCCCGTCAACTCGTGCTTAAGTCAGATCGTTCTCGTTTTGGTCAGTTCGTACTCATCGATTTGGTCAACTCGTACTCATTTGGTCAACTTATAGACACTGTTCGTTCAACTCGTACTAATTATGCAAGCGCGCGCGCGCGCGTGTGTGTGTCTGTCTGTCTGTCTGCCTGTCTGTCTGTGTGCGTGCGTGCGTGTGAGGGAGAGAGAGCCTTCGTGCATGCGTGCGTTTAAGTCTTAAAGACATCCTCTTCGACAGTTGCTTATTTATCACAAAAGAATATCATGTTGTTACACAAAAGAAGCCTAATGATTCACACAGTCGATGTAATTGAGAAAACAAAAGCCCACTTCTTAAATGTCGCATATATACCCTGTATCAAATTTCCCTATAGGAGAGGCCAGTTTGAAAGTTCGTTTGATCGTATGTAAGATAATTTACCTGTGTATTTCGGTTGTTCACTTTGTGTTGTAAAACCATTGTTAAAATGTAGTTTCCTAAAGGCTGTTTTGTTTTCATTTTAGCTTAACCATTGTGTAACTGACGGTAAATGGATCTATGCGCCGAGGCAACGAAAAATCTACGCAATGCGATATGCGAACGTCGAGGGCATAGGCCAGACTGCGCACGCGCAGTCTGGCCTATGCCCTCATCGTTCGTGCACATTATCTGCTTATCGAATATAAACTAAAACTGAACCAAAAAAAAAAAAAAAAAAAAAAAAAACCCTGGCCGATTTTACTGGCGCTTAGTCTGAGCAGGGCCTACGACGATCGCGTAAGGAATTGTTAGAAATGTCGATTTTCCTGTGATCCGATACGGGTTACCCATTCATATATGTTGGCCTCCATAATGTTAGTCATAAAAGGACAATTTTATATCTCGCAAATAGTTTAACCATGGTAATATTAATTTTAACATGAAAATAGGATTTTTAGTGTTGTGTCGTCGTTCAAGGATGGATGAGTTTCTATGACATTGCCTGAAAATTTTGTGTTTGGTTATAAATTCGACTGATTCAATACGGATTAATTTATTTTCTCATATTAGTAGAGGGATTTTATATAAAGGTAACGTACAATAATTTGTCAAGCGAAATAATGTGGCCCCGCTCCCTACCCCACCAGATGTGTTTGCAAAATAGAAAAGAAATAATAATAATAATAATAATAATAATAATAAAGCGAAATAATGCGTCTCCGCTGCCTCGCTCCACATATGTGTTTATCCTTTTTACAAAAAAAAATGAATAAACAAAGAAACACGCTAAATGATTAGTTCATTTAATAAATAAATGATAGAAGAAAGAAGAAACCATTAACAATAAAGAAATACAGTGTAAGGAAACATTTGCAACATAATTCGACGAATTAAGACGACAAATTGACAATATTTGTTTCTTATGTTTCATAGGAAATAGCGGTTTACAAGTCATACACATTGTCTCTTTGGGAGGCATTTCAAAACATTGTGTATCATATTTAACTTTAAGCACACTCTGATTAAATTCAGCAGACAAACTGGGCCCAGTTGTTCAAAACTAACGATGTCGTTAGTTAACGATTCGTTAAAATTTACATCAAGGGATACGCAGATATGCTGAAATTTTTTTTTTGCTGAAAAAATGTGAGTAGCTTTTGCAGTGCAAAAGCTACTCACATTTTTCAGCAAAAAAATATCAGAATATTGTATATTGTATCCGCTAAAACAGTTAACAAAATGACCCTTAACGAGCTCGTTAAGCTAACGACGCTTTGAACAACTGGGCCGTGATTTTTTTATTTATTTTTTTTTTCGCAGAAAAAAGAGTTTGTTAACTACTTTTTTCTGGGGAATATACTTCAAAAAAAAAAAAAATACTGAATAAAATAAAAAATCGAAATGTCGTCTGCTGAAATTTTTAACCAGCATACTAAGCGTTAAAGTTGATGTTACAGTATTGGGCCTACCGTAATTACCCTAAGCATTGGGACAGGCTGCCCTGGGCAAACAGTGTAGACCTTGACCAGACGCCGCATGATGCGGCTTCTGATCAGGGTCAACACTGTTTGCCACTAATCTAGCATTTTTCGTACACATTAAGACGTAATAATATGGATTTGTCCAAAGCTTTGGACAAGTCTGATAAGAAGTTCAGGTGTCCCAATTTTTTGTGTAAATACGTAATATCTATATTCGATTGGAAAAGAACAAACGCATGTCTGTCTGTCTCTGGTACTCGTCGGTGGTGTTTAGTGATATAAGAATCAAATAACACTATTTGATTTCTATTTTCAGATGTCGACGGCGTCGGGCCGACAGTGCCACAAGAAGCTCGAGTCCTGTGAGATGGGTGAGTAACTTTTGTCGTCTTATTTACACTGATGTGGTGCTGGCCAAAACCTTGCTGAATAACGTTAAAAGGGACGTAAAAGATCATTTAAATCATCTTAACCCTTGCCCTGCTGAATCCGGATTTACCCTATCTTTGCAAAAAGTGTAGATCCAGATCAGTTGGCTTCTGAAGAAGCCAACTGATCTGGATCTGCACTGTTTGTCATTCATTATGTGAATTTATATCAACAACCTGGATCAAGTAAACTGATCGGCTGAAAACTGGAAGTGGGTGTGCCATCAATTTATTCAGCATGAAAAGGGTTAAGTTTTACAATTCGTATTGGACTGTCGAAAATCTATGGAAGCCCATGAGGTACGTCTAACTTCACAATGTCCCACTTCCAAGTTCAGGATTTCTCTTTTCTAAGCTCATTATGCCAACTTCAACACTTCTAACTCCTTTTATATATCTTTTTTCTTCATCATTGTTCTAACCCGACTTGGTACTTCTAAGTCTGATTTTTAACTTCCTACTTTTAACTTCTTAACTGTGACATGTAACCTCCAATTTCAAACTTCTAAATTCCTGCTTCTTACTTTTAACTTCCGGCTTCCTACTTCTAGTTTCCATCTTCCTTACTTCATTACGAAAACATGCCTATTCAAATATATTGAAAATTTCACTATCAAAAACTGAAAGTTTTCAGATAAAAATTCTGATGTTTTTCACATTTCTGCTCAAATCATAGATTGTGGGTACTCGTTAGAACCGCCTCGCCGAGGCGGTTCTAACGAGTACCCACCATCTATGTTTTTGAGCAGAAATAAGAAAAATAATGTATACCCCTGTAAACCCCAGTTTTGCTATATAAAAGTGGGGTTTAATGGGGTCAAAATTATATAGACATGTTTTCATGATGGAATGTAACTTCCGACTTCTTGTTTTCATACGAAAATTTTTATCTACAAGATGAACGTGAACATGACTTGCTTGATGAGTTAGAAAGCGGGGAAATCTCACAAACTACTAAAAGTTGGTAGTAGAAATAAAAAAAGTCATGAAGTTAGAAATAAAACGCGGAAGTCAGAAGTAAGAACTCGAAAGTCTGAAGGAAGATTCCGGAAGTTAATGAAAGAAGTAAAACGTTAGAGGTAAGAAGCTAGAAGTCGGAAGTTAGAAGTAAGAATTCGGAAATACGAAGTAGGTAGCTTTAACTCGGAAGTTAGAAAGTAGGGAATAAGAAATGTGAAGTTAGAATTGAGACGTCTCGAAGTTGGAAGTAGAAGATGTATTTTTACAAATCCTTCCAGAACATCTATTTTCTATGAAATATAAGAAAACTATTTTAATATGCCGTCTGCCGAACGTTTGCCCAGAGTGCTAAGCGTTGAATAGATCAAATAGTCTGTATATGTATATGTGGCCTTTGACCTATTATGCAATTATTGGTATATAAAGCCTTACGTTTATTCCGCCTGTCGAACTTTTGCCGAGAATAGATCAAATAGTCTTTATATATGTATGTGACCTTTGACCTATTATGTATTTATTTGGTATATAAAGCCTTACGTTTATTCCGCCTGTCGAACTTTTGCCGAGAATAGATCAAATAGTCTTTATATATGTATGTGGCCCTTGACCTATTATGCAATTATTGGTATATAAAGCCTTACCTTTCAGCTTTTACTTCTCTTCAACAAGTCCATTTTACAAACTGCGAAGGTTTGTTAAAATTGTTGGGTGAGTAGCAACAGTGTAGACCCGTTCAGTGGTGTCTGATCTGGGTCTACCCTGTTTAATCAGGTCTTTCTGTCATTATACGTACAGTAAGTACGGTAATATGATCAAAACGGACCCGCTAAGAAACCATCCTGGATCCGCCCCTGTGGGTACTTGGCATGCTGGGAAAAATTTCAGCAGACGATATGAAATATCTTTTTATATCTCCCACTTCCCCCAACACCACCCCCCCCCCCCCCCCCGCCCCCTCCAAAAAAAAAAAAAAAAAAAAAAAAAAAAAAAAACAGGTTTAATATTTCATGCTAATTGTCTCCGATGGAGACAGTTAGCATGAAATCTCAAATCCTGTTTTCTGGGGAAATTAAGAAAACAATGTCATCATTCTGCTGAATTGTCCAGAGAGCTGTAAAGGCTAACGAAGCATCATTTCGGGTATTGAATCGGGCTGATATGAGCTGCACTGGGTGTTCCATTTTCTCACAATCTTGCTAAGACAATCTATGAACTGACACCTCACACACTGGTAAAATATTAATCACTTATAGAGCTACAAAAAAAAAAAAAAAAAAAAAAAACCTCTTTGGTAGTTAGGCGTCCATTTCAGGGTTTGGCTGAGCTTCCAAATTTTGTTTTAATACAAAGACCAGGCTTAGCACAGCAGAATAAATCAAGCAAGAAAAACATCACTGTCACCAGCACTTTCTGTGGCTTTTTGGAGGCTGAATGTAGCAACCTCTCAATTGGTAGAAACATTTATTTCTTTGAAACAATCAGGAAATTACACACAACATTTTTTTTCTATAAATTAGAATAATAAAGTTTGATTCATCTTTATTAAGCAATCACTGGTCGCCTTACACAAAATAACTACCACGGGCTTCCACTAATCAGCAGTCCTGACACAATTGGTTCGCTGTATCCTGTGGAAAAGCAGAGTACAAAAGTGCAGCAGTCAGTGCTGAACAATTATTTTGTGGATTCTCATTTTAGCACAAGTGGTATTGCCATCTGCAACGTACTAACGAGTAAGTTAATATCCCATTGCAAAAGATGATCTTTTCCTGATGCGTTATACAAATGCACAGCCGGTCTTTGATGTCGAAAATGATGGCGTAATGATTAACTTATCAGTATTGTCTTATTGCATAAAAACTGACAGAAAAAAAAAATGCGCACTGAATACAGAATACTAATCTTAGGCTTGATCTGACGGGAAATGGTTTTCGATATTAGTAATACCAAACATTTTAACTTCATTTCGAAGTATATTTATTGCTAGCAGCAGTTGTTTGCGAAATAAGTAGAACAGTGTCAAGTGAAATGGGACCTTGGGGCATATGCGGACAGCGAAGGCCCAGATCAGACTCTGGGCCGTCGCTGTCAGCTTACAAAGTCATTTGATACAATAATACGTCAGGGTTCAGCAAAAGCCCAGATGTTACTTTACAGATGCGTAGGATGTCGGCATCTCCGTATTTCTGATATGATCGAAGGCACCTTTTCGATTGGCGTGACACAAATGTCGCCGGCCTCGGTGGCTCAGTTGGATGCGCCGTCCGACTGGAGACCAGGAGGTCGCGGGTTCAACCCCCCGCCGAGGTCGGCAACATTCTTTCGTGGAGATTGATCATGAAATATTTTCTACGGTCATTCTCTCCCTTCCGCTGATTCAAGAAGGGCAGTTGTCAGTTTCTGGCGAAAGAATGTGCACAATACTGGTTAACCGCTTAGAGGACTAAGCCTGCCCAGTAAACGTGTGGTTAGGTAAACTGACCGCGCTCGACATGACCCCATTGGGTTGACTGGGCCGTAAAACCTGAACACAAACAAACAGACACAAATGTCACAGAAATGGTTCTTAACGCCAGAAACTGACCCAAATGACATTCATACGAACATCTAAACCTAGATTAGACTGCACATTCGCCCTTCGTTTTAAATACCAAATGAATA
The DNA here is from genome assembly GCA_964016985.1 of Anodontia alba. Taxonomy (NCBI): domain Eukaryota; kingdom Metazoa; phylum Mollusca; class Bivalvia; order Lucinida; family Lucinidae; genus Anodontia; species Anodontia alba. The sequence continues at coordinate 13,409,903 of OZ024836.1, read as the reverse complement.
AGTCCAGTTTCTAAGATGGAAGAACGCACTTGGTATAGATGGTTTGAAAGACGTGCCCGGGTGGCCGAGTGGTTACGTTCCTGACGGGATCACGAGGTCCCGGGTTCGAATCCCACTGGAGGCGAAATTCAGCTGATGACAGTACAACGCTTTATTGCACATAGTCTTTCATTATTACCCTACCATTGGTACGATATGACTTAAATAATGTTAAAGGGAAATAAAACACCAGCTCATCTTCATGGATGTTTGAATGTGTCTGAATATTCGGTGTAGATAGGTAGACTCGGAGATATTATCTGCTGATACAGCAAATGCCAGCAGGGTTCTCATTAATTCCAAATAATAGAGTCCTAGACTTGGTACACCTAGTTTGTTTGTTTGTTTGTGTTTTTTTTTTTTTTTTTTTGTTTTTTTTTTTTTTGTGGGGTGGGGGGGGGGGGGTAGGAAATTTAGCAAAATTGCATTGCAAGACTTCTACTTTTTGAAGAAAATACAATATTTATACCTACCATGGTAACGCAGAGATATTATTATTCAAACGTGATGATAGTTAATAATCATGTTAAATCTTCATATGTGTTATGAGTCACGCCCATCCTAAATGTACACCGTTATCATCAATTTATCATTCAATTAACATTTATACCACTCTCTGGGCCAATTCAGCAGACATGATATTTATCTTACTTATTCCAGAAAATAGACTTTGCATTCCATGCAAATTGTCTCCTCCTTATTAGACAATTTGCATGAAATCCAAAACCGCTGTTCGGGGAAAAATGAGAAAAAAAAGTTATTTCAAAATGTCGTCTGCTGAATTTTTTACCCAGAATGCTAAGCGATTAATATCAGTTCCAACAGCATTGTGGCCATTCTGTGGAGCCAGTCTGAAAACGAGCAGAATTTTCGAACTCTTCTTCGCACCTGAAACTGACAATCAATTATGATAATCTTTGATTAATGGCACTCGGCGCTATATTTATTAGTACTTTTCTGAATGTTTATATTAGGCACGTGCTGCAAGAAAACCAACCTCATGGCATCCATAGGAAAAGAGCAAAAAACCCAGATCAATTCTGCGCATCTACTCAGTTCATACCTAGCCTTCGTAACTTCTGCCTAACGTGAAACGTCCGAGTGGCCGAGTGGTAAGCGCTCACGATTTCTGGTCACGAGGTTCCGGGTTCGAATCCCGCTGGGGCGAAATTCAGCTTATGACACCACACTTCATTACATAGAGCCTTCCTGTATCACCCCTCCATCGTCTCGGTATGACTTGAATAATATTGAAGTGACTTAAATTACTAAAATTATCAATTCAGTATTATGTCCTAAATAGATAAGGTGAACAGCAGCCTGTGCGAGAGCGCTGCAGCGCAGGCTGGTCTTTTCGCTTTTTCCATGTGGTCCGACCCACATGCTGTGGTATCACATGGAAATTGGGTCAGACTAAGCATACAGTTCTTCTGCATAATGTTTTCATAAATGGATATAGCGAATAGCGACGTCCCTGACCAGGCTACGCGTAAGCGCAGCTGGTCTAGGACCTCGCTATTCGCATACGATGTACTGTCGCTTTTCATGTGTCCCGAGTCACATACTGCAATGTCCGATGGGCCGCGCCTTGCGAAAACGCGCCTTCGGGCATATGCGGACAGCGAAGGCCCAGATCAGACTGCGCATTCGCGCAGACTGATCAGGGCCTTCGCTGTCTGCAAACAGAAACATTGGATACTACAGAACGTATGAATTAAGATCATTGGCCCGGATGATACTTCGCGCATGCGCAGGATGATCTGAATCTGCGTATTTTGCGCATGTACGAAGGCACTTTTCTCGCTTTACGTGGCCGATATGAAAATTGTACGGCGGCTGCCGGCAACAGGGTATTTGTTTATACCTGTAGTATTTACCAAAGATAAGCAGCAGATTTTTGCAGTGATAAATGTATAACAGGTAGATAGGTTAATCGAAATGTTTTCAAACTGCGGATACAAAGCCATCAAAACTGGCAGGATAGGTCGTGTTTTTATATTTTATGAGATTGACGAGAACATGTTTTGACCATGTTTGATTTTAACTGCTTTTAGTGCATTTTCGCATACATACATGTACGAGCAGGAAACAGACGAACATAGACAACTCCAACAAATTCAACAATTTTGACTAGTGCACCCAGCGAAGATTTAGATCAACCTGGGCATCCGTCCAGGCTGTCAGCATGAAAATACCTTGGGACCTCAGCAATCCAATGAGTGCACAGCAAAGGCTGATCAGACTGGGCGAAAGAATGTGCACAATACTGGTTAACCCCTTAGTGGACTGTGAGTGTGCATATTAACCATTAAAGCGCCAATCAGAGCTGCAGCAGACGACATCTTTTTTTTCAGAGAAAACAAGTCTTGACATTTCATGTGAATCGTCTGCCAAGAAAACAAGTCTTGACATTCCATGTGAATCGTCTGCTTGGCAGACGATTCACATGAAATATCAAGACTTGTTTTCTCTGAAAATAAAAAAAAAAATAGAATGCCGTCTGCTACAAATTTTGCTTCGCGCTTTAATGGTGAAAAAGTGTGATTAGGTAAACTGACCGCGCTCGACATGACCCCAGTGGGTTGACTGGGCTGTAAAACCTCAACACAAACAAACGAACAATTTTCACACATGCTTATAAATTATAACGGAAATATGCAGCAGACGATTGCAACGTCTCCCGCTTGATTTCAGAAGAAGTAAAGGAATGTTGGCGTTAAATTGGCCGTCAAGAATTATATAGGTCGACACACTTGAAAACCAACTTTTCTTATATACGAACAACGAAGACACAGACCAGTCTGCACCAGTCTGCACATGCGCACAGAATGTACATATGCTGGCATATCAAGGTCTTCGCTGTTTACAATTACATGATTTTGGCATTCTAAACTTTAAACCTAAGGGTCTAACTAAACCATGGGGCTGGGCGGGGGAGGGTTCATAAGCCTGTAACAGTTTGCTTTAAGTATGTGGCAATACACTGATTTTCTTTGATTACTCCTAAAATTAGACAAGGCAATTGCTTGTGTCTGTCAAAACCTTGATAGAGTCGACTTTAACCCATTTAAATCTAGCTTCCCATAAAAGGGGTATTGGCAAATAGTGTAGACCAAGATCAGACGCCGCAGAACGCGGCGTCTGATCAGGGTCTACACTGTTTGCATTAAGTTCAGAAATTTCTTCAAAACATGATAATAATAAAAACTAACCAGACTCCCCTTATATAGGAAATGGACCTGTCCAAAGAGCTAAGGTAGAAAAGTCTGTTCGGCATAGATGGGTTAAGGGGGGCGAGATTCACTTCCATGGGAGATAATGCCGTCAAAATTAGTTTATCTCCCTTCTGTAAAAAAAGAGTCAGCTCTACGAGAAGGAATTTTTTTTAACACATAAAAAGCTGTCAACATGGCTGAAAAGTTTCAGTATTTATGGGGATTTTCAGTATTGGAGATATTTGGAACTTTCACCTTTGTATCAAAAGGCACTTCCTGAAATTGTCACCCTTCTGTCGTCTCGATATGTCTAAAATAATGTTAAAAGGGACGTAAAACACGAAACCATCATCATGCTCAAATTTTAGGACCATTATGGTAAATAGTTAAAATGCTCGAATCCTTTGGATAGATACGGAAGAACGTAGATGAGACTGAAGAGAACACAAAAGGAGGATTTAATGATAGATCATGAAATGTTTTCTAGGGTCATTCTCTCCCTTCTAGACTGGCTCCAGTCTCCAGTGACTAAATATTTTTCTCATATTCCTGTTTGATAATCCACTAAAATAAAACCAAAAAAATATCATGACTATAAAGGCTGGTCACTAGTGACCAGCCTTTAGAGTCTTGACATTACTTTGGTTTTATTTTAGTAAATTATTAAACAGGGCCCAGTTGTTCAAAGCGTCGTTAGCTTAACGAGCTCGTTAAGGGTCATTTCGTAACTGTTTTAGCGGATTCAATATACAATATTCTGATATTTATTTGCTGAAAAAATGTGAGTAGCTTTTGCACTGCAAAAGCTACTCACATTTTTTCAGCAAAAAATTTCAGCATATTTGCGTATCACTCGATGTAAATTTTAACGAATCGTTAACTAACGACATCGTTAGCTTTGAACAAGTGGGCCCAGATTATAATAAAACATGTTTAGTCACTGGAGACTGGAGCCAGTCTATCTCCCTTCAGCTGATTCAAAAAGGTAGTTGTCAGTTTCTGCATGGCGAAAGACTATGCACAAGTACTGGTTAAGCTTAGAAGACTATGCCTGCCAAGGAAACGTGTTGTTATGTAAAGTGACCAGCTCGAGATGACCTCGATAGTGTTAACTGGGCCTAATCTCAAACTGAAAAAAAAAAAAAAATTACGAAAACATGCCAATTCAAATGTACTGAAAATTTTAGCACCAAAAAACGAAAATTTTCAGATAAAAAATTCTGATATTTTTCATATTTCTGCTCAAAACATAGGTTGTGGGTACTCGTTAGAACCGCCTCGAGGAGGCGGTTCTAACGAGTACCCACGATCTATGTTTTGAGCAGAAATAAGAAAAATAATGTATACCCCTGTAAACCCCAGTTTTACTATATAAAAGTGGGGTTTGAGGGGGTCAAAATATTATAGGTATGTTTTCGTGATAACTCAAAAGGAGAATTGTAGCAAGTGAAAGTCAGCTCAGAACAGACAAAACAAAAACAGGAAATCTGCTGAAATATACATAGAAGACAAATAAATCACACAGAACTTCTAATTAAAGACATTATTAAACGCTTAGCTGGGTAAAAAAAAAATTCACAGGACGACATTTTAAAAATATTTTTGCCTATTTCAATTGTATTTGTTCCAGAAAATACGGTTTGACTTTTCATGCGAATAACGATTCGCATGAAACGTCAAAGCCTATTTTCTTGGAAAATAAGAAGAATGTCACCAATCTGTCAGCGTAGAATTAACCTAGAGCATGCTGAAAGGTTAAGGATGCATATGCCTTACAAACTAGTGATTTATAAGGGTGACTTTGTCAATCTGTCACACAGATTTTCGACCTCGGTGGCCTAGTTGGATGCGCGTCCGACTGGAGACCAGGAAGTCGCGGGTTCAACCCCCGCCGAGGTCGGCAACATTCTTTCGTGGAGATTGATCATGAAATATTTTTTACGGTCATTTTCTCCCTTCCGCTGATTCAAGAAGGGCAGAGCTGTCAGTTTCTGACGAAAGAATGGGCACATAATACTGGTTAACCGCTTAGAAAACTAAGCCTGCCCAGTAAAATTTGTGGTTAGGTAAACTGACCACGCTTGACATGACCCCATTGGCTTGACTGGGACGTAAAACATCAACACAAACAAACAAACACACAGATTTTCAACGCTACCAGGCAATCGAGTCACACAGAGGCAGTGCCGGAAATCCGGATTAGTTTTACAGGACTCCTGGGTTGGCTTGAAACGGGCCTAGTTGTAATTCATAACTAGGTCACCTCGCCCAGACACGGTACCTGAAGTAGGAGTCCAGGGCCCAGTTGTTCAAAGCTAACGACATCGTTAGTTAACGATTCGTTAAAATTTACATCAAGTGATATGCAAATATGCTGAAATTTTTTGCTGAAAAAATGTGAGTAACTTTTGCAGTGCAAAAGCTACTCACATTTTTTAGCAAAAAATATCAGAATATTGTGTATTGAATCGGCTAAAACAGTTAACGAAATGACCCTTAACGAGCTCGTTAAGCTAGCGATGCTTTGAACAACTGGGCCCTGTCTGTAAGTTACAGATTTTTGACAGTCGGCCGAAAGAAGGCGAGCTTTTAATCTCGTACTAAATGCGTGTCAATTTAGACTGCATAGAACATTAGGTACACAGCTCAAGTTGTGAATAAGCTTCATTCACATGCCGGACAGGAGTCGAACTTGAAGGATGCTTTCCATCAGGTGCGAGCCGCAGATTTGACCTACTACAGTATGTCATGCCAAGGTAGCTTAATGGCACCAGGCGAAGTAGTGATTGTCCTCCGATAACAGCAAGACTGTTCCAGGACGTCGTACCAGTACATGGACTTGGCCTGTTCCGAGTCTCTCTTGGTGAGCTTCTCGAGCATCTCGAGGTAGAACTTTGAAGTCAGTCCCTTGACTACGGTCCAATGCTTGTTGTCTCGATGGTAGACAAAGAAGGCTTGCAGGTCGACGTTGAACTCTTTTGTCGTCTTATTGAAGTCTTGTACCTCTGATGATAGCCTTGAATTAAGTCGAAAAGACGTCCTGGAGATCGTACTTCTCATGTAGCGGGTATTCTTCCCCAATATTGACATGGAAGTTTAGGGATGATCTTTGCAGTGGTCGTCGCCGGTGACTTGGCCCTTGACATCTTAGCAGGCGATTCTGGAGAAGGAGGCGCCCAGCAGGCACATGACGTTTATATAACGTCGGCTCAACGTCGATGTTGCATCGACGTTGAGCCGACGTTGTATAAACGCATATGCCCGCTGGGCGGTGTTGTTGGTTGTTGATTATGGGCAATGGTATGATCTGTGCTGTCTGTGGCTGGCGTTGATGTCGGATGGTGGTAGGTAGATGCTTCTGTCTGCTGTGCCTGGGTGGCTGGTGGTGGCATCTCCTTCTCCGGCGTCGACTGTCGGCGTGCTGGCATCGAGCTTCTGGGCGGCGGTCTGGTAGCAGCTGTTGGCTGGCGAGGCTACCCGCAAGCACAGCATAGCCTCGCCAGCACAGGGTACGGGCTGCCTCCTGCTTTCAGCCCTCTTCTTGTCGAGTTCTGCAGTTGGTTGGGTCGTGTGGAAAGTTAGTCAAACCCGAACTAAATCTTACCCGTCGGACATTCTCCAAACTGGAGAACCGACAAAGTTGTATAACAAGTATTCTTTAGTCAGCAATGTTGACACTTCAGCTGTCGAAGGTCGAGTGACTTTGTTGCTGTTGTTGTTGCTGCTGCTGGTGCTGTTATTTAAATAGTCTGACTTCAGAAAACGATGTCTGAATCTAGTTCTGCTGCAGACAGAATGTAGGACTGGCTCCAGTCCCCAGTGACTGCGTAATCTTTTGATAAAGATAATATTTACATGCTAAGATGATGAAGCATTAGTCGCTAGTGACGAGCACCGGCATTCTAACAGCAGTCACTCCACAGTGAATATTTACAGGTTGTTTTAATATCTCATCACTAAGCTCGAATGATATTTTTAAGTTTAGATAATTCAGTACATTAATTCGCATTTATGTTTAAGAGCAACATAATACACAATGTCATGTGTCCGATTGTACCTACACTGACCCCAATACTAACATGCTAAGATTCTGAAGCCTTGGTCACTAGTGACGAGTGGTTCATAATCTTAGCATGTTAATATATTGTGGGTTTTATTGTAGTATTTTATGTGTAAATCAAAGAGAATTATAAATGCTAATACATTTAGTCATTGGGGACTGGAGTCTAGTCTGATATATGATAACTTCCCTGATAAAGAAGGGTTACCATTTGATCAGTATCATGAGAAAATGGCCATGATATGTGGACAATAATGCCCAAATAAGACTACAAGACTTTCGTTTTCCGCTTGCATGATTGCTGAATGGGCAAACAGTAAACGCTCGGGTCAGACTGCTTAGATGCGCATGCCCATAGGTGTCTTCTTTATATATAGGTTGTAACGAAATTATACAGTTGACTCTCGTTATATCGACCTCGCTTATCTCGAATAACTGCTTATTTCGAAGTGAAAATCTGGTTCCTGCCTTAACATGAAAATCAAACAACAGGAGGAGCAATTTCTCCTCTTTTCCACAATATTTTCAATATATCCCTAACGTCAAGAGTCCAGTTATATATATATTTGTTAAATGTGGTTGTTCGAATTGTTTTTTCCTCAGTTCTGCAAATCTGATATGTCGAGGTACGGATATCTCGAAGTATTTCAGAGAGTCCCTTGGAATTCGAGATAACGAGACTCGACTATATTTCATTTCCTCATTAATATGCTGTCATAGTAATGGATCCTTTGAATGCAATACCAACCTTTCAGGGGAATTACTGCAGAGATACAATTTTAATAAAATGTCAAGTCTTACTTTCTGTGAAAACATAAGAAAAATATCATTTAAATGTTACCTGCTTTTATTTATAATCAGACGGTTAAAATTTTAGACTTCTGTTTCGGAACCCTTTTGCCGAAAGTTAGAATCCGACCCTTTTCAGTTGATGTTTTAATAAACAAAACAAGATTTCTAAAATATTTCTTAGGACAGACTCGTGGGGTTCAGAAATATCAGGAAGTTCACGCGATAAACTTTTTAGGGGACGACTCCGCATGACTCAGATATTATTGACGGCCCGGTAAAACTTATTTAGTTTGACTTTTTTTCGGCTTTCAGACTCAGGAATGCTTTGTTTATATTTTAGTTACATACCGTAAATAAGGTAAAGTGAAAAGGTTTTATATTTACCCCAAATATTTGGACGGTTATGTATATAGAAAACAGTTTATCACGAAAACATACGTATATAATTTTAAACTCCACTTTTATATAGAAAAACTAGGGTTTACAGGGGTAATTATTATTTTTATTATTTCTGCTCAAAACATAGATTGTGGGTACTCGTTAGAACGGCCACGCCGAGGCGGTTCTAACGAGTACCCACAATCTATGTTTTGAAATATGAAAAATATCAGAATTTTTATCTGAAAACTTTCAGTGTTTGGTGGTGAAATTTCAAAAAAAAAAAAAAATGAATAAGCATGTTTTCTTAATGTAGAAACAGGTAGGACTGCTCTTGAAGGAACATTTATATCAGGCTCACCACTGCTTGCCATTTCTCAGCACATTAGCAGTGGACTTTTTAAATGTTTGCGATGAGAACGACAAGGTGTTGCGTAGACTGGCTCCAGTCTCCAGTGACAAAATATTTTTCTCATAATCCTAAAAAAAAACACAAATCATGACTATAAAGGCTGGTCACTAGTGACCAGCCTTTATAGTCATGATATTACTTTAGTTTTATTTTGGAGGATTATTAAACAGATTATAAGAAAAATTATTTTGTCACTAGAGACTGGAGCCAGTCTAGGCGTTGCGGTGTCCGACTCTTTTGGAGAATTGTTTGTGTTGAGGTTTTACGGCCCAGTCAACCCAACGGGGTCATGTCGAGCGCGGTCAGTTTACCTAACCACACGTTTACTGGGCAAGCTTAGTTCTCTAAGCGGTAAGGGAGAGAATGAAGAAATGAGGAAATAATATTTTTTTACCTATTGTATAATTTTAATGTTTAGTCAGGGACAAGATTTTCACTTTTGTTTATGTTGAGGTTTTACGGCCCAGTCAACCCAATGGGGTCATGTTGAGCGCGGTCAATTTACTTAACCACACGTTTACTGGGCAGGCTTAGAGGACAAAGCGGTTAACCAGTATTGTGCACATTCTTTCGCCAGAAACTGACAACTGCCCTTCTTGAATCAGCGGAAGGGAGAGAATGACCGTAGGAAATATTTCATGATCAATCTCTACGAAAGAATGTTGCCGACCTCGGCGGGGGTTGAACCCGCGACCTCCTGGCCTTCAGTCGGACGACGCGTCCAGCTGAGCCACAGAGGCCGACCTTTAGGAGAATAACGGTATAAATTGAAACAGGTGAAGTTCAGTTAATTTCGGCAGACAATAAAACCATAGCCTTCCTGAAATATGCCGTTCCCATGGTGAAAACAAAACTTGCGATTGATTGGTAGTGATTAGTTGTTGCCAATGACCCGACTCTGACAATTATGGTTGGTAACAAATATGTTGGCGTGAAGTCAGCGCTACCTGTAAAATTCATTCAAAGTCCTAAAATATTCAATTCTCTGTTGAAAGCTGTATTGGCAATTCTTAACCTTTACCATTCTCTGGACTAATTTAGCAGACGACAGACTGATAGCATCACGAAAACATACCTATATAAATTTGACCCCCTTAAACCCCATTTTTATATAGTAAAACTGGGGTTTACAGGGGTACACAATATTTTCTTTATTTCTGCTCAAAACATAGATTATGGGTATTCGTTAGAACCGCCTCGACGAGAACCCACAATCTATGTTTTGCGCAGAAATATGAAAAATATCAGAATTTTTTATCTGAAAATTTTCGTTTTTTGGTGGTAAAAGTTTCAGTATATTTGAATAGGCATGTTTTCGTAATGTTTTTTTTTTTTTTTTTCTTATTTCTCCCAGAAAATAGCCTTTGCAAGAAATCTTTAAGCACATTAGTAGCCTCAAATAAGAAAAAAAAATTGTAAAATGACATCTGCTGAATTTTCCCCAGCATGCTAAGCGTTAATACTTGTCTTTTTGAACGAATAACGCCTTAAGCTCATCGAAAACATATGGGAACTCGATAGAAGCACTTACCTCGCCGAGGCGCTTCGAATGAGTACCTATAACATACATTTTCGTGGAGAAATAAGAAAAATATCCACCCGTTTTTATTGAAAAAATAAAGCGTCTTATCAAAAGCTATTTGAAAGTATGGTTCTCGTTCTATAGCCATTACGGAAACAAGCCTATTCAAATATACTGAAAATTTTCCCACCAAAAAATGAAAATATTCAGATAAAAACTTCTGATATTTTTCATATTTCTGCTCAAAACATAGAATGTGGGTACTCGATAGAACCGCCTCGGAGAGGCGGTTCTAACGAGTACCCACAATCTATGTTTTGAGCAGAAATAAGAAAAATAATGTATACCCCTGTAAACCCCAGTTTTACTATATAAAAGTGGGGTTTGAGGGGGTCAAAATTATTTAGGCATGTTTTCGTGATGTACATGTATAACTTTCTGTCATAAGAGTAGTATGCAGTTAAATAATTTCTCCATGGATGAAAATGTATTTGCTGAGTACCCACAGCATACCGTAAATGAAGAAATAAGAAAAAGTACGTTTTGGTTGAAAATAGAGAGAAAAAAAAATCTTGTTACGCTTAGTATTCTGGGTAAAATTGCAACAGACGACATTCTGATTTTTTTTTTTTTATTATTATTATTATTTTTATTTTCCCCATGAAAAAAAAAAAAAGATCGACTGTTCATGCACATATTGTCTCCTGCACAAGTCTCCTTAGGAGACAATTTGCATGGAATGTCAATTCCTATTTTCTGGGAAAAATATAAAAAAAAAAAAAAATATCAATTTGTATTCGGCTGAATTTGCCATAGCATGGTAAGTGTTCTATCTTATGGTGACTGAAAATCTTATCCTTATTGTATCTTTGAGTTGCAGGATGAAAGGCTACATATCTTTCATCTAGGCATTAATAAAATACTAATCTCTGGAAGAGGAAATCATTACCCGAATCAACATCTCAGATACAGATTTGTTTCCAGACAAAACAACGAAATTGACAGCTTCGTCGATTGCATGTCAGCAAAACTCCATGTAGCGATATGTTGATTTTCGTTCGTTTAGCCTGGTTATTTGCTCGTGTTACATATTTTTATTTACCCGAATGAAAGGCGGAGAAAATCATTTCCTTTTTACGTCATATTTCAGCAGTACATTTGTCATTATTATGTAGATATTGTCCATACCGTAATTTCATTTGCGATTTCTCCAGTATAACGACATTGCACCTATTTATGGCATCCATTTACGACATTGATCTTGATCGCCTTTACGCTCATTGCATTTTGATCAATATTTCAACGTATTGAATTACAAAGGCTTAGTAGATTGGGACGGATAGTGGAATTGATCTTACAATCATGTTAAAATTGTCAGCCGGGCTCTTCTTGTCGTAAATTGATAGAGTTCTACTAGATATATCCATCTCAAGTATATTACGTTCTATGCGCTATTGATCCCCGACAGAAAATGATTGCTTCTAAGACGGATTTAAGATCGATACATTTCCTGTTTAGTTCCGAGGTTACATTGCGCTTTTGTCTCCGAATTTCCTTTACATGATTTAGGCTTGATTAGCACGCTTCCGTACAGTACTTTCTATCAATTGTCAGTGGAAAACGCGTGGAAGACTTGTATTCATGGTATTAGTCTAACTGGCAAACAAACAGACAAACAGAAGTTTTGGGCATTTAAACCTGCGTGCTTTTGACACGAGGAAAACATTGCATTTTACAGTTTTCATACCGAAAAACTTTGCAGCAAATAAAATGGAATTGTTGAAACGAGCGCCGATTTTGTCCTAAATATTGGGTCAGACAGGCATTAGCAAACAGTGTAAACCCAGATCAGACGCCACATAACGCGGCGTCTGATCTGGGTCTACACTGTTTGCCACTCATCCAGCAGTAAAATGAACTTTTTTCATATTTTAGGACAAATATGGTAAGGCGTTAAGGTTCAAAGTATATATAGACTTGACCATGTCTGTTCATTGATTTCTTTTTTCATACATTTATTTAACAAAAGAGAGAGAGAGAGAGAGAGAGAGAGAGAGAGAGAGAGAGAGAGAGAGAGAGAGAGAGAGAAAGAACAAAACTATCAAATCCCATATCTGAGATTACTAAAACAATGAACACCTGCATTCAGAAATAAAAACTAAAAGGGCTGTCGCAGTATTCTGGTCTTAAAGAGACATTTCCAATTACAATATAGGAACTTTGGAAAGTCTACAATATTAACCCTTCTGTTGCTGGACACGACATGCCCTGGCTTAGCAAACAGTGTAGATCAGATCAGTTGGCTGAAGAAGCCAACTGATCTGGATCTGCACTGTTTGCCATTAAATATGTGAATTTCTATCCAAAACCCGGATCAAGTAATCTGATTGGCTGGAAATTAGAAGTGGGCTTGGCATCTTAATTTATTCAGCGAGGCAAGGGTTAAGGACAAATACAGTTTATCCGGAGAAATAGTCATGTACTAGCTTGCAGAATATTAAACGTGAGTTGCTTTTTAAAACCTTAAATTTATTCGCAAATCACACAATAATACTCTTAACTACTTTGTAAACCATATAATTCAGGAGTTGAATTGTTTCCCCAAACCCGGGCTATACTTAAATGTTTCTAATTGAGTTCAGTAGTTTATCACTGTGGCTCCTGAATCGAATACAATTGGTGACTGTATATATTAAATGCCATTAGAAGGTCAATGTTAACAGTTTTAACAGGTATAACTTGATTTAATAAGTATTTCTGCACAAAATATACGTTGTAGGCGCTCATTACGCGCTCATCTGGAGCCAGGGGGACGGTGTGCAGGGTAATTTTGGTAAAGACGTGCGTCCGGAAATTATAAAATAAACGTAAAAAAGATTGCCTTTGGAAACAAAGAACACACTACGGATTAGAAAATGGGAGTCTCGGTTTTATTGAGACTCTTCATGAGCAGTAATGAAGTTTAGCAACACTGCTTACGCATTTTTGCATGAGTAGATAATTTTCGAATATACCACAAAGGGCCCCATGATCTCAAAGGAAATGAACCTGTCTATTCATATACTTGGACACTAAAATATGGACCCATTCATATACTTACATATCAGTATTTCCACTTATACATATACTAACATAAGCCTTTGGAAGAACAGGATATCAAAGTACTTTTCCGGGAGAAATCGTTTTTATATATGTATTTCTTCTAACTAGGCTACGTATCAGGCTTGAACCAAGGGAGATAATTTAATTATCAATTAAATTGCAATAATGGCACACGCTTTCAAAATTCATCTTGTTTTCGTGTTTTATGTTTTTTCATGAGAAAGTAGATTTAGTTCACTGTTCGTCTGCATAATCTTCAGAATCTTATTCAGAGCACATAGTTTGTTATCAGAACAGATTTTCTAATTCTTCACAGGATAAATTAAAAAAAAAAAAAAAAAAAAAAAACATCGAGTCAAACAATATGGAATAAAAGCGTTTTGTTACATGTACAACGGAAGTAGCTCGGATACCAACATTTAAAGGACGACATAAGGTTACATGCAATAAGTGATAGAAAGAAAAAAAAATGAAAAGAAAACTGCAGAAATAACTGGTGCCACTCAACTTTCATGATGAAAATAAGCAGGGAATGACTAGGAATGACGAATAGCCTAAATGTTCGGAAAAGGGGGTCAGAACAAACACTATAGACCCAAATCAAACTGCTTCTAAGGAGCCGTTTGATCTGGGTCTATTGTGTTTGTCATTCCGTCGATTGTTTCAGACAATGTATCGTGTAGCCATGTGGGCTATTCAAATTTAATGATAAGGAGCGAAGTTGTCCGAATATTTCGGAAAGGTACCGTTCGTTCACAATTAGAATTTCCCTCTTTTTCATATATACTTCTTTGCATTATTTAATGATCATCTCTCCTAGATCCTGATCAGACACCGCGTTCTGGCGACAGCTCTTGGTCTGCACTGTTTACTCATGTCTGTCCACTAGCCTAGCCACTAGGCGTTAAAATGAAAAATATGGATACAAAATCATCTATTTGCATTAAAATGAACAGTATAATAGTTTTATAGCTAGTCTACTCTACTTTCTCAACTAAGCCAAGATATGTATTGGAGACTCTACCAAATAGACTTACCATTGTTAACAAGTTCTGAGTTGGTAATCTTTTAATGATAAACAAAAATGACCAGGACCCAGTTGTTCAAAGCTAACGACGTCGTTAGTTAACGATTCGTTAAAATTTATATTGAGTGATACGCAAATATGCTGAAATTTTTTGCTGAAAAAATGTGAGTAGCTTTTGCATTGCAAAAGCTGCTCACATTTTTTCAGCAAAAAATATCAGAATATTGTATATTGAATCTGCTAAAACAGTTAACGAAATGACCCTTAACGAGCTCGTTAAGCTAACGACGCTTTGAACAACCGGGCCCAGACTTTTATTATCAGACTAGCAGCTAGTCTATCTGTCCACATACATCGGGTGAATACGGCATCCGTTTGGATCCCCTTTACTGCGATATGGCTTACCGTAATAACCCTTAGTATTACAACAGATAGGCCTGAACAAACAGTGCAGAATGCAGCGTCTGATCAGGGTCTACTCTGTTTGCCACTTATCCAACACATCCAACAGTCTTAGACACATCAACAGGTAGTTTTTTAAATGGACTTGTTTAAATTTTAGGACAAGTATGGTAAAGAGTTAACCCTTGTCCTGCTGAATAAATTAAGATGCCACGCCCATTTCTAATTTTCAGCCAATCAGATTACTTGATTCAGGTTGTTGCTATGAATTCACATACTTAATGGCAAACAGTGCAGATCCAGATCAGTTGGCTTCTTCAGAAGCCAACTGATCTGGATCTACACTGTTTGCAAAGGCAGGGTATATCCGGGTTCAGCAGGACAAGGGTTACGATATCAGTCTAATTATGGTAAATATAATATTTCATATTGTGTTATTTTTCCAGGACATGAGATGGAGGACTGTGAAACAGAGGATAAAGAACGGGGGTATTACTGTAAACAGTGCGGCGAGTATTCCTTCCAACCCAACAAGAACAGATACGGGGACCGTTGTAGATTGAGGTATGTACAGCAGGACCTCCACTACCGGTCACCTGCCAAAACAGTCACCTCCCTAATCCCAATAATAGCTCCTTTTCAGATTCGTAAATGTGTTTTGCTATATATTTAATCTGTTTGCAACAGTCACCTCCCAACAACAGCCACTTCAGATTCCCAAATGTGTTTTTTGCTATATTTTGGACCTGTTTACAACAGCCGCCCCAAAACCAGCCACTTTTTTATATTCTTAAATGTACCATTTATCTAACCTATTTAAAACGTTTGCAAACAGTGTAGATCCAGATCAGTTGGAAGCCAACTGATCTGGATCTGCACTGTCATTCAGTATGTGAATTCATATCAACAAAATTGGATCAAGTAATCTGATTGGCTGAAAATTGGAAATGGGCGTGGCATCTTAATGTATTCAGTATGGCAAGGGTTAAATCCATTTTTCCCATTATATGACATGGCTGTCAAGATATATCATCGGAACAGGTCACGGGCATTAATAGGTGCATGCCTCGATACTCCTGCATATTCGGGGACGAATCTTCATTTAGCTTTGGGCCCTGGTTGCTCGGGGTAGGGGAAGGCATATGAATTGCGGCTGGATAATTCAGTTGGTAATACAATCAGTACGGCATCGATTGGAACATACACACACGCGCGCGCACATCGATCGACCGACCCACGCAACCACCCATCTTCACTCCCCAACCCCAACGACCTCGACTTGACAAATCTTGAAAAATAATAAAAGCATTTCTCTCAAAATCTTTCAATTCTTTTCTCAAAAAAAAATAAAAAAGGCGCGTGCATAGGCCCAGTTAACTGAAGGGACTGCGCCAAGCGATCGCGTAGATATTGATCCGTTCCCAACATGTTTATTTGGGGGAAATAATAACGGGAACAGAAAAAGAAGTTGTGAATCAGAATTAACGTATATTGGAAACCCTTCAAACATTTTTTTCTCACTTTCTTTGTCTACATGTAACACTTTCCTAAACCCTGGCATTTTTACAGAAGAATGTGTATACCGATATTAAATACTGTGCGAAAATGTCAGAGAATGGTGATTTTAATAATTGTTTATCTTTTGTGTAGGCTGTTTACATAAACGCCGGTAATTGTCCGCATGTGACCAACTGTACCACAATGTCGGAAAATGTACCTGCTGATTCGTGCGCACAGCGAAGATTCAGATCAGCCTGCGCAATCGCATGCTTTGATCGGAATCGTCACTGGGCGCATTTTGGGTAGAAAATTATGCAAGAATTCTTCATGCGGACAACGAAGACTCTGATCAGCCTGCGCGAATCGTTGGGCGCACATATTACAAACGTTTTCATCCGTTGCGGATCAGTTGTTAAACGAACATTTCTAAGCAGAAAAAGGACCTGTCTCCGTAGCGAAACGTGTAGACGCAGATCAACCTACGCATTCACAGTCTGATCATTAGCATACATGGACTCCTGTAGAAACTAGCGAACGTCCTTGACACAGGTCGGCCGCGCGCATTCTGGGACCAAGTACCATTTTGTTTCCGGCCTCGGTGGCTCAGTTGGATACGCGTCCGACTGGTGATCAGGAGGTTGCGGGGTTGGCAGTATTCTTTTATGGTGATTGATCATGAAATATTTTCTACGGACATTCTCTCCTTTCAGCTGAGTCAAGAAGGGCAATTGTTAAGCTTCTGACGAAAGAATGTGCACAATACTGGTTAACCGCTTAGAGGACTAAGCCTGCCCAGTAAGCCTGCCCAGTAAACGTGAGGTTAGGTAAACTGATCGCGCTCGACATGACCCTATTGGGTTGACTGGGCCGTAAAACCTCAACACAAACAAACCATTTTGTTTGTAGGACTGATATTTGCAGGATTTCTATTATTGCTGATTTATTATGTTGGAATCATGTTGAGTTCCCCTCATTATATTTATTAAGCATCCAGTTTTATTTCCATTTGTTAATAAAGATACGTGAATAAACGGTGTATGATATCTCCGTTCGAAAATAGGTTTCCGGGGCATATAAATGTAGACTGGCTCAAGTCTCCAGTGATTATATATTTATTCTTATAATCCTGTTTGATAATCCACTAAAATAAAACCAAAATAATATCATGACTGTAAAGGCTGGTTGAGTGACCAGCCTTTATAGTCATATTATTTTGGTTTAAGCTGGGAAAATGGTCCTGAAGGGGGACTTAAGACATTCTTTAGCCCTAATCTTCCAATAGTTTTAGCAAACGCCGCATTCTGTGGCGTCTGATCTGGATCTGCACTGTTTGCCAATGTCCAAAATGTCCCAGTCCAGGTTTAAGAGATAACCCTCAATCAACAGCACTCTGACGTCACAGAGACGCGAGTAGCCCGGCTATAAATAACCGTTACCTGAATTCGTCCAACGCACGGTTTGATTACATTGGTCAGTGATAATCACGTAGACAACTACCTTAAGGAAATTACAATGGCTCCGTTGTAAACAATCGACCCCAAAACCATTCTGTCTGTCTTGGATCTAGCCTGGTTACAGTCCGTTCAGTAAATCCCTACCTATAGATGCATCATATTAAACCTTTTCGCAGACCCTTTGTATCGATTTGCTACTCTCAGAATTCGGTTGTAATAGGTCTCACCTCTTGGACTATCTTGGAACTAGAGTTGTCTTTTAATATAAAATATACTATATCAATCTTGGCTAAATTTTGAATTTAAAATCGAATTGTTATTAATATAAAATTGAATTATTTACATTTTGGAAAATCACTAGAACGAACACTGACTGACCACCAAAACATTCAGATCCCTATAGTTGTCTAATGATATAATTTAGTTACAATATGACATAATGTACATTCGGACATGTTCTCACAGCGAGGACTCAGATCATTCTGCATCTGAGTGTTGGCTGTCCGCCTGAATAAATCTTTGATCCCATTACGAAAACACGCCTATTCAAATATATAGAAAATTTCATCTCCAAAAACTGAAAATTTTCTGATAAAAAACTCTGATATTTTTCATATTTCTGCTCAAAACATAGATTGTGGTACACGTTAGAACCGCCTCGCCGAGGCGGTTCTAACGAGTACCCACAATCTATGTTTCTGAGCAAAATAAGAAAAATAGTGTATACCCCTGTAAACCCCAGTTTTACTATATAAAAGTGGGCTTAAGGGGGTCAAAATTATATAGGCATGTTTTCGTGATGCGTGTCTACACAGAGAGCGCCCAGTAAATAACTCTCCCTTGTGTGATATTCTGCAGAGTGGTGTTGTTCAAGACTTTGAAGTCAAAGATGTTCCTGTTTTAAATAAAAAAATCCAAAGGGTGTCTTTGGAAACAAAGAATACACGAAAGAACGAAAATCGGAGACGTAGTTTTATTAAGTCTTTTCATATACAGCAGTAGTTTAAGAGGCTGCATACGCTCCAACCCCCCACCCCCACCCCCACCGCCATCCTCCCAGCACCGGCTTTAGCGGCATTCGAATTTCAAAGTAACCAGAATGGGCTCAATGATCTAGGTAATCCAAATATGATATTATCGTATTCCAATATAAAGCCTTTTTATCCTTTTAAGCATAGCAATATATTACATTTGCAAGTATTTTTTAGGTCCTATTTTCTAGAAAAAAATATAAAAACCACAAATCATTTCTTGCCAGCTGATCTTGTCGTCAGCGTAATATGGGTTTAGTTATTCTTGTATGAAAAATAACCATGACCAAATGGTCATATCCTTGAGCCAAGGGACATTTTTGGCTTATCCAATATAGTTTTGTTGTTGTTTTCGTTGCAGAAAAACATGTGGAAAATACAAAATGTTATACAAGGATCCCGGAAGTAAAATAAAAGATGCCGAATGTAAATGTGAGGATGGTTTTCATTTTGAAAATGAAGATCAGAGGGCCTGTGTTCCCAACAAGGTGTGTCCTAAGGGCTATGGGCAGGGTCTGTTTGGTAAGTTTGCTTGTCTGAATTATATCCGTCTGAATGCTGCATTGCCTATGTGCTACTAATGTGATTTTTGTTTTTTTATTCTTTTGCATTTCAGGCTTCTAGTTGTTTTATTCTGTTTTGCATTGTTAGGCTTCTAGTATCCCAACCGGCACGTAACGTTGAGACAACGTCGCATCGACGTCGATGCAACGTCATGACGTTGCATCGACGTTGATTCGACGTTGTATAAACGTCATGTGCCCGCTGGGTAGCTCCTTGATTTCATTTTTTGTACGTTGTATTGTTTGGTTGCATACTGATCGTTTTGTTCACTAATATGGGTAGCCTATTGCTAGCGGTCTATCAACACATTCATCAACTGAGCAGTTTGTTTGTTTGTGTTGGGGGTGGTCGGGTGGTGCGAAGGTGCTGTGTATCTTACATCACTGGGGCGTCCAACTGATATTGGCTTACTGTTGGGCAAGGCCTGCTATCCTTGTAGTGGGTAAGGGTAGAGGGGGAATGTTTTTATTTCTTCTGTTTCTTCACTTTCTTTCCTGTTCCTCTTTCTTCCCTGTCCCTCTCTTTCATCTCCTCTACTCTCTCTTCTATCTCTTTTCTCCCTTTCTCTGGGAGACGACACAAAATGACCCTCAAGGGTTGTCGTGTCGTTAAACCCCAACACAATCAATGTTTGTTTGTGTAAAAACTGTTTTCGTGTTATACAAGGGAAATAACTGGTGAAATTGCTATAATCGGTGGTATTTGAGTTATTTTTTATATATGGAAAAATCTTCTTTTTTTTTTTTTTTTTTTTTGTGAAAGCAAACGAAAATTAACCAACGTGCACATTGCAGTCTGGTCTGTCTGACGTATTCACTGTTCTGTATATAGAATGGACCTTGACCTCTATTTCACTTTTCAATGACATTGTGGTTCATTTTCGCCAGCCACTGTAAGATTAAGTCATCAAGAGACTTGAGGTTATGTTTTTCTTAAATGGACTCCAACACTGTGGGATGGTTTTTATATGACCTAGATCTTAATTTTACGGTCCTCTGACTTTGTCATTGATTCATGTCAGCCACATAGACTGACTGTTTTGCTATTAGAAGGCATACAAAGAAAAATCCCATCTTGCTGTCAGCGTATCCTGTATCGTATGTAGTCACGAAGAAAATTATAATTTTTATTTCCTGATAACATTTAATGTTTGACACCATATATATGCACAGCTAGTACACTTTTATTACATAAAGAGCACCCGTATAATGGCAAAATAGAACTTCACAGACAAATAATGGTTCAGCCCGCTAACACAGGGCATCTGTTTTAGTCTGCAGGACTGAAATGGTTCTTATGCTTCCAATATCAGCACCCCTTAATTTACATTTTACTACACATTATTATAATTTAAGCCGGGGTACAGCATTTTCTACAAGATTGCATGTGCGCCCAGCGAAGACACTGATCAGACTGCGCGGATCAGTGTTTTCGCAGGGCATTCAGTGTGTAGCCAGTAATCTAACCAGGGCGCAGTTGCAGTCTTGTAGGAAATGCTGTGCCCCGGCTGACGTCACAGCTGTATTTATCTTGAATCCATTAATTGGTTAGACTGCTCCACAATACCTCGTACAACGATAGTAAATTTGTCGGACTGTGGAGCAGTCTATTAATTGGTATGATTGGACAATTATAATATACGGAGTGCGCATGATGCCAAGCAACTAATCCTGTCGCAGGGCAGAGCGTTTGGTGTATGGCTGGTTTAACCTATTATGCCTGGCATCCCATAAAAGGGGCACTGACAAGCAGTGTAGACCTAAATCAGACGCCTCAGAACCCGGCATCTGATCAGGTTCTACATTGTTTGAATTAAGTGCAGAAATTTTCTATAATAAATTGTAGTACTTAGAACAAACCAGTCACCTTTTAAATTAAAAAATGGACCTGTCCAAAGAGAGGTAGAGGAGTCCATTAGGCATAAGCGCCAATCACAACTAAAGCAGACGACAACTTTGATTTTTTTTTTTTTTTTTTTTTTTTTTTTTTATTTTCAGAAGAAAACAAATCTTGATATTTCAAATATAAAGACTTGTTTACTCTGAAAAAAAAAAAAAAAAAAAAACACATTTAGAATGTCATCTGCTACAAATTTTGCTTGGCGCTTTAATGGTTAATAGATTGCATATATATTCAGTAGTATGCATGTGAAGCATACAAAGAAGCCAAGATTTTATCAGAAGCGTCTATGAACGTCGGTGTTGTTAAGGTCCCATATTCACTCATATGCTTGGTTTTTACTCTTTCAAATTTGAATAGTAGGACTAAGCGTCCGTGTAGCTGAGTGGTTGGCGTTCCCGACTTCGGATAACGAGGTCCCGGGTTCGAATCCCGCTGGAAGCGGAATTCAACCCATGGCTGTACGGAGTTTCATTGCAAAGAGCCTTTCATCACCCTACCATCCTCTCGATATGACTTAAATAATGTTGAAAGGGCTGTAAATCACCAGACCATCATCATTGAAATTGTAGATAGATGTATTAAACTGTGTTTGCTTCTAACGCTTGTTTTCCCTTTTGGTTAGGCACAATAGCTATGTTATTTTAATGGAAGTGAGAATGAGGACCATGGCATAAGAAAAAGTTCCTTATAACAGTGGATATATTTTCATGGGAAGCAACTCTTCCAAAATTGTTTTGCATCCCGTTTGAAAAGGGGTCCACTCTAAAAGAAAAGAATTTGCTCCCTGCGGGAGCAAATTCTTTCCTTTTAGAGTAGACCGCTTTGAGGAAGGGGAGTTGCATGCAGACTACAAACAGGAAGCCACAAAAATGTCTCCCTTGTAAAATAGTGGAAAATTTATCATGTGTGCCTAGTCCCCTAAGCGAACATTAATTGCCTATGGCCAACCCTACTGCTACAAGTTTGGCCATGGTCATCTGCGATTATGTTTTAGATTCTCCGTAAAATGTCATATTTTAGCCGGACCATGAGAAAAGGGTATGGGAGCAAAGTATTTTTAAAGAGTACATGTAACCCTCATTTTTGAACAGATTGACCTACTACAGAGGAGCTTTCTGTGTGCTAAAATTGTCTCCCTTTGAAAATCATAAATGGCGATAGATTCTTTTTAGATATATCTTAAGAGGAGTGAGGTATGCCCTTTGTCGACGCACGGTGTCGCTATTCCACATACAGCGAGGGACGAACAAAGAAATCCGTCTGAATCATCATAGGTTATGAATCTACCTTGATTCAGTCTTGTGTATCTGTAGCCTCTAATGATTCTGCAAGCAGAAATAGTTGGTTTAAACGTATTTATTTAGTCAACAAATAAACATGATACACAATATACATAATATCAGCTAAGGATTTGAACGAAAGCTATAAATAGCTTATAAAGTTCATCTCCTATAATAGTTGGTCCTGATCAGACTGCACGGATGTACAGGCTAATCTGTTTGGGTCTGCACATGTAAAATATTTCCGCATGACATGGCTCATTTATACATACAGTTGACTCTCGTTATCTCGACCTCGCTTATCTCGAATAACCGCATATCTCGAAGTGAAAATCTTGTCCCTGACTAAACATGAAAATTATACAATAGGAAAAAAAATATTGTGGAAAAGAGAAGAAATTGCTCCTCAAGAGCAATTTCTCCTCTTTTCCACAGTATTTTCGATATATCTCTAAATTCAGGAGTCCAATTACATATATAAATTTGTTAAATGTGGTTGTTGGAATTATTATTTCCTCATTTCTGCAAATCTGATATGTCGAGGTACGGATGTCTCGAAGTATTTCAGAGAGTCCCTTGGAATTCGAGATAACGAGAATTGACTATATTTACGCTTTGGAAGAATGAATGCCCTTACTAGCACCAGGGGACTGAGCATTATGGCCTAGGCCTGCCCTGTTCACATTTGTCATACGGTACCTTTTTTATGACGGGTCTCATTTTATCCCGCCACGCACTCCTTCCAAGTTTTCTTTCAATCCCACACATTTCAAGGTCATACAGTGCTCTAGATAATGAGAGATTTAGCGTAAATTACGCATCCGTTTTGGCAAGACACCCGTTTATTTTCAAAAAAATGAATGCTGCATAGCAGTCAAAACCATGACTACCCCTTAAATAAAACGTTTGCCTCCTTTCTGGAAAGGGAGTCTACTTAAAGGCAATAATTTGCTAAGGGACTTATTTTGTCTTTCCCTTTAGAGAGACACCTTTTCAGAATGGGATTTGTGTGCTTGAAAGCGAACATAAAAGTTGTTTTCCTTGTGAAAATGGCAGAACATTTACTTAGTACCCCAATTTAGTTCATATAAACTGATGTGGGTATCGTGTTGTAAGCAGAGTAGACAATTTTGCAGATCAATAACCTTTGACTTCAAAAATTAATTTGTGTTCTTCCGTAATTAATATTCAGAAACTGTGTCCCATTTCATTATCTAGAGCTCTGAAACATGTCTTTGCAAACAGTCTAGATCAAGATTAGACAATTCTCAACTATATTTACAATGTTTGCGTTTTTATAACACCCTATTGGAAATGAATTAAACTTACCTAAGTTCTCATAGTAGAATCTATTTTATCTGCTGAGGGGACAGGATTATAATACAAGGATCAGTCAAAACCCTTAACCTGCAGGGCTTAAATAGCAGCAGACGACATTTTAAAGTATTTTTTTTTCTTATTGTTCTCATGTCGTAGGGCTTGCTGTTTCTTCTCCTGTAGAGACCGACCATTCATATGAAATGCCAAGCTGTATATTCAGGGAAAAAATAAGAAAAAGAAAAACATTTTGAAAACTGCTGATTTTGCTTTCAGATCTCTAAATCTCTTATTATTCAGTAAAATAGTCCTACCTAATTAGTCACTTTCATTTTTCAGGCATAAACATAGTTTTAAGTTAGATTTTATTACTGCCTTCAGACTAGTATTAGACTGGCTCCAGTCTTTAGTGACAAAATATTTTTTCTTATAATCTGTTTAATAATCCACTTAATATAAAACCAAAGTAATAGCATGACTATAAAAGCTGGTCACTAGTGACCAGCCTTTATAGTCATGATAGTTTTTTTTGTTTTGTTTTTTTTTTTTGTTTTTTTTTGTGGTTTTTATTTTAGTGGATTATCAAACAGGATTATGAGAAAATATTTAGTCACTGGAGACTGGAGCCAGTCTAGACTAGTATCAGTTAAGTTTTATTTTGTTTATAACCTATTCAGTTCGCTCCGGAGGTCGTGGTCCCAATCGCTTTACAGGCAAGTATTGTGTAGTTTTGACCAGCGTGTGACATCACACCATTACGTCATCATATACGGAATTTTTGTCTCGCCTGCTTTTAGTTATACCCCCAAATTGTCATTATAAATAACTTATTTTCCTTGCTTCAAAATTTCTTTGTTCAGTCTTTAGTAAATTGATGCAACTATTTGTTTGAAAGCATCTATATTGAAATGCTTGTTTGGTAGATCGACTTGTATTTAATAAAAATATCTGCTTCCTTTGAAATATAATAATTAATAATGAGCCCAGCTTTAGAACACGTTATATAGATGATCATATAGCTACATGTACAATGAAATAAATAAAATATGAGAAACACGTGCAGTACTTTAAGCGGCGGAGGAATTCATAGAGAAATGCATGTAGTTATTTAAGACGAACTATGTGTATTATATGTTTTTACCTGTAGATTATAGATGACAATTGTTCTAAAATTTCGTGCACCATTATATCTAAACATATTCTGCATATGCGAAAAACATCAGCGTTTTGGCAGTCTAAACAAAATTCAGACTGATTTCAGTACAGCCTAGTAGTTTGAGAAATGAAGGCGCAAAAGGGATCTGAGCAAACAGAATTAAATAAATAAATAAAAAAAAAGAATATGACATAAAATGTTCGAAATTTTAGGATCTGACCATACATGTATTACATATACCTGTAAGAAATTGAAATGACATATGGTTTTGTAATGTTTTTTGGGAAGCACATACATGTACAGAATGTATTACAGCTCCAGAGGAGTAGCGAGATAAAACGATTTCTTATTTCTCCACGAAAACATACGATGTAGTAGTTGGGCTTGGGTAACAATAGCCCTTTTGCCATAGGCGAACGGCGAACGCATGGTGGCGTGGTTAAAAGTGACTGGTGCATAAATAACAAATAAATTGTCCATAGCGGTTTTGTTTTGTTAAACGTATGATGTGGATAGTCATTAGAATTGAGGCAATTCAAATTTTGTACAAGTCAGAAATATGTTGTGGAAAATGAGAAAGTATCCATATTTTGCTTGAAAGAAAAATAAATAAAACAAAACAAAAAAGTGGCTTTTTTTGAGGATATTGAGAAACTATCTATGTTTTAGCTGAAAACAAGAGCAGGTTGTTTTGTCGAAATTAAGATTTTTTTTATGTAATTATACTTTTGTTGAAAACAAAAGCAGTATGTCTAAAACTGTAAAGTTAGCTAAGTATTACATGTAATTATAGATATTTAAATCAGTATCAGACTGCCGTATTTATCAGAAATATTCAGACATATACTAAAAAACAATTGAAGGATATTGATAGTCTATCATAATAATAGCATTCAAGAAAATATACACCAATGAAATTATGCATTAAACCCTTGTCCTGCTGAACCCAGATATACCCTGCCTTTGTAAACAGTGTAGATCCGGATCAGTTGGCTTCTGAAGAAGCCAACTGATCTGGATCTGCACTGTTTGCCATTAAGTACGTGAATTTATATCAACAATCTGGATCAAGTGATCTGATTGGCTGAAAATTGAAAGTGGGAGTGGCATCTTAATTTTTTCAGCGGCACAAGGGTTAATGGAACTGGGCATGTGTAATAGTAGCGAATGTTAAATCAAATTCACGTTTCATTGGTTACACTTCATAATCCCCAAATTTTATGGTCTTCTACAAAAAAAAAATTAACAAACAATTAAAATTGAATTCAAACGTGCTTTTCTGGATTGCATGCCTCAAAGACTGGTTGCATCTTCATTTCGAAGGCTATTCAAGTATTCTGACGCCCACTGGTTTGCTCTTTGAAACGGGTTGGCTACGGACCAGCCGGAATGGTGCGTAGAAATGGTCGCCTGTGTACCCTTTTTGCAAAATTTGCTGATACAATTATGGTAATACGACCGTTTTCGCGACATTATTGTCGAACTATGGTAAATTTTGCAGCCCCTTAAAAGCAGTCTTAACAACAATACCACCATTGATACGCATGGTGCCATACATACCAACAAATGGCATTTAAGAAGATGTCTTATATACCACTTGATACCAATGATTTGATTTTTTTGCTATTATTCTGAATGAATGATACAGGACATGGTTCTATGACCATGTTAACCTGACACAGTTCGATAGAAGTGTAAAGATTTGCATTCAGCGATATGCAACTTAGTTGCAGACATTTGATCACATTATTTCAGATCCACTACCAAAGTAATCACGTTCTGCGGTACTCGCTCTGTCATCTGCCTTGTTTCAACCAAGTACTGCGTGTTTCCCAGCTGCAACACGTAGTTTAAGTAAAATTCCATACACAGGTTTGCAGGATCGTCGTTTTCCGATTACAAATCTTACGAACACTGCACTCATCCTGAAGTAATGGTTTCATGTAAGAATTTTATCCCATTTAGTCGTCTTGTGGAAACAAAGACATATTGTCTTTGGTTTCTGGATCACAACTTTGATTCACTTCTGTTGCATTTTATCAAGTACATATATATAACAGCGAGTAAATCAGTTTAAAGGATGATATAAGTTGTACCATTTCATGATATTGTTGTAAATACTGCCTTTAAGGAACTGATAATTTTACCTTAGTTCGGCACACATGTGCTCAAATTTGCAGTAGCACAATAAATGAACAAGCCCATCTTGCAGCTGTGTATAGAGGAGACTGTCCCTACCCTGTATTTTTCGAAGCTATGCGTGAGCAGAAAAAAATGGGCATCAGAATATTGTAAAAGACCTTGAAATGTTGAAACAACCTTTGTTGCGCGCATGTAACAATGCAAGAGCGTTTTAACATGATTTTAATTGTTTGTTAACTTTTGTTGCAGAGGGTCAAGACATTTGGAGAGGTACAGCATTGTAACCAGTGAAGCATGAATTTAACGTAACATTCGCTTCAGTTACATATACACTGTGCAGTTGTCAGTTTCTAGCGAAAGAATATGCAAAATACTGGTTAACCGCTTAGAGGACTAAGCCTGCCCAGTAAGCGTGTGGTTAGGTAAACTGACCGCGCTCGACATGACCCCATTGGGTTGACTGGGCCGTAAAATCTCAACACATACAAATAAACACATACACTGTACTTTTAGATATATGCAAATTGAACTTGGAATATATTTTATTAAGTGACATAAATAGTGTGGAATTTTAATATCCGTCAATTGTGTTTCTGAGTATATATGCCTGAGCAAATAGTCAGGATCAGAACGGTTTGACATTTTGATGCACCGACCATTTGTTAGAATATGTACGTGTCCGAATAACACGGTTAGAATACGACATGCACACACAATAGTTGGAGCTATTAGCCCTCTTTAGAAAACATTAAATCGGTGGGTGGAATTCCGATTAATTTTGCTTAGAAAATACATAGGTCCGTCAGTTGTTAGCTTTGTTTCTTAGTCATTTTGTCTGAAAAAAAACAGCGCAGTTCAACCATGTGGACTTCTCTCTTGCCTTTTAGGTTTTTTTAATGGGCAAATACGATAAATCTCATCTCTGAACTCATTTTTGAAACGGGGCAGTGTACTGCTGCCAACCTAACGACAAACATGAGTTAAGAAAGGTCGGCCATGTTTGACAATCAGAGTAACTTGAACATTAAAAACAAGCCAGAAGTCCAGTGAGTTGAACAGTTGTGTTGAATTGCATACCCCTTTTTGGGAAGAAAAGCAAAAAAAAAAAAAAAAGCAACAACAGGCAAACATGTATTTTCTTATATAATCAGCAACACTTGCCGATATAATGTTTTCATAACAGAGCCAGTGACTTCGTTTTTAGTAGTATTCTACCCGTGAATATTTAAGGTATATACGGCATTTGCTATCTTTTGTAAAACGAAATGATAAAAGCGTTAGACATAAATTGCGCATGCCAATCTATTGATAAAATGGTAGTGGGGATACTGCATGCAGTAAACGAATATGTATGGGGCGTGTTATGCCAAACTGGGTCTTAGTGCCTGTGCAAAGAGCAGTCACTCAGTCATAGTAGATGGCCTTATTCGGACAGACAAGCCTGCGAATACGGTGTAGACCCAAATAAGACTCGGCCACGAGGGTTCTGATCAACGTCTGCACTGTGTGCTTTAGACACATCGGCAGGAACTGGAGTAAAGTGACAAGTTATGTGTGATGAGTCACGTGTCCGAATATTTAAGAAAATATCATATACAGTAAAACCTGCGTAAGAGAGCCACCTTCGAGACTGACTTTAAATAGTGGTAGATGTGGAAAAAGTTGTCTGTCTTATAAAGGTACATGTCATGTAATTTTGCTAGCAAAATTACATGACATGTACCTTTATAAGACAACCACCTTTCCTCATCAACCACTAAGGTCAATTTCAAAGGTGGCTGTCTTACACAGGTTTTACTGTAGGCTGACAGTCTCTTAACTGGTCTCGCAAGCACAAAGACCCGGTTTTGCATGATGCAACTCCTGTATAAAAAATGACTTGTATTGACATATTTTCTGTTAATGCTTTAATGTTGACTTTTCAAGCAGTGTGTGGAGGAATCTTTCAGACATTCTGTGACTCACATTATACAGTATATATCTTTTTAAATGTATCATCTTTCGCGTAAACACAATTTTGATTGGTCCGCGTCAAGCGAAACTGTGCCATCGAGCATGCGCAAAATGTCCGGATTCACCTCATCCTGTACATGCGCAAAATCTCATCCGGGCATTTGCTCTCCATTGAAACATTCTATACTATCCATTGGTTCTGTTTGTGGTCAGGGAGGGCCCTGATCAGACTGCGCGGATGTGCAGTCTGATCTAGGCCTTCGCTGTCCGCATATGCCCGAAGACACGGTTTTGCATGGCGCGGCCTAGTTCATCTTCTTTTGTACTAACAACTAATTCATTAAATACGCATCTAAAAATTATGGTTCACGCTTTAATTGTAACTATATTGCATTTTATGAACTTACTCAGAAACTCTTTTTGTTATTATTATATTTGTAAATTATTTTAAGGTCATTACTGTTTGATCATAGAATGTTATGTCATTATAGGTTAATGAATGCGTCGGACTACAACAACAATATGGCATGATTTAAGAGCGAATAATTCGATCTGTCTGTGCATCCGTGCGGTCCGGTTAACCGTCACTGTCTGCAAGATCAGTTCACAGACCATTGTGAATCCCAAGAACGAACAGCGTAGACAAATTCGGCACATAAGCCTTTAGTATTCGCACATGTCATATTGTTGCTTTTAGCTCTAGTCCGGTTCGGAAGTTGTGATTTTTTAGGCTGTATCCAAATGCATGAAACTGTCATTTGGTTTTTCTTTATTTATAGTTCCATGCTTAGTATGAGGCGCACTGAGGGAAAGCTCAACTTAGTCTCATACTCAAACCTGTACATCAGCTCAGTCTGGCCATGGTCTCCGTGATTTGGTATATCCATTCTACACGGTTTTTGCCATAATTATTTACTATTCGAACACATCAGTTGCTTACTACACGTACGCTAAAATTCTGCCTGTTGATGTTTTGAAACAATACTGACTGAATGGCAAACAGTGTAGACCCTGATGAAACTGCTCCTTTAGGAGCAGTTTGATCTGGGTCTACGCTGTTTGCTTAGGCATGTCCATCCAAATATTTACGATAAATGGGAACTGCAGACCCAGCTGAGATCGGACAGATGCACAGATTTGTGTGGAACCTTTCAAACGGCATATGGGTTTCGGTTTGCCCTCAGCGCGCCTCAGATTCCTAGCTTTGCCCTGGTTATGTGAGGTCCCAAATATACATTCTCACCATGAACATGCAGGTAGATAAATAGATAAATAATCCCCCTTAGATGTATAAAACCCTCTAGAACCGCAGTTATATATAGTTGAAAATGAAACATGAATGGGCTAGTTTATAGTTTGGGTGGAAATGGACTCCGTACTTCCCGTTGACATTACGAATACCCGAACATAAATGGACCGCAAATATGAGGAAAGCACCTTATCGGACAACGAGGGACCAGCTCAGCCTGTGCATTCGCACAATCTGATCAGGACCTTCGTTGCCTTATAATTGAATCACAGAATACTATTGAAGACGTCGAGGAACAGAGGCATTGATCAGACCGCGGACGCACAGACTGATCAGGGCCTTTGCTGTCTGCATATAAGATACGGGCCCTTTTTTCACGTTGTGGGTCATTTCATTGAATGTGTGTTCGCCACTGAAGCGAAATTGGATTATGGCATGTCTGAAAATTTGAGAGCCCTAAAAGATTTTTATATTAAAAGACATTTGCAAAGAGCTACAAAATTGAATCGGCAGTTTTATTTGAACAGTATAGAAGCGCTGACCAGCCTGCGCTTATGCCCATATACTAAATGCACACCGGTGATATTACTTGAGCCGGGGCACAGCATTTCCTACAAGATTTAATGTGCGTGGCCCAGCGAAGACTCAGATCAGCCTGGGCATCCGTGCAGTATGATCAGAGTCTTTGCAGGGCACCCCGTGGGCAGCCAAGGAGCAAAAAGCGCCATCCGACGGGCAGCGAAGACTGATCAGTCTGTGGATGTGCTGACTAATCCGAGAGGGGGTGGTGCGAGGGTGTCGTGTATCTTATGTCACTGGGGCGTCCAGCTGATATTGGCTTAGTTGGGCAAGGCCTGTTATCCTTGTAGCAGGCAAGGGTAGACGGGGAATGTTTTTATTTCTTCTGTTTCTTCACTTTCACTCCTGTTTCTCTTACTTCCCTGTCACTCTCTTTCATCTCTTTTACTATCTCTTTTTCTCCCTTTCTCTGGGAGACGACACAAAATGACCCTCAAGGGTTGATGTGTCGTTAAACCTCAGCACAATCAATCAAAGACTGATCCGAGCCTTCGCAGGGCGCACACGCAATCTTATAGGAAATGCTATGCCCCGGGTCAAATAATATTATTTCCAGGTCTGATTACGAGTAGACCCAGCGGGCACATGACGTTTATACAACGTAGTCTCAACGTCGATGCAACGTCTTGACGTTGCATCGACGTTGAGGCGACGTTGTATAGACGTCATGTGTCTGCTGGGGAGAGTCTGATATGCCATGACTCATTTTCCCTTGAAGCGGCCGAATATTGATATAATTTCATTTCATATTCATCATTTGCATGCAAAAATCAGGTCTGGGTTTATGGCGGTGGGATTGATTTTGTTGATGAAATTTTGATAGGTTGTTTTTTTTTGTGTGTGTTCGATGGTATTGTTTACTGCACGAGTGATCAAATGTCTCATTGGCCGTTAGTTACTTCGATATTTAAATACAATCTTGACTAATATCTTAAGAAAATGAATATACTGGTATGTATACATTTGATGAACCATAATTTTCTTTTATCTAACAGACTCCTCAAATCACGTTTGAATGACGTATTACCGTATTTTCTCTAAATATTGGAGAGACATACCTGAACAGACAGTGTAGACCCAGATCAGACGCCACATTTTTGCAAAATGCTGCGTCTGATCAAGGTCTATAATGTTTGCCACTCAACTAGCAGCTGTTTTAGAACCATAGAAACATAACATCACGAAAACATGCCTATATTATTTTGACCCCCTTAAACCCCATTTTTTGTAAAACTGGGGTTTACGGGGGTATATTTTTTTTTCTTATTTCTGCTCAAAAACATAGATTGTGGGTACTCGTTAGAACCGCCTCGTCGAGGCGGTTCTAACGAGTACAAACAATCTATGTTTTGAGCAAAAATATGAAAACTTCAGAGTTTTTTATCAGAAAATTTTCTGTTTTTTTTTTTTTTTTAGGTGAAATTTTTTGTATATTTGAATAGGCGTGTTTTCGCAATGAACTGGTAGAAAAACGGACTTGTTAAGGACTAGTAATGTAAGGAGTAAAGGTATGACGTTATTCAGAGTAAATATGGCATCTAACAGATATTTCCGTCACGGTTGATGATAGTTCACGTGTTAACATTGTCATTGATTCATCATGTGTGAAGTGTTTATGAAAGAGTGACAGTAATATCACCATGCACGAATTCATCTAAAATACACCTAGAGTAAATTCGTAGATTAAATAGTGTTTTGTGATTTAACATGTTAAAGCTTCCATATTCCTCAAAAATAGACATTTCATTTATTTTTTTTTTATCCAAGAATGGTTTACTTAATTGATGTACGGTATTAATGTGGTCATAAAGTGTGGTATCTGACAGCCTGTAAAATTTCAGTTAGTCTCTCGTTTTTGAACTGGATCAAAAATGAAATGATTTTTATTGAATCTCTGAATTAATGTTGGCATAACGTGCTGATGACTAATCCTGTCCAGTAAAAAGTGTGCATAGGTTTAATGATTGGCTCGACATGGTGTTGTCTAGGCATATTTGCAGGATAATTTGGACCTTCGCGCTCTGCATATGAGTCAAGGCCAAATTTTACAAAACAATCTATTAAATACTGTTATGTCTTGATTTATTTTAGTTTACTTTCGCGCCTTCTTTAGGAAGTCCATCCAAGAAATTATTGAGCATGTTCGACGCCACGTTCCGCGGAAGTAGTATAGGGTGGCACAGTTAACCCTTAAAGCGCCAGTCACAACTATTGTCGTCTGCTTTGTCCTCTGCTTGTGATTTTAAAAGTCATTTTTGCAAATAGTGTGGACCCAGATCAGACTGCTCCTTAGGAGCAGTCTGATCAGGGTCCACACTGTTTGCCTGTATGCAAAAATAGGTTTGAAAAGTCTGCAAGAATATTCAGCAGACGACATAAACAGACGACATTTTCAGATGCAGTTTTTCTTGGCGCTTTAAGGCTTAATCATTTCGTACAGCATAGATCATTATTTAGCAAGTTTAGAGGTTTCGAATGCATTCAGTAAGCAGGCAGAATATTTGAAGAAGTAAACTTTTTAATCGGAATGGGTGCATTTTCAGGGGCGGTAACTCTGTCAAAAATATTTTACTCCATTTTGAAAAGGGGTCCACGCTGAATGCATATATTATGTTTTTCTTCTTTTTCATCGGATATAATGTAATTGTGAAAACTGCGAAACGTCTCAGTTTTTCAAAATACTGAATTTGAGATTTACGTAGAAAAATTGCGCAGTTTTGCTACAGAACTAGTAATAACATGCATTATAAAAACATGCCTATTCAAATATACTGAAAATTTTTCCACCAAAAATGAAAATTTTAAAATAAAAAATCTGATATTTTTCATATTTCTGCTCAAAACCTACATTGTGGGTACTCGTTAGAACCGAGAACCCACAATATATGCTTTTGAGCGGAAATAAGAAAAATAATGTCTACCCCTTTAAATCCCAGTTTTACTATATAAAAGTGGGGTTTAACGGGGTCAAAACTATATAGGCATGTTTTCGTGATGGAGGTACTCGATATCTCTTCAGTTCTTACCCTTAATATTCGGATAGCAGTGTCTGAGTCAACAGTATAGACCTGGCTCAAACAACTTGACTTTTAAGGGAACAAGTTTGATCAGGGTCTTTCAGAGAGCTCTTTTGCACACATCACCAGGTTATTGAAAAATACCGGTCTCGGTCGGATGCGGGTCCGATTGGTGATCAGGATGTCGTGTGTTAGACCCCGCCGGGTCCGGCAACATTCTTTCGTGGAGATAGATCATGAAATATTTTCTACGATCATTCTCTCACTTCCGCTAGGCAGTTGTCAGTTTCAGTTGTCAGTTGAAAGAAAATGTGCAGATACTGGTCAACAGCTCAGAGGACTAACACCTTGCCCTGGAAAAGTATGGCTAGGTAAACTGACCAGCTCGACATGACCACAGTAGTATTTACTGGGCCGTTAAACTCCAAATCAACCAACTCTTTTTTTTTTTAAAATCGGTCTGTTCAAATTTTCAAATTGCATTATAATTACGGTAAAGGGTTAAATTGTCCGAATATTTAGGATAAATTCGGTAGTTTCCCTTTTTTGCTTGCGATTATTTTGCGATGTTTTCCTTATTTGTTTTTATTTATTTTATTTTTTGTTGTTGTCGTAAAATGTGTAAATGGTCTTGTTCTAGTGATTAGGTCCGACTTACCTATAAAAGAACCGCATTGTCAGAAAACGTACCTTCGAACACATGCGCCCTGCGAAGATTCAGATCAGACTGCGCATGCGCGCAGTCTGATCAGAACCTTCACTGGGCGCATTTTGGATAGCCAATGACTCAAACTTTCTGCATGCGGACAAAGAAGACTCTGACCAGACTGCGTAGATGCGCAGGCTGATTAGAGTCTTCGTTGGGCTCATGTCCGCAGGTACGTTGTCCTCCGTTGCGGCTCAATATATAATTCCTTCCGGTTAGTTTTATTACCTTATTTACTCTAAATATTCAGACGTCCTAACTCCATCCCATACTTGTCCTAAATTTTAACCTTTACTACTCTCTTGGCTTATTCAGCAGACGACGAATTGGTGGTTTTCTTATTTTTCCCAGAAAACTGGATTTGACATTTCCCAGAAAAACAGGATTTGATATTCCATGTAAATTGCCATCATTGGAGGAGACAATCTGCATGAAATGTCAAATCCTGCTTTCTGGGGAAAGTAAGAAAAATATCTCAAAATCTCGTCAGCTGAAAATTTCACCCAGAATGCTAAGCGTTTAACAAGTCCACTTCAAGACCACTTGTACGATGTATCAGAAAACTGCTGGAGGAGTGGCAAACAGTGTAGACCCAGATCAGACGCCGCGTTGTGCGGCGTCTGATCTGGGTCTACACTGTTTGCTCAGGCCTATTTGTCTGAATACTTGGAGAAAATATGGTAATTTTGTTGTTAGATTTGTTTCTTGATGAAAGTGCGGAGAATCTCAATTTCTACGAGTTTCAGTGAGAACTTATTTATTTGTACAGGTGTCTGCGAAAAGTGCATTGAAAAGAATATGTGGTCAGACGTAGCCGACAGAAAGGGAAAATGTAAACCACTCAGAAAGTAAGTAGAGAAAATAAACAGGTTTCTACGAAAGACCTGTAGTGACATTTCAACTACATTAATTCAAGGTTTCAACTTCACGAATTCACGATTTCAGCTTCACGAATTCACGATTTCAACTTCACGAATTCACGATTTCAACTTCACGAATTCAACTTCACGAATTCAACTTCACGAATTCACGAATTCCACTTCACGAATTCACGAATTCAACTTCATGAATTCACGAATTCAACTTCACGAATTCAACTTCACGAATTCCACTTCATGAATTCACGAATTCAACTTCACGAATTCACGAATTCAACTTCACGAATTCAATTGTTGAATTCATGAAGTTGAATTCGTGAAGTTGAATTCGTGAATTCGTGAAGTTGAATTCGTGAAGTGGAATTCGTGAAGTTGAATTCGTGAATTCATGAAGTTGAATTCGTGAATTCGTGAAGTTGAATTCGTGAAGTGGAATTCGTGAAGTTGAATTCGTGAATTCGTGAAGTTGAATTCGTGAATTCGTGAAGTTGAATTCGTGAATTCGTGAAGCTGAAATCGTGAATTCGTGAAGTTGAAGCCTTGAATTAATGTAGTTGAAATGTCACTACCGGTCTTTCGTAGGTTTCAGACGTTGTAATACTGTCTTAAGGTGTAAATTGTTAAAATACCTGAGAACTGGGCAACCTTCAAAGAGGAGTGCGTTCCGCAGGTTATATCAACAAAAAACGAAATATAGCGTCGGAGCTACTTTAGACTGGCATTAGTCTATTTATTTTAACATTGACTGCATAAGAAAGCATAAATTGTACTTGAATCAAATGAAACTGATTTTTTACTTCTAATTTCTCCTCTGATACTCAAATCAATAGTCTTACGTAACCAGCCTCTATAATCTTGATATTATGTTGGTTTTATTTTAGTGAATGTATCAAACAGGATTATAAGAATAAATGTTTAGTCATTAGAGATTGGAGCCAGCCTAGAGCTACTCCCCAATTAGTCTGTCTTCTGACGATTTATATCTTTCAAGGTGTACAATCTAGTGGAGCTTAAAATATTATTATCGGTTATGTCCCTTAGTTTAAAAAGCTTGTTCCAAATATAAGGCGACTTTGCCAACCCAAAACATTACGAAAACACGCCTATTCAAATACACTGAAAATTTTACCACCAAAAAATGGCAACTTTTCAGATAAAAAATTCTGGTATTTCTCATATCTCTGCTCAAAACATAAATTGTGGGTACTCGTTAGAACCGCCTAGTCAAGGCGGTTCTAACGAGTACCCACAATCTATGTTTTTGAGCAGAAATAAGAAAAATAATGTATACCCCTGTAAACCCCAGTTTTACTATATAAAAGTGGGGTTTAAGGGGGTCAAAATTATATAGGTATGTTGTCGTGATGTATTGATATGGGTACTCATTAGATCCACAACATATGTTTCCAAGGAGAGAAAAATATGATCTAGGGTTACTATGTAGTCGCAAACCAATCAGGTTAAGACACATCGGAAAGTTGTAAAATGGACTTAATTAGTTTTGATATCCTGGCCCCACGACTACGAGTTTTAAGTTTTATAATTTAACAAACTTTAAGGTGAAATAGTGAAAAAAAAAAATACTCCTCCTTGATCCTTGACTATTTTCTACACACGCCATCTCCCTTACCTGGCAGTAACTCGTAGCTGACCAGCCAAATCAGAGAGAGACATTCCCAAAGAGAGTTTTTTTTTTTTTTGTTGTTTTTTTTTTTTTATTTTTTTTTTTTTTTGTTGTTGTTTTTTTTCAAATAGAAATCAATTTTATGATGATTCAAATATTTATCAGTTAGACGGGAGCCAGTCTGGTTTGGATAGAATGGTGAGGAATGAACCCTGGTCCTGTTGAACCGGATATGCCCTGCCTTTGCAAACAACGTAGATCCAGATCTGCACTGTTTGTCATTCAGTATGTGAATTTGTATCTACAATCTGGATCAAGTAACCTGATTGGCTAACATTAAGAATTGGGCATGGCATTTAAATTTATTAAGATGTCCGAATATTTAGGGGAAATGTAGTAAATTGTATTCTATTGTCATTTCAGCTGTGAAAAAGAAAGCAGATGTACTATTGTAAAAAGTAATGGAACTACAGATAATAAATGTGGTCGGGTGGTTTCTGGTGAGTACACTCTTATTTTAGGGATCACTTCACTCTGTAAGGGATACGGGCGATTGTAATAAGTACCTTCAACTTATGCTTTAATAGATAAAGGGGCTGTAGACTGTAAAGTCAGACAGTGTCCTAGTATTCATTCTCTCAGCGATAATTTGGAACTACCTATAGCCTTCCAAATTTTAGACATGCATTTTGTTCCTAAACCTTAAACGGCAAAGAAAAATTGTAGCAGACGACATTCCATTTTTTTTCAATACTTTTGCGAGAAAATAGGACGACATTTCATGTGAATCGTCTGCTGGGCAGACGATTCACATAAAATGCCAAGCCTTATTTTCTCTGAAAAAAAAATCGAAAAAAAAAATCAAACTGTCGTCTTCTGCAGTTGTGATTAACGCTTTAAGTGTTAAAAGAATACAGGCAAACGAAACTGACGTGTAATTAAAAAGGATTTTCACCAGCGCTGTTTTCTGCTGTTAGCTTAGTTGTAAATTCCGAAAGAATAAACAAGGCGTTTGCCAAGAAAATTTGATCAGAGCGAACTGAAAACAAAACATCTAGTGGTTTCAATGAACGTGAAGTGCTGCTGAACGCCAAATTCAATTATTTCTACAATTAACAAAGCTATATCTGTTGGTGTAATGTGCTCAAATTTTCGCAGATTCACAACATAAAGAAAGGAATGCATTTAATGATTCTTTTATTTATGCAACGGGAATCATTACCATTTCGTATGTTTATGCATAAAATTGGAAAAAAAATGAATTACCAAATTTTACCTGATTACCGCACATACCCCTATAAGCGCACTGTCAAGCAATGTCGAGTTTTCAGATTACAGCTGGTGTGCTTTACCCACTACTGCTCGACATGACCCTAATGGGTTTACTGGGCCGTAAAACCTCAACTCAGTCAGTCTTTTATCCACTTCTCTATAAAGCATATGTTATTGGCACTCATTTGAATTGCTTCGACAAGTCGAGGCGATCCAAATGAGTACCAGCAGCATCGCTTTTATAAAGAAAAAAAAATCAGAAAAAAAAAATTAAAAAATCGCACAAGCATCACTAAATACGGGATTAGATCATGGCTACATAGCTTTAGAATATATATGGGTTAATCAGTGGGGTGGGCAGTCGATCCTCCTTTGACTCAAAATTTCATTTTCATAAGAAATTTGAGAAAAAAAAAAGATGATTTGGGATACCGTATTTACCCTAAATATTCTCACCCCTTACCATTTACCTTGTTATTAAGTCCATTTTACTACCTGTGAACGTGTGTAAAATTGCTGAATGCGTGGCAAACAGTATTGACCTTGATCAGACGCCGCGCTTTTCGCGCTAGTCTACACTATTTGCTCAGGTCTGTCTGTCCAAATACGTAGAATAAGTACGGTAATTTGATCAAATCGAACCCCCTCGGAAATCATCCTGTATCCGCCCCTTAATGGCAAGGTTCATATACAGTTATGTACTGTAATTGTGTTTGAGTTTGGCAGACTTTTTGAACTTCTTTCATGATATTCTTTTCTCATAACATTCCAACTTTCTTGGCAGTCTCCATGTTGTTGCTGCCTATACAGTTTATAGCCAAAATCCTTGTAGCGTGTGGAAATCTTTGTTACTTTGAGCCAGAAAGATCTAGTTTATCATACGTACCATTTTTAGAATTATTTTTTCAGCTAAAGTCGAATTTCAGTGACTCGAAATTCCTTGGGAACCTGGAATTTTGTTCTAGACGTGTAATTCGAGCCACTGATAGTCATCACGAAAACATGCTTATATAATTTTGACCCCCTTAAACCCCATTTTTATATAGTAAAACTGGGTTTTACAGGAGTATACATTATTTTTCTTATTTTTGCTCAAAAACATAGATTGTGGGTACTCGTTAGAACCTCCTCACTGAGGCGGTTCTAACGAGTACCACAATCTATGTTTTGAGCAGAAATATGAAAAAAAAAATCAGATTTTTTATCTGAAAATTTTCAGTTTTTGGAAGTGAAATTTTCTATATATTTGAATAGGCGTGTTTTCGTGATGTATTCATAGCGCCAGACCAGGATGCATAGGGGCATAATTTAGGGATTCTTTTATTATCTTCTATAAAATAATGGTATGTTGAGTGTACTCATTAGATTCGCCTCTCAAAAAAGTACACACAGTAAACATTTTCATGATGGAATAAGAAAATTTGTGTGATTTGTTTTCTTAAAACATCGGAAGACTTTCTTAGGGACTCAAAAACGAGTTCGAATCATGCACGGTAAACGAGCTATCGTTGTTCGAGTCACTGAAGTTCTGCTGTATAATATTTGGTTGGATGTTAACCCTTGTCCTGCTGAACCCGGATATACCCTGCCTTTCAAACAGTGTAGATCCAGATCAGTTGGCTTCTGAAGCCAACTGATCTGGATCTGCACTGTTTGTCGTTCAGTGTGTGACTATATATCAACAACCTGGGTCTAGTGATCTGATAGGTGAAAATTGGAAGTAGGCGTGGCATCTTAATTTATTCAGCATGACAATGGTTAACCTTTACTACTCTCAATGCAAATTCAATAGACAACAAATTGATGATATTTTTCTCATTTTTTCCTGGAGAATAGGCTCTGACATTTGATGCAGTCTGTCTACTTAGTTCTTATTGAAATGCTGTATACAAATTGATTTTCCTCTGAATTCCTTTTAACTCAACTGAGCATGAAGTGCTCATGGAGAGGTATTGTGATATGTCAAAGTCCGTCGTTCGTCATCCGTCATGCGGCGTTTATAGTTTGCTTAACCCTTGTCATGCTGAATAAATTAAGATGCCTTACCCACTTCTAGTTTCCAGCCAATCAGATTACTTGATCCGGATTTTGATAGAACTTCACATATTTAATGACAAGTAGTGCAGATCCAGATCAGCTGGCTTCTTCAAGCCAACTGATCTGGATCTATACTGTTTGCTAATATAAGGGCATGTGCTCAGCAAGAGAAGGGTTAAAATGACAAACACCCCTGGCCAGTTAACTCGAAACTTGATAGGAAGTATCGGGGTGACTTGCAGAACAAAAATAGATAAACTCTTTCCGAATGACCGCTTCTGCCGCCATCTTCAAAATCTATTTTGAACTTCTTCTCATGAACCGAAAGGCCAAATGACCCGAAACTTGGGGAAGTATCGGGCGACTGGTAGATCAAAAATCGCTAAACTCTTTCCGATCGGAAATCCAGGCCATCTTGAAAATCTATTTGACTTTCTCCTCAACCGAAAAGCAAGTTGACTCCAACGATAGGAAGTATCGGGATGACTTGTAAATCGAAGTTAGCTAAAATCGTTTCGATCGAAAATCCAAGATGGCCGCCACGGCCGCCATTTTAGAATTCTTTTTTTTTCCACTGCTTCTCCTTAACGAAACGGCTCAAAACTTGATAGGAAGTATTTTGGACCACTAGTAGATCAAAACTATATAGCTAAACTCCTATCGGGAATCCAAGATGGCCGCAATGCTTTCATTTTGAAAATCTATTTTGAACTTCTCCAGAACGGAAAGGCCAGCTGACTCGAAACTTGATTGAAAGTATCGGGTTGACTTGTAGATCGAACATAGCTGATTTGGTTCCGATTGGAAATCCAAGATGGCCTCCATGGCCGCCAACATGATAATCAGTTTTGAACTTCTGATGATGAACAAACTGGCTAATTGACTCGAAATTTGGTAGGAAGTATCAGGGTGATTGTAGATCATATGTAGTTAAGATCGTTTCGATCAAAAATCCAAGATGGCAGCCACAGCTGCCATCCTGAAAATCTATTTTGAACTTATTCTCCTGAACCGAAAAGTCATTTGACTCAAAACTTAATAGGAAGTATCGATGTGACTTGTAGATCAAATATAGCTAAAATCTTTCCCATCGGAAATCCAACATGGCCATGACCACTGCCATCTTGAAGATGTATTTGGAAATTCTTCTGAACGGAAAGGCCAGTTGACTCGAAACTTGACAGGAAGTATCGAGGCAAGTTGTAGATCAAAAATAGCAAAAATAGTTCAGAATAGAAATCCAAGATGGCCGCCGTTTTGAAAATCCATTTTGAACTTCTCCTAAACCGAAAGGCTAGTTG
Organism: Anodontia alba; assembly: GCA_964016985.1. Classification (NCBI taxonomy): domain Eukaryota; kingdom Metazoa; phylum Mollusca; class Bivalvia; order Lucinida; family Lucinidae; genus Anodontia; species Anodontia alba. The sequence goes on along the minus strand of OZ024836.1, from coordinate 13,367,992 downwards.
ACTCGAAACTCGGAAGGAAGTATCTGGGCGACTTGTAGATACAAACAAACAGTTATAATCATTTCGATCAGAAATCCAAGATGGCTGCCAACTTGCAAATCTGTTTTGAACTCCTTATCCTGAACCAAAATGCCAACTGACTAGTAACTTGGTAGGGAGTATCAGGGTGATTTGCACAGCAAAAATAACTTAAGCCGTTCCGATCGGAAATCCAAGATGGCTGCCACAGGCGCTATCTTAAATATCAGTTTGTAACTTCGTTTTCTTCTGAACCTAAAGGTCAACTAGTTGACTCGAAACTTGTGTGGTACTCAGGTGTGCGATACAGAGCAATCTAGGCCCTCTTGTGTAAATTCTTCTGGTTATCATCGTATAAAAACTTTGCATTCTTGGCATTCCAAAATGTGCTCAGTGAAGATTCTGATCAGAGTGTGCGAATAGGCAGGTTAATCTAAATCTTCGCAGGGCGCATATCCAAAAGAAGGCTGTGCAAATGTATGCAAAATACATAACACGGTGCCACGTAACTGAAACATTATTAAAAGGGTTTTAAAAAAAAAAACCTCATAACCACCAAACCCACACTTATCACTAGGTCAGGTTACCTGCGGAGGTAACTGGCTATTCTATGCCAGGTAATGGAAAGTATTTTGTGACTTTGTCGTCTAAGGCAATAAATGTTCAGAAGTTCCAAGTCAAAAAATAAACCTCAGTTCTTTCTTAGTAAGCAGTCATCAAAGTGTATATCAGACACAGAAGCGATCCAATTAATATCAGGGGCAGGTGCTCAGTTATAGAAAAACAGAATTTATCTGAGCTCTTTACACAAAAGTGATTATAGACACTGTTTGAGAGTACCGTTGGGAGTGGGTTCGATTTCATTTGTAGACAATTTGCTTCAACAGCATAAACGGACGAAATGTCATTTGTCTCGGAAGTACTAATTAAGGCCCGGAAATCAAACGTCAAAAAGAACTTCGCGTCAGCTTTTACCCGAACCATGTTAACCGCAACCGCAGAAAACGTACCTTCGGACATGAGCGCCCTAGTGAAGATTCAGATCAGCCTGTGCCTCCGCACAGCACAGTCTGATCAGAATCTTCGCTGGGCGCATTTTGGATAGCCAAGGATGCAAAGTTTCTTCCTGCGGACAACGAAGACTCTGATTAGACTGCGCGGAAGCGCAGGCTGATTTGATTCTTCGTTGGGCGCACGTTTTTCCATGTCATGGCTTCTGTATCTCAGCCGATTATTTTTGCCAGAGCATCCAGTCGTGTTAGTCACTTTAACAACCGTAACAATCTTCTATCGCTAAACTTTAAAACAAGGCTGTCGGTGTCAAAAACTTCGTAAAACTTTTTCCAAATGAGACAGTGTACGACAAAATGTGAGACCAGGCAAGACAGAGCTGTCACCAGCCTGTGCATCCACCCAGTAGGCATATGACAAGGGTTTTGGTTTATCCCTCTTTCGATAGCCCGGAGGCAATAGATGGCATATGCGATCAGCAAAGACTCTGATCAGTCTGCGCGGATGCGCAGGCTGATCTGAGTCTTCGCTTGTCGCGTAAGTCTTATTATACGTTTTTTTTTTTCGTGCGCTGGCTCAAATTTATCGTCAGAGTTGTCTCCCTTGTAAAATGGCGGAAAAGCTACTACGTATAACCAATCCCCTTAACATAGAGTGACTGGTTTTTAGCTCGCCTGAACAACGTTCAGGAAGAGCTATTGTACTACCCCCGGCGTTGGCGTTAGCGTTAGCGTTGGCGTCGGCGTGTACAAATGTTAAAGTTTTCGTTAAAGTTTTTAAGACCGTTATTTCCTAACCTTATCACCAATTTGATTCATTTTTGGTATGATAATACATATTGGTCCAAAATTTTTGCGCAGTACCATCCCCACCACCGTAGGTCATATCAAGGTCAAGGTCACACTTAGAATTTTCATGTTAAAATTTCATGTCTAAGTTTTTAGGATCTCATTACTTCTACACTAAGTGATGGATTTAGTTCCTATTTGGTATTATGATAGACACTGGTCAAAAGTTTTTATCAGCACCATCAGCACTCATGACCATGACCTTGAGGTCGAGGTCACAGACTTAGAATTTAAATGTTAAAGTTTTCGTTAAAGTTTTTAAGACCTCATTATTTCCTAACCTTATTACCGATTTGATTCATCTTTGGTATGATGATACATATTGGTCCAAAATTTTGTGCAATACCATACCCACCACTCTAGGTCATGTCAAGGTCAAGGTCACAGGCTTAGAATTTAAATGTTAAAGTTTTCGTTAAAGTTTTTAAGACCTCATTATTTCCCATCCTTACCACCGATTTGATTCATCTTTGGTATTATGATACATAGTAGTCCAAAATTTTGCGCAGTATCATCCCCACCAACTTAGGTCAAGGTCAAGGTCACAGACTTAGAGTTTTCATGTTAAAATTTTACGTCAAAGTTTTTAGAATCTCATTACTACTAAACTAAATGATGGATTTAGTTCCTATTTGGTATCATGATAGATACTGGTCAAAAGTTTTCATCAGCACCATCAGAACTCATGACCATGACCTTGAGGTCGAGGTCACAGACTTAGTTTTTAAATGTCAAAGTTTTCGTTAAAGTTTTTAAGACTTCATTAAATCCTAACCTTATCACAGATTTGATCTTTTGTATGATGATACATATTGGTCCAAATATTTACGCAGTACCAATCCCCACCACCCTAGGTCATGTCAAGGTCAAGGTCACAGACTTAGAATTTTGATGTTAAAATTTTACGTAAAAGTTTTTTAGGATCTCATTACTTCTAAACTACATGATGGATTTAGTTCCTATTTGGTATAAAGACAGATACTGCCCTCCCCCCCTCCCCCACCACACACACACACACACACACACACACACACACACACACACACACACACACACATAGGTCATGTCAATATCAAGGTCACAGACTTAGAATTTTCCAGAAACAATATGTGCAATATCAGTCGAGCTATCCTGTCTGGCGACAGGTCTTGTTAGGATGAATTCTATTCTATTTACAGATGTTACCAACTGTGACAGTATAGTATATGAAACTACTGAACCAGAGACGGCGATGAGCTCAGCTGCCATAATCGGAATAGTGTTCGGCGCCGTTATATTTCTTGTGTTGATCATAGTTCTTATTGTCTGTATACGACGACGACATGTATCTAAACGGTCGGCTTCCCTTACAAAGGAGGAGTTGGACGAATTATTGCAAGAGATTTGTAAACGCTGTCGGAAGGATGAAGGCTACTGTAAAAGAGGTATCGTGTTTTACCCAAAATATCCTTAACCCTTGCCCTCTTGAAAAAATTAAGATGCCATGCCCACTTATAATTTTCAGCCAATCAGAATACTTGATCCAGGTTGTTGATACAAATTCACGTACTTTATGACAAACAGTGCAGATCCAGATCAGTTGGCTTCCACAGAAGCCAACTGATCTGGATCTACACTGTTTGCAAAGGCAGGAGGCAGGGCATATCCCAGTTCAGCAGGACAATGGTAAAATAAATAAATAAAACTTAAAATAAAATACTTTATTTCTACCTGTGGGGTCTGAAACTCCTGGATGAGTGGCAAACAGTGTAGACCCTAATCAGACGCCGCATTCTGCGGTATCTGATCTGGGTCTGCATCGGTTGCTTAAACATTCCATATTAACCCTATGTACTCGGACACTTGAACTCTTGACCATACTAGTGCTAAAATTTGAGCAAATAATTTTACTACCTGTTGATGTGTCAGAAACTCCTGGATGAGTGACAATCAGTGTAGACCCTTATCAGACGCCGCGTCGATATAAAGATTCACACCATCCGGTTAGTTCACTTTCTCCATGCAGTTTATCGGCTGTGTTATAGAAAGGACTCATTAGTCTGAAGTAGTGCTTCTCAGCAACAGTGTTTCCCATTAGAGAGAGAGAGAGAGAGAGAGAGACGGACAGACAGACAAAGGCAGAGAGATAGACAGACAAACATATATACAGAGAGGGAGAGAGACAGAGAGAGATATACAGAGAGAGACAGACAGAGATATACAGAGAGACAGACAGACAGACAGACATATATACAGAGAGAGGGAAAGCTTTTCTGACACCTTTCTCCCTCAGGGTAGCAACACAGATGACCCACAAGGCTTGACGTGTCCTCAACCTTTACCACTCACTGGGCTAATTTAGCTGATGACAAATTGGTAATATTTTTCTTATTTTTCCCAGAAAACAGGATTTGATATGTCATGCAAATTGTCTCCATTGAGACAATTTGTATGAAATGTTGAATCCTGTTTTATGGTACATAAAGACAAACATTTCAAACTGTCTTCAGCTGAAAATTTTACCCAGAGTGCAAACCGCACAACAAGAACTCAAACGAAAACATTTATTTACTTGCAGTTTTATCAGTGGCCCAGAAAGAAGTTGAAGATGAAATAAATCAACAGATTTGGGATCTTCCAAGAGAACTTTTCAGGAAGCATATGCAGGCTGCCAAGTTTGAGGTTATAGTGGAGAGTTATAAAGGTTAGTTTTCACCCCCACCCCTCAATTTTAAGTCTTCTTTATGAAGGCTAGAGTATATAATATGATGGCTTTTAAACTAACCTTTGAAGTGCTAAGAAAAGTTTTGCAAACGACATTCTGTTTTTGTATTATTATTCAGAGAAATAAGATTGCTAGGCAGACGATTCACATGAAATGTCAAGTCTGATTTTCTCTTCATTTATTCATACCAGTTCAGGCAAACTCTGCTCCCCCAGTTCACCACTCTGTACAGTGAAAGGGGAGGTCGGGGAGGAACGGATAGGGGGTCCAAGAAAGGGGATCTGATACAGTTCGAGGGAGGTAGTTTTAATAGGTGGGAGGTAGTTCTAATAGGTAGTTCTAATAAATAGGTTTTGCATCCCTTCTGAAAAGGGGTCAACTACAAAAGGAAAGAATTTGCTCCCTTGGGAGCAAATTCTTTCCTTTTAGAGTTTAACCCATTTTCAGAACATTGTAGACTCAGATCAAACTCCTCCTTTAGGGTTAGTTTGATCTGGACCCACACTTTTTGTTCAGACACGTCTGTTCGAATATTTAGAGTAAAAAAATGTATACGATTTCAGGTCAGCCCGCTAAATATGCTATCAATGGCTATATGAATGACTGGCGGGGGTGGAAGGGGGACACATCGGAAGCTGTAGAAGAACTAATTAAAAGTTTGAATACAATCAAGAGAGAAGACATAGTCTATAAAATAGTGAACAAATTACGAGAAGGTAGGTAGTTACTGTACAATTTGAACTCAATTACCGTAATTTATAAAACCTGAGAAAATGAGAAAAAGATCTCAATCTCTCTCTCTCTCTCTCTCTCTCTCTCTCTCTCTCTCATGACATAATTGACTCAGTATTCGACAGAATATATGTGTATTATTGACATACATACATACATACATACTTCACTAGAATTTGTTTTGTCTAAAGAAGGGAATGAGGGAATGTAATTTTGTTTTGCTTTGGTGTTATATATAAACTTAGCACAACTTGACTTGTATTTTGTTTCCATTCTTCAGATTATCCTGAGGTTGTAGTGAATTACAGCAGCCCACATAATCGTTCATCGAAACCTAGTGGTGCAGAAAGATTTTTCTCTGCTTTATTTCCCTGTTTATGTGAGAAACATAAGAGAGAGAATTATGACAATAAAGACACGTCAACTAAACTGCTTGAATCTCGACCAACTAATGAAAACGGTGGCAGCGTTGGTGCTCCGCCCAGCAGCACGTCACATGACGGTGGGGTAACGCCCACCGATGCTGGAATGGCCTATCGCCAAGGTCCAACGCCAAGTGCTCCTGTGATCTCGGATCCTCAGTCCTTTTTTGAACCAAACATGAAACCACATTTTTACGATCGTTCGGATTCATTGCCTGACTCTGTACCCGTCCAGGCCAGTTCATGAAGTGCTCAAAGACAACATTTAGGATAGCACATAGCCATTGTCAGTGGAATTATTTTAACCGAACCGAGCCGAGGAACAGCCCAGCTAGCATTCTTCTTAAATCTATATCGGACATTTATCGGCCCGACAGGAATCCTGTCTGGCCGATAACGGTCCGATGTAGGTTTCAGTAGAATGTTAGCTGGGCTAGGGAAGCCAAACCAAGGAAAAGGTTCAGGGCTGGACATGGGAAGCTAAATCAGTGGAATTATTTTAACTGAGCTGAGGAACAGCCCAGCTTTTATTCTGCTTAAATCTATATCGGTCCGTTATCGGCCCTACAGGAATCCTGTTCAGCCGATAACGGCCCGATGTAGATTTGAGTTGAATGCTAGCTGGGCAAGGGAAACCAAACCAAGGAAGAGGCCCAGGGCAGTTTTCATATCGGGCTTTCTGATCACTGCTTTTGACTATTTATATTTTGTAAAGATCACATGTTGAGGTCAGAGGCCTTACTACTAACATCACGACAACATACCTATATAATTTTGACCCCCTTAAACCCTGCTTTTATATAGTAAAACTGGGGTATACTGGGGTATACATTATTTTTCTTATTTCTGCTCAAAAGCATAGATTGTGGGTACTCGTTAGAACCGCCTCGTCGAGGCGGTTCTAACGAGTACCCACAATCTATATTTTGAGCAAAAATATGAAAATATCATATTTTTTATCTGAAAATTTTCAGTTTTCGGTGGTAAAATTTTCAGTTTATTTGAATAGGCATGTTTTCGTAATGGTTATTGACTGTACGGAGGTGTCGGCAAATTAATGTCCATGTATGTCATTACATAGTTTTTCCCTGGGCCTCAGTTATTTGAATGTTTTCGTATTTGAAGTTGAGCTACGAAGTGCAAAACAAAGTGTTTTATGCATATGTGAATAGCTAAATTCCTAAAAGGCCTACTGATATGGAGTGTACAAAAGGCCTACTACTGTGGAGTGTTGCAAATTCCCACAAAATGTTGGCAACTGTGGAGTGAAGGAAATTCTTTTATTAGCCTCCAAGATGCACAGACTGATCCCAGCGGTCATATTATGTTTATACATCGCATTAACGTATAGTGTTCATACAAAGTCGCATTAACGTCGATTCCGTTAATGCGGCTTTGTATAAACGCCATGTGCCCGCTGGAATGTGTGATTTCTTGCTTATATATGCATTTAGCACTTTTTTTGCATATCATGGAGGCCCTCCCAGGGGTTATGGGGAACAGTGGAATAATGTCATTTATTTCAGGGGAACAGGGGAACACGTCTAAAAATGAAGGAACCAGGGGAACAAATGTGATTTTGGGGAGCAGGGAACATAGAAAATTAAGATTTTGATTTTGGGGAACAAGGGAAAATGCTGAAATATTTCAGGGGAACAAGGGAACAGGTACCCCCTGTGAGGGCCTCATCATGGCTCCGTCGATTTCAAATGTTTGTTTTGTTTACTACAATGCAAGAGAGGCCCGTAGCTGAGCGGTTAAAGCGCTTGACTGCGGTGCTGAAGGTTACGGGTTCGAGCCCAATCCGTAATTAATACATGTGGATTACTTGTTGATCATAATACAGGTCATCTTGAATCATGATTGAAATATCGAAGAACAAATGCCAGCCAGGTCTTTGCCAAATGTTATTTTATGCATGGGAGATAACTAAAAAATGTTTGCTTGGTACTGCAAAGAAAAAAGAATTCCTGGCTAACACAGGTCATCGCAACAACGCTTTTTTGACGTCACCACATTGTGACTATGCTGATGTTGATGCCAGTTTATAGCGACTTTGTGTGTTTCGTGGGTTCGAGTTTGGAGAAAAGTTGGGCAAATCTGTGAATAAAATGTGTAAACTTTGTGTTATCTATTTTATTGTATGTGTAAATTTTGAAGTTTAATTAGGGGGACTGTATACACTTTCAGGGGAGACAACTCCGTCAAAATTGTTTTGCTTCCTTTCTGAAAGGGGTCTAATCTAAAAGGGAAAGAATTTGCAAATTCTTTCCTTTCAGAGTAGACCCCTTTTCAGAAGTGTTTAGTGCACAAGAAAGCAAACAGGAAGTTATTAAATATATCTCCCTTGAAAATTAACCCTTGTCATACTAAATAAATTAAGATGCCACGCCCACTTCTAATTTCCAGCCAATCAGATTTCTTGATCCGGTTTTGTGATAGAAATTCACATATTTAATGACAAGCAGTGCAGATTTAGATCAGTTGGCTTCTTCAGAAGCCAGCTGATCTTGATCTACACTGTTTGCTAAGACAGGGCATGTCGTGTTCAGCAAGAGAAGGGTTAAGGCGGAAAATCTGCCAGGTGTATACAGGTCCCTTAATACAGAGTGGAAGTGAGCCATTAGGAACAATTAAGTTGTACATAATTAGTTCTACAAAATTTACATTGTGTTTTTACTTTTTATGTTATTGTATCTTATTATTTGGTGTCATGAATGAAATATATCTCTCATTTATTGCTGTGTAACAGCGTCATTACTTGACAGTGTTCCATTTTCAGTCGATTAGATTAGTACGGAAGCCTGTATGTGACATTTTTTATATAAGGAATTTTTGTGTTCTGTGTTTGTAAGTTGTAACTTCCGTGTTGTGACTGTAAAAGTAACCAATGCATTGGACACCTGTCGCAAGTGACTTTACGCCGCAAGTATTTCTTATGGTGTTGCGTATAAAGAACTAAAAAAAATAACAAATATTTTTCCTGTTTCACCGTAATTCCTTTAATGGCCTTTATCGCACTATTTAAAAGGCAAAATGCACATGTCAAAAGATGTAACACACAACGCAAAAGCGAAAACTTAAAACATAAAACTCGAAAATCGAAACACGGAAGTCACAAGTTACAAACACAAAACACAAAACATCCTTACACATAACACAATGTCACATATAGACTTCCATAGATTAGTCATTGTTAGCTTATCATGGTACTCATAGTTCATTTTATATCAGCTTTCAGCATACTAACAGTAAATGCAGCAGATTCCAGTCTTATTCTTCTCAGAGCATAGGGTTTGACACTATTCTGAGAAAGATAAATTTATAGCTACTGGCATGCAAAGTAAAAAGTTCGGCTGGTGGCATTTTGCAATATCTTAACATTCTACTTTTTTGGTTAAAAATTTCAGCAGACTACATGTTGAAATATTTTTTCTTATTTTTCCCATAAAGTAGGCTTTGACATTGCATGCATAATTGTCTCCGCAAAATAAATAAAATATTATTAATGTAAGTCTCCGCAAAATTAATAAAATGTTAAGAATATAACGGTTTAGTATGTAAATATCAGTTTGTTTTCTGAAGGAAAAGTGTATTCCTTTTTCTCCACTTCATTTATGCTAAATGTCTGCCTACATAGCTACAGATAAGAGGGAGTATCCGCATAACATAGCTCTTATTTCTCTACAAAAACATATGTTGTGGGTACTCATTAGAAGCGCCTCGGCGAGGCGCTTCTAATGAGTACCCACAACATATGTTTTTGTAGAGAAATAAGAAAGATATCAGCATTTTTCAGATGCAAAAAGTGTCTTATCTGTTGCTATGTGCCTGTCAGTTTTAGTTTTGAGATATGACAGGCATGTCACTATTCCCAGTTGTCCATAGTTGGCAATATATTAGTATATGTGTATAGATGGTAATATTGGAAGGGAAATGTATGGAAAGTCCAGTTCCAATGCACATGAATATGAATAGGGTTACAGGAAGTTTCAAAAATTCCAGCCACACATTTGTACAACCATTACAAATAAATATCAAACGCTTAGCACTCTTGGTAAAATTTTCGGTAAACGAAATATTGAATTTTTTTTCTTATTTTTCCAAGAAAACAGGATTTGACATTTCATGCAAATTGTCTCTGTTGGAGACAATTTGCATGAAATGTCTAACCCTGTTTTCTGGAAAAATAAGAAAACTATCACCAATTTGTCGTCTGCTGAATTAACCCAGTGTGTGGTAAAGATAAAATGAAAGGTTTACCAAGAATTGGAATTTATACAGAGAAGAACTTTTCTCCTGACTTTTCTTGAGTTTTTTATTTCATTTCATTTTGTTACATCATCATCATCACCATCATCATCATCTTTCTACCTTTCCTTGCAATACAATTACTATGTGTTCTCTTTTATTGCAATACAATGACTTCTTTCATATTAGAATTTGCAGAGGTTTTCTATTCACACAGGTCATGACCCCATAACCCTTATTGCCCAGCTGACCAAAACATATGCCTTTTGCTAACTAAAAAGGTTTGTTATGATCGATCTCATTAGGGTCTACATAGACTGGCTCTATTTATTTCTGCTCTTGTCTTGTAAGTCATTCTTAAGAGACAGTCTGAGATTACAGAAACACGCCTATTCAAATATATAGAAAATTTCACCTCCAAAACCTGAAAATTTTCAGATAAAAAACTCTGATATTTTTCATATTTCTGCTCAAAACATAGATTGTGGGTACTCGTTAGAACCGCCTCCGCGAGGCGGTTCTAACGAGTACCCACAATCTATGTTTTTGAGCAAAAATAAGAAAAATAATGTATACCCCTGTAAACCCCAGTTTTCCTATATAAAAGTGGGGTTTAAGGGGGTCAAAACTATATAGGCGTGTTTTCGTGATGGATCTACAATGTTTGCAATTCTGTTTTAGAATTTTTACTGTCATACCTAGCCTAGCCACTAGGCTTTAAAATGAATAATATGGCAACAAAGACATCTGTTTGCTTTAAAAGGAACAGTATGATATTTTAGCTAGTCTAGTCTCCTTTTTAAATTTTAAGATACTACTTAGCCAGTATGTGTATTGGAGACTCTATCAAACAGACTTGCCATCATTAGAAGATGACTACAAGAAAAACTGATCAGACCCTTAGTATCAGACTAGTAGCTAGTCTGTGTCATACCTATCGACGGTAATGAGCAAGTCGAAATGCAAAAACGGAAGAATCCACCTCAGAAACTCAGGGATGAAAGGGTTAATGAGTAATATTCTATACAGACGTTTAGTCTTCCCATAGCAGGCCTCGTTTTGATTTCCAACTTGTACATGTATTTACGAGCCACCTATATACTGACTTGTTTATTTTGTTCCTTGAACATAAAGTAGATAGCAAATGGATTTTCATCACTGAAACATGTCAGTTTCAAAAATGATATGAATGAAAATAATGGTTGATATTTCTTGTGAATCGTCTATCTAGTTGACAATTCGCATGAAATGCCAAGTCTTTATTTTCTCTGAAAAAAAAATAATTAAAAAAAGATAGAATGTCATCTGCTACAATTTACTTTCTGCTTTAAAGCTTAATACTTCAAACTTTCAAATAAAGATCATACAAAATATCAATTGATAAGAATGAAGTATGTTAGGAAGTTTAGTTTTTTTTGTTTTTTTTTTTAGGGGAGAGGGGGGGGGGGGTGGGGGGGGGGGTTCATTACAAAAACATGCCTATTCAAATGTACTGAAAATTTTACCACCAAAAATGAAAAAAAAAAATTCAGATAAAAAATTCTGATATTTTTCATATTTCTGCTCAAAACATAGATTGTGGTTACTCGTTAGAACCGCCTTGACAAGGCGGTTATAACGAGTACCCACAATCTATGTTTTAAGCAGAAACAAGAAAAATCATGTATACCCCTATAAACCCCAGTTTTACTATATAAAAGTGGGGTTTAAGGGGGTCAAAATTATATAGGCATGTTTTCGTGATTCTAACTCTTCACAAGCTATTTTGCTGAACCCAGATATGCCCTGCCTTTGCAAACAGTGTAGATCCCGATCATTTGGCTTCTGAAGAAGCCAACAGATCTGGATCCGCATTGTTTATCATCTAGTATGTGAATTTGTATCAAAAACTTAGGTCAAGTAATGTGATTGGCGACAATTAGAAGTGGGCGTGGTATTTTATTTTATTCAGGATGACATAGGTAATTGCCTACATTGCCTCATAATGCATTTATCATAATATGTATATAGTACACTTCATGTCAGACAGACATTGCAAAGTTTAACTTTGTACATTTTAATATTGTTTAAATAGTGCTGTTGTTATAGTGACGAATGGATTGGAGAATAGACTGGATGATATTTCGACATTTTGTGAAATAACAAAATTGTAAATTGGCCAGGATTTCTGTCGGGCCGATAAAGACCAAATATAGATTTAAATAGCTGAGAAATGCTTAGAAAGGTATTATTAAACATAGTACAGTCGAACCTCAATAGCTCAAACACTGATTGCTCGTTTACTATGGCTAATTCGAACTCGTTTTTGAATCCCTACGAAATTCTTTAGATAGCTCAAGAAAACAAATATTTAGGGATTTTTTTTTCTTATTTTATCATGAAATTGTATGTTGAGTGTACTCGTTAGAATTGCCTCATTGAGGCTATTCTAATGAGTGCACTCAACATATAATCGAAAAGATTTCCCTAAATCGTCGTTATTTGTTTCTTGACCTAGCGCCATACTTAACCCTCAGTGGCTCGAACTACCCATAACTCGAACAAATTTCTTGGGTCCCAAAGATATTCAAACTATGGAGGTTTGACCGGACTGCATAACTTAAAGCCTATTGTCTTAACCCTTAAAGCACCAAACAAAATTTGTAGCAGACGACATTCTATTTTTCTTACATGTCTTGACATTGCATGTGAATCTTCTGCTTGGCAGACGATTCACATGTACTGCCAAGATTTTATTTGGTTTGAAGAATAAAAAGAAATATTTCAAAATGTTGTCTGCTGCAGTTGTGATTGGCGGTTATTTGGTTTGAAAAATTAAAAAAGAAATATTTTTAAATGTCTGCTGCAATTGTGATTGGTGCGTATTTGGTTTGAAAAATAAAGAAATTTCAAGACGTTGTCTGCTGCAGTTGTGATTATCATGCACAGTAGTCATTTGTCATGTGTATACTACTGCAGCATTTAATGCTTAGTACACTGGGTCAAAAAATCAGCTGACGACAGTTTGAAATACTTTTCTGATTTTTTTTCCAGAAAACAGACCGTGACATTTCATGAAATTTTAAAGCCTATTTTCCTGAAAAAATAAGAAAATATCATCAATTTATCGTCTGCAGAATCTGCCTAGAGAATGGTAAAGGTCAATAGGTACCCCCTAAAAGGCCCGCCCATTTTAGTTTTAGTGATATGTGTGTGAAAGAATCCTAGTTTCGTTTATAAAAATGAACAGTCGTATCATGAAATGAACATTTGTGTCTTTAAATAGATCGAGACAGCTGTGAGATGATAGTGTTGTTACATGTATTTTTTACAAAATAATTTGAAATGTGAGAAAAATATGTCATATTGCTTGTCTTGTTATAATATGCTAATATTGAAACTGAAATAAAGATAAAGCTTGTTTACATGTGTTATTTATTTTTAGATTAGCCTTTTACCTGCTGAATTTGACTCCTCTGCAGAAAACATTTTTATTTCTTAATTTTCACAAAAAGTGCGGATTGACTTCTTATATAAATAATCTACCGGTGATCATTAAAACGAAATACCATATACTTGTTTGTTGACGTTTGTCAGATCGTCTCAGATCACAAGGTAGTTGTACTGATATGTACTATGGTCTGGGATACAGATTTAAAAAAGTCAAACGACTTTCTTCTGGATCCCATTTGTATGTATTGATGTTTTGTCACGGTAATGTTATATGTATCCAAATAAAATAAAAGTTAAACTATTTAAACGAAATTTAAACCCCTTATTTTCTATGAAAAAAAAGGAAACAAGAAAGATACCATTCATTTTCTTTTTATTATGCTTGTTCTGATAAGAATGTGCTAAAAGGTAACAGAACTGAAAATAATAACCAAACTCTCAGCTTTCAAATTATGTATGTACACTAACGCAAAGCTGCTTAGCGTAAATGAACCTTGTCTGATTGTGACATGCTCTTAGAAATGACAGAATGCTTAACATCATCAAGGAGGTCATGGAAAACAAAGACCAGTCCAATAAAACTCCTGTAATATTGATCCCCTTTGCATTTGCTGATAAAATATTCTGTGGGTAGGTACAGGCGATAGCTATGCCCAGACAATCTTAACCCTTAAAACGCCAATCACAACTATTGTCGTCTGCTTTGTCTTCTACTGGTTACTTTAAAAGTCACTTCTGCAAACAGTGTGTACCCAGATCAGACTGCTCCTTTAGGAGCAGTCTGATCTGGGTCCACACTGTTTATGCAAAAATAGGTTTGAAAAGTTTGCAAGAATATTCAGCAGACGACATAAACAGACGACATTTTCAGATGCATTTTTTCTTGGCGCTTCAAGGGTTAAGTGAAACTCGTATACTCGTGCATGGCGACGATGATCCTCCCGTCGAATGTGACTCCGTCGAATTTCATTAAAACTGGATTAAAATGCATTAACATTTAGGCTTTCCTAAACCACGGTCTCTCAAGTCTATGCCGTGGAACTTAGAACATAGTTGTTGTCGGCTGCAGATCTGATCAGGGTCTACATTGTTTGCCATTTATTAGATGTTTTAGACACATCAACAAATACATATACTATTTTGTACGTGTTCACATTCATGGACAACTTTTATAGGCAGTAAGTAATTTAAGTACGTAAGGCAGGCTATCAAACACACACACACACACACACACACACACACACACACACACACACACACAATATTGGTTGAATGGATCAAAATATCGTCGGCGTTCAAAATATTTTGAGCTCTCTCCGGACTCTTCTATTATGTGAGAAAAAAAAAAACAAAAAAAAACGTAAAGTTGAATATATTGCAATGATGCACGTGATGATCTGACCTTTTGCTGTTTACAGACATGTTACATGTGCATCGCTGACACCTGTACATGTAACATTAATAAGTCTCCAAAAGACAAATACTTTATGCATATAATCCAAAATGGACTCAAGAAAATCATTTAGAGTTCTGTTATGTGAAACAAGTTTGTATCGCATTCGCACTTCAGCGTTTAGACAGATAGGCCTGAGCAAAAAGTAGAGACCATGATCAGACGCTACTGAACGCGGCGTCAGATCAGGGTCTATACCGATGTTTGGCAATATTCCAGCAAGTTACAGACACATGAAACGAAAGTAAGAGGGACTTGTTCAAATACAGAAGTAGGACAATGAGTAAATAAGGTAGTTCTTACCATAAAATACACCTTCCACACAATCCTTTCACTCGACAGACCGAAACGGCTACAAGTGCAAACAGCAAACAGTGTATATCCAGATGAGACGGCTCGTACGAGCTAGCCGTCTCATCCGGATCTACGCGGTTTGCTATACTGTTTTCGATTTTAGACTGAAAACCCTATTTGCGTCAGTGGAAATGTCCAAAATCAAGGATAAAAGAGTCCACTTAAGAAAGCCAGAGATGAACGGTTCAATACACATATATACAGGAGGCATCCGCCATTTTCTGGGTCATTCTATATATAGAATAGGAAACATGGGATGCGTTTTACACGAGACATTCCCTGAATGATATATCAGCATTATATTGTGCATGGAAGTCTTAAAATATATAAAGCTGAATTATTGCATAAAAAGCAGTGTCGCACGTTATTAACAGCCGTGCATTAACCGGCGAAAGCCGTGTATTAACAAGGCAATTCACGCGCTGTTAATGCACGGCTACGCAACTTTCAATATGTTTGAACCGGGGCCACAGATTTGCTGCCATTACGAGATGTGTACTGCCCGGCCCTTGAACGATTACGTTCGCGAGACATCGGTGAAAAGGCGAAACAAAATAGTGCAAGAAATAACGCGAAATGTAGCAAGTGTTTTCAGTTTTTTACGCAATAATAGCGATCGAACATGGTTTTTCAATGCATTAACATTCGCCAGGTCCCTTGGGAGGTGTCGAAAACCGCGGCCTTCGGCCTCGGTTTTCAACACCTCCCACGGAACCTGGCGAATGTTAATGCATGAAAAAACATGTTTGATCCCGATATTATAGGCAAACAGTGTAGATCCTGATCATATACTGCATTCTGGAGCATCTTATCTGTGTCTACACTATTTTCTCAGGCATGTCTGTCCGAGTTCATATGGTAAGTAGGTAAATAAAACTATTCAAACTTTATCGGTTCTTCAACCTATCCTGCTTTCCACCAAACACAATAACATGCCACGCCAAATATATCTCGTGCTGTCCATCAGACTGCTTTCCATAGAAGATCCTGGTCAGACTGCCCCATTGAACCTGATCACTTCAGTTGAAACAATGCAGGAATCCGGACGGATTTCCTGGTGGAATTTTGTGACATTTCGTAGCTTAGTCATTTTTGGATTTTTTCCTGATAAGGAAATGTGAACATTACACGAGCCGGTCCCGTTGTCTGTTTGTTTACATCTGTCATGATCAAATGATTGTCAAATGCGTTTCTACAACTTAAATTTCATCTTTCCCCAAATTTCTAGTAAACTAGAACAAAATGAAACCGTATTCTTATACGTACAAACAAATAAACAACAATGTACAGTGTTTTTTTAAGGAAAAATCTATATCATAGTTTTGATTCATGCAAACGCTGTGGCCTTTTGTCGTTTTTTTTTTTTTTTTTTTTTTTTTTTGTTTCTTTTTTTTTTTTTTTTTTTTTTTTGTTATGGAATCTTTCTTTTGAAATCATACAAAATAGCCATGTCTGATTCTCAGCTCCGACTTAATGCCATCACGAAAACATGCCTATATAATTTTGACTCCCTTAAACCCCACTTTTATATAATAAACTGGGGTTTACAGGGGTATACATTATTTTTTTATTATTTCTGTTCAAAATATAGAGTGTACGTATTCGTTAGAACCACCTCGGCGAGGCGGTTCTAACGAGTGCCAACAATCTATATTTTGAGCAGAAATATGAAGAATATCAGAATTTTTATCTGAAATTTTTCAGTTTTTGGTGGTGAAATTTTCAATATATTAGAATAGGCGTGTTTTTGTAATGTAACCTCAACGAAATCTCTATCCAGGGTGTTGATTACCATGTTGAAAATGTGCCTGGTGAATGGAGTACAGTTTTCAGTTCTCAAGGCATTCATTTGCTCATGTCATTTCAAAAAGTCATCACGATAATACACCCATGTGCTAAAACAGCCTCTTTCTTATCTGTAGAAGTAGTATTTTGGGTATAAACATATTTATTTCGGAACAATTTGTACAACATATAATATGATAATAGTAACAATATAAAATTTAAAGACTGGAATGGAAGCACATAGTGTTTATTAGGTTCTTCTCCTTAGCAGATAAATAAATTGTTACCAAAGCTTAGGGATATATTATACATGATAAGTTCCAGTATAAGTGAAATTTACTACTAGACATTTTATGAATAGTATGATATACTGTTCAATGAAATGTAGAAAAAAATAAATACATAATTAAGTTTAAGAAGAGAAAAAAAAACTTAAATGATACGTAGAAAAAAAGACAAGTTGCTTAATGAGAAAGATTCAGCAAAGTTCTAAACATGAGAAAAGAATTTAATATGGAAAACAGGATCAACTCCTGCATGAAGATGGATGCACGACCAGGGAAGAACTAGTATTTTTCAGGTGAAAAATTTTGATTTATATTTACTTCTGCTCTAAATGTTTGTTGTAGGTGCTAGTTACAACCACCTCATCGAGGCGATTATAACGAGTACCCACAATCTATTCTTGGAAGAGAAATAAGAAAAATAATTTTTACCCATGTCGACCCCAGTTTGCTCTATATAAAGTAGAGTTTGCAAGGGTGTTCGTTTCACAGATTTGTTAATGTGGTGGTGACGAATTTAGTCATTCAATAATAAGGCGTCTTTTCTTCTGTTGCAAGTGGTCTTACTCTTGAGTGGTTTTGATAGTGAGGTTTATAATATTCACCAGGCACCAATATGGGTACACCATTAAATTGTATACTTATTGTTGTCTCAAGATTTAAAAATATCCACTCAAAAGATGTTTATGAAATTTTCAGAAGACAATGTTGTTAATTTGTTGCAGCTTATTTTTCAGACATGAGCCTGACAACAAATAACTATTGCATCAGATTCAAGAGGCAGATACCTTGCCAACTTCATCAGGCAACACAACATATTCAGCGCTTCTAACATCAGTGCTTGAGCTACATAGCCTTATACAGAGGAGCGGGCGGCCACCCCTCTTGCCCTTTCCTGCCGCCCCTCTGTCCTTTTAAAGCTGCCCTACTTTATTTCAACTAAAAACATAAAAAAAACACACATTTTGATGAACATTTCATGAAAATCGGACCAAAATTAAAAACAAGAGGCCCATGGGCCACAATTCGCTCAATTCTGATAAAAACAGCTATTGCAGATATAATGCCATGCAACTTCTTCCAGTATTGCCACAGCAACTAGGACACAACCATCCCGTAAAAAGGTCAAAGGTCAACCTAGTATCATCATTTGAACAAATTTAGTATACTTTGAGTCCCCAGTGCTGTATACCAAGATTCAGGCTCAAAGCTTTCTTAGTTCTGGAGAACAAAGATTTTTTAAATGTTTTACCATATACGGGCATGGCAGCCATCTTCTTCAATGTGCAGAGCCATTTAAACAAATTGTCAACAGCTTTTCGACATAAGGCCCCATGTGAAATCTTTCGAAAATTGTTCAAGCGCTTTCAGAGAAGAAGATGTTAAAAGATGTCACAATTTTATACATGCACATAGCTAATTGGCAAGGACAGATAATCCCCAGGGGACAAAATTTTGATTATAACTAAAAGTTTTAATAATTTAATCATACATCGTAAGTTACAGCCATTAGTTTTCAATACATTTTGAGAAAATGACTTTTCAACATTTCCCCCATAAAAATGTTTACGAACGCAAATTTGACCCTGTCGTAAAAAGGTCAAAGGTCAATCTACGGTCATCATTCCAACAAATTCGATAGATCTTGAGTCCTCGATGCTATATACCAAGATTCAGCCCCAAAGCTTTCTTGGTTCTGGAGAAGAAAATTTTAGGTTTTAACCACATATGGGCACGTGGGCCATCTTAATTTACGGACCGCACCATTTGTACAAATTTCAATCCACCTTTAACTGAAGGCTCCACATGAAGTTTGAAGAAAATTGACCTACGGGCTTCAGAGGAGAAGTCGTTCAAAGGTGTGGACGGGCGGACGACGGACGACGACGGATGGCAAGTGATCACAATAGCTCATCCTGAGCTTTCGGCTCAGGTGAGCTAAAAAAAAAAGGGTTATCAACATTTAACCTTTACCAGTCTCTGGGCTAATTCAGGAGACGACGTTAAATATATTTTCTTATTTTTACCAGAAAACAGGAGACAATTTGCATGGAATGTCAAAACTTGTTTTCTGGGAAGAATAAGAAAAAAAAAACATTTCAGTGTGTCCTCTGCTGAAACTTTTACCCACCCAAAGTGATAAGCGTTAAACGTCAGTTTTATGTGCAGTCTAGTTTGAAGCACTTATTGTGGAATGGGGTTATATTTTGTAACATGTCTTGATACTAAGCACATCACATGACATATGATGCCCTCATTCTTGTATAAACGTGCAAAAAGTGCCCTCTTCAGCAGCTCTCTGCCCTCAAATCCTCACTGGAATTCTTAACATCATCTGCATTAAAGGAGCCAAAAATCAAGACTCCCTAACATGCTATAAAACAAAGACTCACTGAAATTTAACCCCAAAAAGCATCAATTACTGTACTAGCTATCATTAGGAATTTAAGTGGAAAAAAACACATTACACACAAGGCACACAGGTACACACAATCACTCAGAACAGAACACAAACAGCCTTATCCAACTTCTAGATTTATCAACCTCATTCAACACCAACACTTCATCTCTAAAGATTGCCCCCAGCACCACCTGCATCACTGAAGAAATACTAAACATTACGAAAACATGCCTGTTTGAAATATATAGAAATTTTCACTTCCAAATGAAAATTTTCAGATAAAAACTCTTATATGTTTCATATTTCTGCTCAAAACATAGATTGTGGGTAATCGTTAGAACCGCCTCGGCGAGGCGGTTCTAACGGGTACCCACAATCTATGTTTTTGAGCAGAAATAAGAAAAATAATGTATACCTCTGTAAGCCCCAGTTTTACTACATAAAAGTGGGGTTTAAGGGGGACAAAATTATATAGGCATGTTTTCGTGATGGTATCACAGACACAAAAACGACGACTCAAAGCACAGCATTTTTTTTCAGACACAGAACAAAAATCATAACAGAAAACATTAGAAGACATGCGTTACATCAACACAGTCGTAGCAAGAATCAACAAACAAAATAATTTAACAACCATCAGATGGGCTGGAGATATCCAGAAAACAAGCACCAAAATTATGGGGTACATGTGCATAAAGAAATTCTTGTTTGTTCATATGTACGATGGGGTTCATCCTGATAACTCATCACGAAACCATACCTATATAATTTTGATCCCCTTAAACCCCACTTTTTTATGATAAACTGGGGTTTACATGGGTATACATTATTTTTCTTATTTCTGCTCAAAAACATAGATTGTGGGTACTCGTTAGAACCGCCTCGAAGATTTTTTTACCTGAAAACTTTCAGTTTTTTGGGGGAAATTTTCAATATATTTGAATAGGCGTTTTTTCGTAATGTGGTTGAGGGATAGGTGGTTTTCTGTTGTGTGCAGGTATATCAAAAATAAATTGAGCAGAGATCTTTTGTTCCCATGAATGTCATCGTTTGCTGCTGATGATGATGACAGTGATGAGTCTGAGAAGGCCTCTGCACTTCCAACAACTTTAAACTGAATATTAAAATAGTGGCACTTTTACCTGTTAGATCAGAACACGTCAGTTTAATATGTGTTTTTGTTGTTTTCTGGAATGAAATATCCAATATTTATATATCTTATTTTGAATGAATCTACTAAATTTTCCATAACGAATAGTTGTCCTTCTGGTGGGTGGCACGAGTATTATGCCCCATTTTCATCTCATTCAGCTATTCTACAGTATACCCACTTTTTTCATGGTTCTGTTTATGAACTTTCACAAAATCAATATGACATGGTAGTGACATGGTAGTCTCTGACCAATCATATATAAAACGAATAAAACTCCCATCTATTCACTATATATTGATACTGCGCCCCTACTATTCTGCCCCTACCATCCTCATGTAGGAACAGATGTCCCGTGTGGGTGATATGTGAGTCCCCCGCTAACCAGTACCACTTACATTCAAATTAAACAAAACAACTACAGTTGACTCTCGTTATCTCGACCTCGCTTATCTCGAATAACCGCTTATCTCGAAGCGAAAATCTGGTCCCTGCCTATACATGAAAACCTAACAACAGATGGAAAATATTGTAGAAAAGAGGAGAAATTGCTCCTAAGGAGCAATTTCTCCTCTTTTCCACAATATTTTCAATATATCTCTAACTTCAAAAGTCCAATTACCTATCAGTTTGTTAAATGTGGTTAATCAAATTTTTTTTCCTCAATTCTGCAAACCTGATATGTCGAACTACGGATATCTCGAAGTATTTCAGAGAGTCCCTTGGAGTTCGAGATAACGAGAGTCGACTGTATTCCAATCAGTTCACCTTACTTGTTATCCCTCCCCCATACCACAGACGTAAACGTCCCAGGTGGGCGGGGGGAGGGTGGGGGCGGGGACTGAATTTTGTCTGTTACATAGGCTGGACCCCAGCATCTTGCGTTTACCCCCAACAAATATACGATATGTATATCAGCCAGACCAAAAAAAGAAAAAAAAATTCTGGAATATCAGCCATACCCAAAAAATGTCTGCAGATATTAGCATACCCTAAAAATATTCGCCTTGCTTTCTTTTTATAAAAGTGTGGTTTTCATTTATTTTTTCCTGTATAATGATTGTATTAGTAATACATGTATGTGCTTTAAACAGTTTCCAACAGTAGCTCCATTTTTTGCTTTAATGGCATCGAACTGATGCACAGCAGAAATAGAGCTGTTAAAACTAAACAAAAACAACTATGAGTTCAACAGAAGGTTCTGACCCCGATTCTTACAGTACCCAAAAAATACCAAGAATTTTGATAGACCAAACAAAAATCAACCCCCCCCCCTCCCCCCCCCCCCCACCAAAAAAAAAACAAAAAACAACCTCTTCAGAAAAAAATAGCAGCTTTTTCCCCCAACACCCCCCCCCCTCCCCCCACAACAAAAAAATATATTAAAATTAAAAATTATAACCCCCCAAAAATAGTCCTAGCCCATGTAGCAGGCAAAATTCAGAGTACCCCCCGCCCCACACACACTAGGGTAAACGTCTTTGCCCATACCTACTACAACCCAAAGTTGAAAGTGCTGAAGACAAAACAAGACTGAGGCTCTCCCCCGGGTTTTGTGGAACAGGTGAACAAGGCCATTTAATTATTTCAGGGGTGGGGGGGGGGGAGGGGGGAGGAATCTAAGAATGAAGAGAACATGGGATTAATGACAATGTTAGGGAATAGGGAACACGGAAAATCAAGATTTTGATTTTGGGGGAAAAGGGAAATGCCGATTTATTTCAGGTGAAATAGGTAACAGGTAACCCGCACTCCCTGGGAGGGCCTCAAGACTACCTGGAATTTTAGTTACATGTGAGAAAGGCCAAGCTATTCATTCTTTCAATCTTTCAATGTTGCTGTCATGACTTTTGAAGAGACTATTCAGCTAAATAGGTGTGTGATGTGCTCGCATTTAAGCTAACCTATCTTAATAATAATAATAATAATAATAATAATAATAAAGTTAAATGAGGGTTGGTGGTTAGATGTTAACTACAACATAGCGAAACTTGTGACGTTTCACGCACTGACTGGTTATCAATTTCTGATTTCTAACAATTTTTCTATAGGTAATATCTTTAGCATCCGACTGTTTTACGCAGGGGTTAAGTGGAAACAACTTGTCAGTACATAGTTATTTGTAATTTCTGATTGAATTAAATTGGAACAGGTGTTGCAGAGCGAGCGAATGTTATTGTCGTTCATGCTTGCAGCATAAAACAGCGAAAATTAGTGTGTTTTGTGTAATTTTAGCTTAAATAACAACTGTATTGTGGCCCCCGTCATCATCATCATGAAGTTTAGCCACGTAGCACTGGCTTTATTGACAGTGATATTTAACAGCGTTATATCTGCGCCACCAAAGGTTGTTGAAATGAGAGAGGAGGAAAAAGTAATTGATCAGATTGCTCCAGCAGAAAAGGAAAAAATTGATGTCCAGCAGCCTGCGGAAATACTTCCAGTTGATAAACTTGAACCACCAGATCATCTTGATGCAGTGAAGTTAGAACAGGATGGAATGATAAACAAAGATTATAAGAAGGAGGTCTTTCTTGGTAATCATGAAGAGATAGAAGACGATAATTATGAAATAGCTGAATCTAAACTCAAGGATATATTTGTGAAGTGAGTTTGCTTTACCAGTGTCTAAGGGTATGGTACCCATCACCAAAACATGCCTGTATAATTTTGACCTCCTTCATTACGAAAACACGCCTATTCAAATGTATAGAAAATTTCACCTCCAAAAAACTGAAAATTTTCAGATAAAAACTCTGATAGTTTTAATATTCTGCTCAAAACATAGATTGTGGGTACTCGTTAGAACCGCCTCGCCGAGGCGGTTCTAACGAGTACTGACAATCTATGTTTTTGAGCAGAAATAAGAAAAATAATGTATATCCCTATAAACCCCAGTTTTACTATATAAAAGTGGGGTTTAAGCGGGTCAAAATTATATTGGTATGTTTTCGTGTTGAAACCCCTTTTTTACATAGTAAAACTGGGATTTACAGGGGTATAAATTATTTTTTTTTATTTTGCTAAAAAACATAGATTGTGAGTACTTGTTTGAACCACCTCGCAGTGGCAGTTCTAATGAGTACCCACAATCAATGTTTTGAGCAGAATTATGAAAAAATATCAGAATTTTTAATCTAAAAATTTCCTTTTTTGGTTGTACAATTTTCAATATATTTGAATAGGCGTGTTTTCATACTGATACTTCTAGCCACAGTCTCTAGAGATACATGCTAGAAGTACAGTTAAGTTACATTCACAGACAATTTCTGTCCTAAAATTTATTTGATCCATTGTTGGAAATAAAGTAGAAACAAAGATTTCAGATTTCCTGAAAAAAAAGATAAATGAATAAAGCAAATATGAATACTAAAAAACAATATGACTAAAAATCATATGTCAGTATCATTGTTTTTATTATAATTATTATTATTTCTATTATTATTATCATTATTATTTTAGCACTTACCTACACAACTGGTGGAAAGGCAATTTAAAATCTCTTATTTGATAGTTGAATGTCAATGCAAACAGCAAGCACTGATTCAGCATCCTTGATCACTCAGTATGTAGTTATGATGTACATGCCACAAAACACCTTAACCTTGGGGAATGAATGTATACATTTTCAGGGGAGGTAGTTCCATCAAAACTGTTTTGGCAACCTTCTGAAAATGGGTCTGCTCTGAAAGGAAATAATTTGCTCCAAAGGGTTATGAGTAGGCCCCTTTTTAGAAATAGCCTGATGTGTAGGAATGCAAATAGGATGTCACAAAAATTATCTCCCTTATAAAAAATGACAGAAAATCTGCCAAGCTTATCTATCATCATGAAAACACGCCTATCTAGTTTTGACCCCCTTAAACCCTTCTATACAGTAAAACTGGAGTTTACACGGTATACCTAAATTTTCATATTTCTGCTCAAAAACAGAGATTATGGGTATTCATTAGAACTCACTAAGGCAGTTCTAACAAGTACCCACAATCTATATTTGGAGCAGAAATATGGAAACTACCAGAATTTTTCATCAAAGTTTTCATTTTTTGGTAGTAAAATTCTCAATGTATTTGAATAGGCATGTTTTCATTATGTAAGTCACCTTCATGTAGGAGGCTACAAATGTATTGTCTTAATGGCCTACCTCAAACGCAACGTATGGATAAAAGAAAGGAAAGTTTATTATTTCTAAAATTAGTCTTATCAATGCAATCAGTGTGTAATGATTAAAGGCTCCATATTCCTCAAAAAATGAGACAAATTTATTATCCATGAAAGGTTTAATAAAGTCATATACATGTATGGTATAAATACAATAACAGAATGTGGCACCTGACAGCCTGTAAAATGTCAGTTAGTCTCTCATTTCTAAAATGAAATGATTTTTTTTTTATTGTATGTCTGAATTAAGTTGCCAGAATTAATGACCAACATTAATTCAGAGATACAATAAAAATCATTTCATTTTTGATCAAGTTCAAAAACGAGAGACTTACTGAAATTTTACAGGCTGTCAGATGCCACAGTTTATGATAGTATTAATACTATATATCAATTTATTAAACCTTTCTTGGATAAAAAATATCTATTTTTGAGGAATATGGAGCCTTTAATCAATAAACCTTGTCTACATGTATATCTTTCCAAAGAAGATTCATTCTTCATGGTTTATGCTCTTGGAAAAACAAAAACAAAACAGATTACAGATTTAAACTTGTTTTATTATAACCGTTGCATTTGTAATCACTAACCTGCATTATCTTTCAAAGTGATATGCAGTTTTTGTTGAGATACTTCTATTTACATGTGTTTGAAATATGATTCTATTATCATACCGGTAAATGAAATTTTTGTGCAAAATTAAGAATTTTTGTGGAGATGTTATAGATTTAAAGAACAGGATTTTCAATGCTTTTTTAATAAGTGTCCGGTTTTCTCCTGGTGATTTAGCAGAGCTCTTCAATTATGCATAAACTGCTAAATTCCTGGGTGGTTTTAAAAGTAAAGACAATAAACGATATGACTGTCTTGTGACAGGTCAGTGAAGTTACAGAATGGACCAGAGCAAACAGTGTAAACCTAGTCAAGACACCATATTTGTGGTATCTGATCAGTAAGGCTGGCACAATTAATCGAATAATCAATTAATTGATCGATAAATTCCACAAAACTGATTATCATTACAGATTTGCAGATAATCGATCATTTGATTTCTGTGTCTGTTACTTTACCGTATTTAACCTTACTATTCAGACACCTCAACTCCTTACCATACTTTATCTAAAATTTGTACCAGTACAATTTACTACCCACTGTTGTGTCTAAAATAGCTGGACAAGTGGCAAACAGTGTAGACCCAGATGAAAAGCTGCAAACGTGGCATCTCATCTTAGTCTGCACTGTTTGCTCAGACCGGTAAGAGTTATGCTCAGACTGGTAAAATTATGACCATGTCTTCAGTGATTCATCACAAAAACAATTCCGATATAATTTTGCCCCCTTAAACCCATTTTTTATATACATGTAGTATAACTGGGGTTTACAGGGGTATACATTATTTTTATCGCACCTGCTTGTAGCAGGGTGCGATATAGGCGTCCGATTTTCTGTCCGTCCATCCGTCTGTCAACATTTATGTCGACGTTCGACATTTATGTCAAAGTTAGTATTCTAATCAACTACAAGACTAAACAACTATCAAACCTTGCATGAAACATCTCCCTGACCTCCTGACTTTGCAACATAGGTGTCCGCTTTTCCGTATGTCTGTCCATTCGTCCGTCCGTCTGTCAACATTTATGTCGACGTTCGACATTTATGTCAAAGTTAGTATTTTAATCAACTACAAGACTAAACAACCATCAAACCTTGCATGAAACATCTCCCTGACCTCCCGACTTTGCGACACAGGTGCCCACTTTTCCATTCGTCTGTCTGTTCGTCAGTCCGTCCGTCCGTCTGTCAACATTTATGTCGACGTTCGACATTTATGTCAAAGTTAGTATTCTGATCAACTACAAGACTAAACAACCATCAAGCCTTTTATGAAATATCTCCCTGACTTCCTGACTTTGCGACATAGGTGCCCGCTTTTCCATTCGTCTGTCCGTTCGTCCGTCCATCTGTCTCTTAACAGTTCTGTTATGTTGAAGTTTGACATTTACGTCAAAGTTAGTATTCTAATCAACTACAATTCTACAACAACCATCATTCCTTGCATGACACATCTCCCTGACCTCCTGACTTGGCAGATATGTTGACCCAGTGACCTTGACCTATATTTTGCACTCCATTGACTTTGACACAATTTACGTTGACATTCCAGATCTTCTCAACTATAAGGCATACAACTACCAAACCTTGCATAGTGCTTCTTCTAGATGTACAGACTTGGCAGGTACCTTGACCCGGTGACCTTGACCTATATTTTGCGCTCCAGTGACTTTGACATATTTTGCGTCGACGTTCGATATCTCCTCAACTATAAGGCCTACAACCATCAAACCTTGCAAAGTGCTTCTCCTCAATGTACTGACTTAGCAGATACCTTGACCTGGTGACCTTGACCTATATTTTGGCTGCAGTGACTTTGACATAATTTACGTCAACGTTCCAGATCTCCTCAAGTGTAAGACCTCTAGCCACCAAACCTTGCATAGTGCTTCTCCTATATGTACTGACTTGGCAGGTATCTTCACCCGGTGACCTTGACCTATATTTTGAGCTCCAGTGCCTTTTACACATTTTACGTTAACATTCAATATCTCCTCAACTATAAGGCCTACAACCATCAAACCTTGCATAGTGCTTCTCCTCAATGTACGGACTCTGCAGGTACCTTGACTGATGACCTTGACCTATATTTCATGCTCCATTGACTTTTACACCTTTTATGTCACCCTTCCATATGTCCTCAACTGTAAGGCCTTCAACCACCAAACCTTATATAGCACTTCTTCTCGATGTACTGACTCGACAGGTACCTTGACCTGGTGACCTTGACCTATATTGTGCACTCCAGTGACTTTGACACATTTTATATTGATGTTCGGTATCTTCTCAAATATAAGACCTACAACCACTAAACCTTGCATAGTGCTTCACCTCATTGCCCTGGCTTGGCAGGTACCTTAACCCAGTGACCTTGACCTATATTTGACACATTTTACATTGATGTTTGATAACTCCTCAACTATAAGGCCTACAACCACCATACCTTGCATTGTGCTTCTCCTTGATGTACTGAATTAGCAGGTACCTTGACCCGTGACCTTGACCTATATTTCATGCTCCTGTGACTTTTACACATTTTACGTCGACGTTCCATTATCATTGGGCTGTATGATACGAAAAGTCAGTGCTGAAGATATAGCCATTAGAGGGAATGGGACTGGCCTGGAATATATGTGCCCCACTAGGCACTTTGTCTACATTTTTTTCAACCCAGTTTTCCAAGTAAGTACTGCTTAGAATGAAATAAACTTATTTAATAACCACATTCTGATTGAGGCTCCTGTGACTTTTGCACCAGCAGGTGCGATGACGCCTTCCGCGGAATTCTTGTTCTTATTTCTGCTCAAAACATAGATTGTGGGTACTCATTAGAGCCACCTCAATGAGGCAGTTCTAGCGAGTACCCACAATCCAAGTTTTGAGCAGAAGTATGAAAAATATCAGAATTTTTCATCTGAAAGTTTTCATTTTTTAGGTAGTAAAATTCTCAATTTATTTGAATAGGCATGTTTTCGTAATGTAAGTCACCTCAATGTAGGAAGCTACAAATGTATTTTCTTAATGGCTTTTTACTTTAGGGTTGATACAGACAAAGATGAGAAGCTGAGCTTCAGTGAAATTGAAGGATGGATCATGGACAAAACACAAGAGCATTTTGATGAAGCTTTGGAAGAAAATGCACATGTTTTCAGACATCTTGATCCTGATAAAAATGGTAATACTGCACTGCACCATATCTAAAACAAGAGCTGTCGTAGGACAGCGAGCTCGCCTGCTGGGTACATTTTATATTGTAACATTTTTATCATTAAGCCATATAATATAGGTCACACTGACTTAGATGTATTTGTATGTAAATCATTTTGTCACATAGATATAATAATCCAGGTATGACAATTCTCCATGAAATAGTAATAAAAATAAAAGGCAAAATCACTGAAGCATGAAATATAGGTCACAATGACCTAGATATAGTAAGTGGTCATTCATTGGGTCACATGGAAGTAATATCCCAGGTGTGACATTTATCCAACAAATAGTATTCAAGATATAAGGCAAAATCACTGAACCATGAAATATAGGTCACAACAACAGAGATATATTTTGACGTCAATAATCGGGTCACAAGGAACTAATATCCCAGGTGTGACATTTATCCAACAAATAGTATTCAAGATATAAGGCAAAATCACTGAACCATGAAATATAGGTCACAATGACCTAGATATAGTAAGTGGTCGTTCATTGGGTCACATGGAAGTAATATCCCAGGTGTGACATTTATCCAACAAATAGTATTCAAGATATAAGGCAAAATCACTGAACCATGAAATATAGGTCACACCAACAGAGATATATTTTGACGTCAATAATCGGGTCACAAGGAACTAATATCCCAGGTGTGACATTTATCCAACAAATAGTATTCAAGATATAAGGCAAAATCACTGAACCATGAAATATAGGTCACACCAACAGAGATATATTTTGACATCAATAATCGGGTCACAAGGAACTAATATCCCAGGTGTGACATTTATCCAACAAATAGTATTCAAGATATAAGGCAAAATCACTGAACCATGATATATAGGTCACAATGACCTAGATATAGTAAGTGGTCATTCATTGGGTCACATGGAAGTAATATCCCAGGTGTGACATTTATCCAACAAATAGTATTCAAGATATAAGGCAAAATCACTGAACCATGAAATATAGGTCACACCAACAGAGATGTATTTTGACGTCAATAATCGGGTCACAAGGAACTAATATCCCAGGTGTGACATTTATCCAACAAATAGTATTCAAGATATAAGGCAAAATCACTGAACCATGAAATATAGGTCACAATGACCTAGATATAGTAAGTGGTCATTCATTGGGTCACATGGAAGTAATATCCCAGGTGTGACATTTATCCAACAAATAGTATTCAAGATATAAGGCAAAATCACTGAACCATGAAATATAGGTCACACCAACAGAGATATATTTTGACGTCAATAATCGGGTCACAAGGAACTAATATCCCAGGTGTGACATTTATCCAACAAATAGTATTCAAGATATAAGGCAAAATCACTGAACCATGAAATATAGGTCGCACCAACAGAGATATATTTTGACGTCAATAATCGGGTCACAAGGAACTAATGTCCCAGGTGTGACATTTATCCAACAAATAGTATTCAAGATATAAGGCAAAATCACTGAACCATGAAATATAGGTCACAATGACCTAGATATAGTAAGCGGTCATTCATTGGGTCACATGGAAGTAATATCCCAGGTGTGACATTTATCCAACAAATAGTATTCAAGATATAAGGCAAAATCACTGAACCATGAAATATAGGTCACACCAACAGAGATATATTTTGACGTCAATAATTGGGTCACAAGGAACTAATATCCCAGGTGTGACATTTATCCAACAAATAGTATTCAAGATATAAGGCAAAATCACTGAACCATGAAATATAGGTCACAATGACCTAGATATAGTAAGTGGTCATTCATTGGGTCACATGGAAGTAATATCCCAGGTGTGACATTTATCCAACAAATAGTATTCAAGATATAAGGCAAAATCACTGGACCGTGAAATCTAGGTGACCTGGACCGTAAAATGTAGGTCACCATGACCTTCACTCTCTTACACTTAAACCGATGTCACATAGTTAGCTGATGTATAACCAGTTGTGTCTATAACCTGTAGGCATATAAGATTTTACAAATGTGTCCTAGATTTTGACCCCTAGCCCCACTCCAAGGCCCACCCTGAGGTATGAACCCAGGGGTATGTTCTTTTGGAATCTCAGAGGACTCCTCCAGGTACCCAAATTCTAAATATGAATGCTCTATGAGGAGTGAAAGTCAAGATATAAGAATTTGAAAAACTTTAACACAGTATTACAAAGGTGTCCTAAATTGTGACCCCTAGCCCCACCCAGGGGCATGAACCCAGGGGTTTATTCTCTTGGAATCTCAGAAGACCCTCCAAGGTACCTAAGTTCCAAATTTGATGCCTCTGTGAGGAGTGACTGTTGAGATATAAGCATTTGAAAAACTTTAATGCAGTGTGACGGGAACGGGAACGCAAACGTGGACGACCGGGGTGACTACAATAGCTCTCCTTGTACTTCGTACAGGCGAGCTAATAATGTACATGTATGGTAAATGTCCTAGAATTTCAAACACTTTACTCCTTACCTTTTTAGCTTAAATTTTGCTTTTTATGCAGTTATTTCTTAAACGGTTTAGTGGAATATCAAACAGTGTAGATGATGATGATGATCACTGATCAGACTGCTCTTCACTCAGGGGCATTCTGACCAGGGTCTGCTCTGTTTGCATCTAAATGTATGGTAAATGTCCTAAAGTTTCAAACTCTTTACTCCAAACCGTTTTGGCTTAAATTTTGTGTTTAATGCAGTTATTTCTTAAAGGGGAATGCAACCTTAAAAGGTATTGTGCTTTAAAGTAAAGAACTTTACAAACAATGAATTTTGACACAAATTTGATCAAATCGGTGGATAATTACGTAAGATATAGACAATTGAATATTTTAACATTGGTGGAATGGGTGCCACCATTTTAAATATTTAATGAGGT
Source organism: Anodontia alba (assembly GCA_964016985.1). Classification (NCBI taxonomy): domain Eukaryota; kingdom Metazoa; phylum Mollusca; class Bivalvia; order Lucinida; family Lucinidae; genus Anodontia; species Anodontia alba. Next base: position 13,336,293 of record OZ024836.1, on the reverse strand, counting down.
TTCATAAAAATTAAAATTCATTTCATAAAGGTAGTTATTTTTATAAAGTTGGTTTATTTTAGGGGAAATGATTGCTTGTCACTAGAATGAAAAGATTATAAAAAAATCTGTAATAAAATTATTCTTAAAGCCCTTTATAATTTGGTTTTGCATATTTGGGCTGTGTGACATCACAAAGCCTACTATATGGCAGCATCCCTGACAGCCATTTCTTATATATTCAAACCACCATAACTTCCTTATTTCTAGGCTGATTTTGAAAACTCTTGCATCCGAATAAATGACTTGTTAAGCATTTTACTCCAAGATAAACTTACAACTTATATTGCGTTCCCCTTTAAACTGTTTAGTGGCATGTCATTAGTGTAGCCCCTGATCAGACTGCTCCTCAGGGACAATCTGACCTAGGTCTGCACTGTTTGTATATATGCCATTTTGTCAGAAACTTCTGTAGTGTTCCGCCAGAAATTAAAAAGGGCATGGTAATTTTTTTTCAAAAAGGGTACTTTATCTCACGCTACCATTATAAAAGGGCATTATCATGTGTTTGTGCAATGAGTCTTTCTTTCTTCATGAAAAATACATCTTTATTTCATGTTTTATTAGTAAATAGGTGAATAGCTACATCTCTATAATAGGTGCCGGCCATGGTGGCTCAGTTGGATGCACATCTGACTGGTGATCGGGAGGTTGCGGGTTCTAAACCCGCCAGGTCGGCAACATTCTTTTGTGGAGATTGATCACGAAATAATTTCTTTGGTCATTCTCTCCCTTCCGCTGATTTAAGAAGGGCAGTTGTCAGTTTCTGGGGAAAGAATGTGCACAATACTGGTTAACCGCTTTGAGGACTAAGCCTGCCCAATAAAAGTGTGGTTACATGTAGGTAAACTGATTACGCTTGACATGACCCCATTGGGTTAACGGCTCTGTCAGTCCTGTAAAACCTTAACACAACAAAATCTCTATATATGTATGTGTTCACAGCTAATGCTTTTCTGTTGTGAACCATTTAATCCTACTATAAATAAAATTTGTATCATATTCTTTTTTGTCAAAATTCTTCATTATAATTATCATATTATCATACTTAACTTAAATTTTTTTCTGTTCCTATTTACATGTTTGCATGTTTAGGGGATGACTGCTTTCAAATTTGGCATTTGGGGAGGTAAATCGGCGGTTTTACGGTCGGAAATTTCGTTTTACGGCGACGCGTCAGCGGAGCAGTAAAACGTAATTTGCGACCGTAAAACCGCCGATTTACCTCCCCAAATGACAAATTTGATGCAGTTATCCCCATTCTAATGCATTTATTCATTTTTTTCTATTGAAAAAATGTACTGTTTGCACAAAACGACAAGTGCTGTGAGCTGCGTAAAACCAAATGCCAGCCAATGAGAAGCGACGTTACGTGATGACGTCGGATTTGCGACAGTATATCGCAGAATATACCATCGCAAATTTTTGACGTTATCCAATCAGACGTCGCGTTACATACGCGAGTGCATTAGAATCATGGTTATATATTCTCAAGTTCAGTCAACTGTACTGTCCAGTAATTGAACTCTACATTCTCAAGGCATTTGTCAGTACTATTTTTCAGAGTCTGGGTGGCCTGTGCTAAGCATGTTATTTTTTTTGCAGATTCAAATGATAATAATAATAATAAAACTTAACATAGAGAGAAAACTTATCTGTGATGCTTTAAAATAATGTTTAACGCTTGTCCTGCTGAACCCGGATATGTCCTGCCTTTGCAAACAGTGTAGGATTGGTTGACTGGAAGGAATAGTATATATGTTTCTGTTTGTAGTATTGGTTGCTTGGAAGGAATACTATGTGTGTTTTTATCGCACCTGCTTGTAGCAGGGTGCGATATAGGCGTCCGATTTCCCGTCCGTCCGTCCGTCCGTCAGTCCGTCCGTCTGTCCGTCTGTCAACATTTATGTCGACGTTCGACATTTATGTCAAAGTTAGTATTTTAATCAACTACAAGACTAAACAACCATCAAACCTTGCATGAAACATCTCCCTGACCTCCTGACTTTGCGACATAGGTGCCCACTTTTCCATTCCTCTGTCTGTTCGTCTGTCTGTCCGTCCGTCTCTTAACAGTTCTGTTATGTCGAAGTTCGACATTTATGTCAAAGTTAGTATTCTAATCAACTACAAGACTAAACATCCATCAAACCTTGTATGAAATATCTCCCTGACCTCCTGACTTTGCAACATAGGTGCCCGCTTTTCCATTCGTCTGTCCGTTCGTCCGTCCGTCTGTCTCTTAACAGTTCTGTTATGTCGAAGTTCGACATTTACGTCAAAGTTAGTATTCTAATCAACTACAATTCTACAACAACCATCATACCTTGCATGACACATCTCCCTGACCTCCTGACTTGGCAGATATGTTGACCCAGTGACCTTGACCTATATTTTGCGCTCCATTGACTTTGACACAATTTACGTTGACGTTCCAGATCTTCTCAACTATAAGGCGTACAACTACCAAACCTTGCATAGTGCTTCTCCTAGAGGTACAGACTTGGCAGGTACCTTGACCCGGTGACCTTGACCTATATTTTGTGCTCCAGTGACTTCGACATATTTTGCGTCGACATTCAATATCTCCTCAACTATAAGGCCTACAACCATCAAACCTTGCAAAGTGCTTCTCCTCAATGTACTGACTTAGCAGATACCTTGACCTAGTGACCTTGACCTATATTTTGGCTGCAGTGACTTTAACACAATTTATGTCAACGTTCCAGATCTCCTCAAGTGTAAGACCTCTAGCTGCCAAACCTTGCATAGTGCTTCTCCAATATGTACTGACTTGGCAAGTATCTTGACCCGGTGACCTTGACCTATATTTTGCGCTCCAGTGCCTTTTACACATTTTACGTCAACATTCAATATCTCCTCAACTATAAGGCCTACAACCATCAAACCTTGCATAGTGCTTCTCCTCAATGTACAGACTCTGCAGGTACCCTGACTGGGTTCACTTGACCTATATTTCAGGCTCCATTGACTTTTACACCGTGTACGTCACCCTTCCATATGTCCTCAACTGTAGGGCCTTCAACCACCAAATCTTATATAGCACTTCTTCTCGATGTACTGCATCGACAGATACCTTGACCTGGTGACCTTGACCTATATTGTGCACTCCAGTGACTTTGACACATTTTATATTGATGTTCGGTATCTCCTCAAATATAAGACCTACAACCACTAAACCCTGCATAGTGCTTCACCTCATTGCACTGGCTTGGCAGGTACCTTGACCCAGTGACCTTGACCTATATTTGACAAATTTTACGTTGATGTTTGATAACTCCTCAACTATAAGGCCTACAACCACCATACCTTGCATTGTGCTTCTCCTTGATGTACTGAATTAGCAGGTACCTTGACCCGTGACCTTGACCTAAATTTCATGCTCAAGTGACTTTTACACATTTTACGTCAATGTTCCATTATCATTGGGCTGTATGATACGAAAAGTCAGTGCTGAAGATATAGCCATTAGAGGGAATGGGACTGGCCTGGAATATATGTGCCCCACTTGGCACTTTGTCTACATTTTTTTCCAAGTAAGCACTGCTAAGAATGAAATAAACTTATTTAATAACCACATTCTGATTGTGGCTCCTGTAACTTTTGCGCCAGCAGGTGCGATGACGCCTTCCGCGGAATTCTTGTTTATTTTTATTTTTTTGCAGGATTAGTTGATTGGAAGGAATAAAACATGTATATACATTTTTATTGGCTCACCAGAAGGCTCTTGGGCATAGCTACAGATAAGATTTTTCTTATTTCTCCGCAAGTACATATGTTGTGGGTACTCATTAGAAGCGCCTCGCCGAGGCTCTTCTAATGAGTACCCACAACATATGTTTTAATTGAGAAATAAGAACGTTATCAGCATTTTTCGAATGAAAAAAGCGCCTTATCTGTTGCTATGTCTTGGGGGAAAAGATAGGCAGTGGTTGGGCAACGGCATCTTCAGCATTTTCAAACAACATCTCCTCTGAAACTGCTAGGCCAATTGAAACCAATTACACATGGAACCGCCATGGGATGGGGGAACAAAAGTTTGTTCAAAATGTTATATAATAAAAACCGCTGAAAATCTTTTTCTCAGGAACTGAATGATTGATGATCTTGAAACTTGATATGCAGCATTAGGGACTCAGTCTCTACCAAGTTTGTTCAAAGGATGACCCCTTGGTTGACCTTGACCTATTCTACAGCAAGGTCAAATTCCGTCATTTGAGCTTTTGTATGGGAAAAAGACAAACAGTGGATTTTTCTGAAGCTGTTGTTGCCTATGGCATCAGAGTTGATAATTGCATTCAGCTAAATGATTTTTTATAAATATCAAAGGTCAGGGTCATTTATAGACCTTTGTCCTGGATGTCTCCTCTAACACTGCTGGGCTGATTGAAACCAGATTACATGTGGAGCCTCTGTTGGATTTTGTGAAAGTTTTTTCATGGGAACTGGGTCACATGATCAAGATGATCGCCATGCCCATATATGGTAAAACCTTTGAAAATCTTATTCTTAGGAACAGAATGGCTGATGACCTTAAAACTTGGTATGTACTATTGGGTACTCAGGCTCTACCAAGTTTATTCAAATGGTGACCCTTGGTTGACCTTGACCTAATTTAGGTCAAATTTGGTCACTTAGGTATGGGAAAAAGGCAAAATTGGATTTATGTGAAGCTGTTGTTGCCTATGGCATCAAAGTTGATATATGCAATCACCTAAATGAACTTTTATAATTACCAAAGTTCAAGTTCATTCACTGACCTTTGTAATGGATGCCTCAGATTCAGTATTTTTATGTTCTCCTCTAAAACTGCTGAGCTGATTGAAACCAAATTACATTTAAAGCCCCCTGTGGGATGGGGGAATGAAAGTTTGTTCATGGGGTCAAGATATTCGCCATGCCCATATTTGATAAAAACCCCTTTGAAAATTTTCTTCTCAGGACTTGAAAGGCCAAAGACCTTGAAACTTGGTATGCAGCGTTTGGGACTCTCATCCTACCTGGGCCCAGTTGTTCAAAGCTAACGACGTCGTTAGTTAACGATTCGTTAAAATTTACATCGAGTGATACGCAAATTTGCTGAAATTTTTTGCTGAAAAAATGTGAGTAGCTTTTGCATTGCAAAAGCTACTCACATTTTTTCAGCAAAAAAATATCATAATATTGTATATTGAATCTGCTAAAACAGTTAACGAAATGACCCTTAACGAGCTCGTTAAGCTAACGACGCTTTGAACAACTGGCCCTGGTTTATTCAAATGGTGACCATTAGTTGACTTTGACCTATTTTGAATATGAAAAGTAAGCAACTTATATCAAAATTTAAATACTGATAAACAAAAACTTTGAAAGTACAATGTGCAAGTTCAGAGTGCAAAAGGGTATGGGCTTGCTCGCACACTTGAGCTCTGGTGAGGGTAGTGGCCCATTGGTCTCTTGTTTCTATTTGTAAGATTGATTGGAAGGTAAACTACATATTTTTTATTTCTATTTATAGTATTGGTTGACTAGAAGCAATACTATGTTTGTTTTTATTTCTTTTTGTAGGGTGGGTGGATTAGGAGGAATAGTACATGTATATATGTTTTTACTTCTGTTTGTAGGATTCATTGATTACAAGGAATACTATATACATTTTTACTTCTACATTTGTATTTGTAGGATTCGTTGATTGGAAGGAATACTATGTGTTTTATTTGTCTTTGTAGGATTGGTTCATTGGAAGAAATACTACAGTATGTGTGTTTTTATTTCTTTTTGTAGGATTGGTTGATTGGAAGAAATGCATATTTTTTTTTTTTTTTTTTTTTTTTTTCTGTTTCTAGAATTGGTTCATTGACATGAATACTGTGTATGTTTTTATTTCTGTTTGTAGGATTAGTTGATTGGAAGGAATACTATGTACATTTTCTGCTGGCTAAGGGTCATCCAATTGAGAAGGCACTCAAACATGTCGAAGACTATGATGAAATAGATCTGTCCTTCGAAGGTTTGTTACCCATTAGCTGACTACATATGTATTTTAAAATACACCACAATTTCTTTAAAACACTATTGCTAGGATCTAATGCAAAAACTGTGTTAGCTAAACAACTGTGTTGCATCCAAACAAAATGTATAGATTATCTAGAAAAATGACTATAAATGGTCATTTTTCTGTATAATCTGTACTTTTGTTTGGATAAAACAAAATGTATAGATTATATAGAAAAATGACCATAAATGGTCATTTTTCTATATAATCTGTACTTTTGTTTGGATACAACACTTTTGGGGTCCACCTTTAAACCTTCTTATATCTGAAACTGTCTTAAAATGAACAATCTTATGAAGAGGTTTCCATGTCTTTTCCTATTTTGCCCTGAACACAGTCAAACTTCAATAGTTCGAACATCTTTGGGACCATTGACATTTGTTCCAGATATGGTTGGATCGAGCCACTGTGTGTTAATAATGATGCCGGGTTATGAAATAAATGGTGATAATTTAGGGATGTTTTTTTTTTAGATTTTCTAGACAATAATGGTATATTGAGTGTAATCATTAGAATTGCCTCACTGAGGCAATTCTAATGAGTACATACAACATACAATTTTATGATAAAATAAAAAGAAAATCCTTTAATATTTGTTTTCTTGAGGTATAGGAAGAATTTCGTAGGGACTCAAAAATGAGTTCGAATTAGCCATGGTAAACAAGCCATCAGTGTTTAAGCTATTGAGGTTTGACTGTATATGGTCTGAAACACTTATATAGCGGTTTCTGTGTATTTTCCTACTTTGCCCTGAATATATGGTTTGACATTTCATGTGAATCATATCCTAATGAGCTGAAATGCCAAAAAAAATCCTTATGACTGACTTTTTATTGTAAGGAAAATGTGGGTACCTCACAAAATCACCATCCAAGCAGGTCTGAACAAACAGTGTTGACCTTAACCAAACTGCTTTGCCTTTCTATCAGTACTTTTTAAATACATAAAAGGGTAGTCAAACAAACTTGGTAAACTTTAATGTGAATTATGGTCTGGAGTCCAAATATATTTGGTAACTGTGGTATAATTCTACATAAACAATGTAAAAAAAAAAATAAGAAATAAGAAAAATGTGAGGTGCTTCTAATGAGTACCCACAATATGTTTTTGTGGAGAAATAAGAAAAAAAAATATTTACGTGATACCCACTCTCATCTAGACCTATTATCAGCCTGCACATTTGCGCAATCTGATCAGAATTTTCATTGGGTGCAATTTGGATAGCCAAGAATGCAAAGTTTCTTTATGTAGAGAACAAAGATTCAGATCAAACTGCACCAATGCGCAGGCTCATTTGAGTCTTCTTTGGGCACACATGTCAGAAGGTACGTTTTCTGACGTCGTGGCTCATGGGTAAACATCTTTTTCAGAGCGAGACATGTTGATAAGATACAAGTTCAAGTGGACAGATGCCGATGAAGATATCGACAACAAATTAACAGAGAAAGAGTTTCTGGCTTTCCGACACCCCGAACAGAGTGACCAAGCTCTTGATAAGATGCTAGTAACAATTATAAACTCATTAGGTAAGATGTTTTCACCATTGTGAAGAGACAGAGAACCAGAATTCTTGCACCGCAGCTATGGAAATCCTGGCATAGCAACAGATAAGGCACTTTTTTCATCCAAAAAATACTGATTATGATATCTTTCTTATATCTCCATGAAAACATATGTTGTGGGTACTCGTTAGATGTGCCTCGGCAAGGTGATTCTAATGGGCCGCACCATGTGAAAATGTATCTTTAGGAGTATGTGGACAGCAAAGGCCCAGATCAGCCTGCACAGCTGCACAGTCTAATCAGGACATTCACTGTCGGCTAGCAGAATCATTGGATACCACAGATTGTATTATCCCTTATCATGCTGAATAAATTAAGATGCCACACCCACTTCTAATTTCCAGCCAATCAGATTACTTGATCTGGGTTTTTGATAGAAATTCACATATTTAATGACAAACAGTGCAGATCCAGATCAGTTGGCTTCTTCAGAAGCCAACTGCTCTGGATCTACACTGTTTGCTAAGACAGGGCATGTTGTGTTCAGTAAGAGAAGGGTTAAGGTTATGAATAAAACTTTGTATCATGCATTTCAGACAAGAATGATGATGGTGTATTAACGGAGGATGAGTTTGTCGTGTTCAGCAAGAGAAGGGTTAATGGAGAGCAATAATTTGAGTTATACCATGTACTTTGTGCATGTTCGTAAGCACTTTCACTTGACATGGCCCAAATTACCTCTTAACCCTTCCATTGCTGAATAAATTAAGATGCCATGCCCACTTCTACTTTCCAGCCAATCAGATTACTTGATACGGGTTTTTGATAGAAATTTACATATTTAATGTCAAACAGTGCAGATCCAGATCAGTTGGCTTCTTCAGAAGCCAACTGCTCTGGATCTACACTGTTTGCTAAGACAGGGCATGTTGTGTTCAGTGAGAGAAGAGTTAAGGTTATGAATAAAACTTTGGATCATGCATTTCAGACAAGAATGATGATGGTGTATTAACGGAGGATGAGTTTGTAACGCTACCACTTGGTGACGTGGATGATGAAGAACAGGAGAAACTGGATAAAGAATGGCAAGAGGAACGCAGAAAAGAATTCAGACAACAGATTGACAAAGATAAAGATGGAAAAGTTACAAAAGAGGAGCTGAAAGTAAGCTCCAGATAAAGGGGATATGCAGAAAATAGTTTTTTTGTTTATTTTGCACCAAAACATATAGTGGTATGAAGTGATTCCAGTGATTACACACAAGATAAGTTTTGGTGCTAAAATAATAAAAACAGAAATGTGTGTTTGTAAAACACTATGCCTCAGCTTTCCCTACAAAATGCCAAACTTGAAAAGGGGCGTAAAATTAATCTGGGTCCGGTCGTTCAAAACTAACGATGTCGTTAGTTAAAGATTCGTTAAAATTTACATGGAGTGATACGCAAATATGCTGAAATTTTTTGCTGAAAAAATGTGAGTAGCTTTTGCAGTGCAAAATCTACTCACATTTTGTCAGCAAAATTATCAGAATATTGTATATTAAATCGGCTAAAACAGTTAACGAAATGACCCTTAACGAGCTCGTTAAGCTAACGACGCTTTGAACAACTGGGCCCAGATTTTTTTTCTCAAAAATCAATCAGGTAATCTCCTCCTCAGCCCCAATTCACACTTGTACGTGTGAAGTACCAGTAGAGCTTACCATTTGTGATCAGCTGTGATCACATTACCAGCACATGATAGCATGTCCTGTGACAAACTGGGGTTTTGTTTAACAAACTTAAACAAAAAGAACTTTTGAGGATTAGTGCCAAATATACATATTGTAGGATTTAATAATATGCATTGATTTATCTATCATTTGTGTACATATATATCACTTGAACTTGTTCAGGTAGAATCCATGTTGTTGGCTGAGGATCCTGTATGATTAGATAGGGGTGAGACTAAATAGTAGAAAGTCATAAACTGTTGATTCTGGAGAACCCATCTCCCATCAAAATCTTTAGAGTTTAGCAATGAACCTTGTTTCTGGAGGACTTAAGATGCTCTCAGTTGTCAGTAAGCCTACCGCATGAAAGCATAAATGGCTGTGAATCACAGTCTAAGGGTTATTTTTTTTTCTAGTATTCGCATCTGATTTGCTGTTCTTAATATGAACAACCTAATAGTATTTAGAATATTTTATCAATTTTGAACCATTTGAATTTGTTGAAACCTTTCTTTCTTGACTACTTAGTGATTTCTGGATAATTTGCTATCATTATATCCCGCCATATGATAGTGGCGGGGTATTATGGTTTCACGTTGGACGTCCTTCAGTCATAACTCTGTATGTCCAACCATTTTTCGTTTCCAGATGATAATTTGAGTAAACATTAATGGATTTTCACCAAAAATTTGGTATGTACATTGATATTGTGGAGATCTGGTTTGAGATTGCTAATGGGCAAATTTCGTCCAGTTTTTTTTTTGGGTTATCTGCCCGAGACACGTCCGTATTTTCGTTTCCGGATGATAACTTGAGTAAACATCAATGGATTTTCACCAAACTTGTGTGCATTGATATTTTAGAGATCTGGTTTGGGATTGCTAATGGGTTATCTGCCCGAGACACTCCCATATTTTCATTTTCCGGATGATAACTTGAGTTAATGTCAAGGGATTTTAACCAAACTTGGTACATGCATTGATATGAAGGAGATCTGGTTTGGGATTGCTTATTGGGATTGCTAAATGTTTTTCTTATTTCTCCACAAAAACATGTTGTGTTACTCATTAGAAATGCCTCACTGAGGTGCTTCTAATGAGTACCCACAACATATGTTTTTGTGGAGAAATAAGAAAAATATCAATACTTTTGGATTGAAAAAAGCATCTTTTCAAGAGCTATGTGCAAGGTGTTTCAGACAGTACTAGCACTACTCATCTTTATCATACTGTGTTTCTGGTGAAAGAATGTTCACAAGTACTGGTTAACAGCTTAGAGGACTAGCCCGGTCCAGGAAAAAGTGTGTTCAGGTAAACTGACCACTCAACATGACCCTAATGGGATGACTGGGCCGTAAAATCTCAACTCAATCAATTTATTTCAATGTTCATAAAAATCTGCATTATAAGGAGAATTGATACAGCTTCAAGGAAAATAACTTTGACTTGAAAATGTTTGCTTCCCCTCTTACTAGGTTTGGGTGGGGACTACTCTTAAAGGACTGGCCTTTGTGGCTCAGTAGAGCTCCACTTTCAGATCAAATTTTTGTTTCATTTTCCAGCCAGTTCATACCTAAGTGCAGTCTGATATGAATCTTCACTGGCTACATTTTGGATAACCAAGGATGCAAAGTTCCTTCATGTGGACAAAGAAGACTCTGATCAGACTGTGTGAATGTGCAGGCTGATTTGAGTATTGGGCACACACATCAGAAGGTGAACCCAGATATAATTTGCCTATGCAAACAGTGTAGATCCAGATCAGTTGGCTTCTTCAGAAGCCAACTGATCTGGATCTGCACTGTTTGCCATTAAGTATATGAATTTGTATCAACAATCTGGAGCACATAATCTGATTGGCTGAAAATTGGAAGTGGGTGTGGCTTTTAATTTATTGAGTATGGCCAGATTTAACACAGTGCAGCTCATTTGTTTTGTTTTATTTCCAGAGATATCTAGATCCGAGAAATCCTGATCAAGCTAAGTCCGACACAAAAGGTTTGATGGATATTATAGACAATGATAAAGATGGCTATTTGTCCTGGGTTGAAATTATGCAGCATAAAGACGTATTTATTCAAAGTAAAGTGGTGAACGTAAAACGGACTTTGCACGATGAATTCTAAATACAGTATGTATGTATTGAGATGGACCAGCACAGAACTTACAAATAAGTGAAGATAATCCTGGTGATAATATGTAATGATTGTTTGCTCATTTTGAACAAAAAAAAAGTATTTTGATAAATACGATGTTTACCCTAAGAATTTGATATATACATTGTGGCTCTGAACAAACAATGTAGACCCAGATCAGATGCCACAAAAGGTTACATTTGATAAGGGTCTACACTGTTTGCCACTCTTCCAGCAGTTTTGAGACAAATCAACAGCCCCATATACCATATGGGATAGTGAAGGTCATGCCGGCCTCGGTGGCTCAGTTGGATGCACTGTCTGACTAGAGACTAGGAGGTGCGGGTTCAACCCCCGCCGAGATCTGCAACATTCTTTCGTGGAGATTGATCGTGAAATATTTTCTACGGTCATTCCCTTCCGCTGATTCAAGAAGGGCAGTTGTCAGTTTCTGGCAAAAGAATGTGCACAATACTGGTTAGCCGCTTAGAGGACTAAGTCTGCCCAGTAAATGTGTGGTTAGGTAAACAGACCGCGCTCGAAATGACCCCATTGGGTTGACTGGGCCATAAAACCTCAACACAAACAAAAAATAGTGAAGGTCGTAGCTCCAGATAAGGCACTTTTTTTTTTTTATTTTTAACAAAAGATATTGATACCTTTCTTATTTCTCCACAAATACATATGTTTTGGGTACTCATTAGAAGCGCTTCGGCAAGGCGCTTCTAATGAGTACCCACAATATATGTTTTCATGGAGAAATAAGAAAAATATCATGTGGCTACACCCTCTTATCTGGTGCTGTGAAGAAGGCAAGGATCAGCCAGTGTATTCATGCATCTGATCAGTGCCTTTGTTGTTACATTCTTCAATGTTGATTGTAATTGGGTTTTACCATATAATGCACAACATGGAAAAGGGACCCTTATGCCATATGTGGGAATATGTGAATGGGGAGGGTCTAGATGAGCATGCACGTCTGGTCAGTCTGATCTGGGCATTCTCTGTTTTTCGCCATATACTACAGTATCAATTGATTCTGGCAGAGGACAAGGAAGGCCTTGGTCAGCCTGCATAAATGTGCTGGCTGATCTGGGCCTGCATTGTCATCTAATTGCATAAGAACCTTTACAAGCTTTCTGCAGCATATGTATGTGATACAAGTACGTATTAAAAATTTTCTTTTCTTTTTTTTTTTTTTTTTTTTTGGAACAAGCCATATAAAAATTTAAGGGGATTTTGTACACTTCCATGGGAAAAATGAGTCTACTATACTATACTACCAGGGGAGTAAATTTTTTTAGCCCAGGCCCCGAGGCTATAAAACTTTTTTCATGCTCAACTCAGCTGAGCATGAAATTTGTTTTACTTATAAATCTTAAGATACTGACTTTTTTTTTAAACTTCTTTCATGCTCAACTCAGCTGAGCATGCTCAGCTGAGTTGAGCATGAAAAATGTTTTAATTGTTGGTATTTTTATTTTTATGACCAAGTGAAATTTCATGCTCAGTTGAGTTGAGCATGAAAAAAGTTTTATAACCTCGGGGCCAGGAGAGCAAATTCTTTACTTTTGGAGTAGACATCTTTTCAGAAGAATCTTGATGTGTGAAAAAGCAAACAGGAAGTCATAAAAATGGGCTTGGTTGCAAAATCTGCCATGGGTATCTGGTCTCCTTAAATAGCTGATATCTTCATTTTAACATATATATTTGAGCAAGCGCATGACAAACCTACAATATGACTTTTGTGACCAGCAAAGAATCAGATCAGCCTGCCATGCCCTCAGTCTGATCAGAATCTTAGCTGATTAGGTGTGGCTTCTACAACCTCAGGGCTATCCAAAGCGGGAGAAACCAGTTTCTGGCAAAAGAATGTGCTCAATACTGGTTAATCGCTGAGAGGACTGAGCCTGTCCAGTAAAAGTGTTGTTAGTTAAACTGACCGCGCTCGACGTGACCCCATTGGGTTGACAGGGCCCTAAAACCTGAACACAAACCAAAATACTTCGTGAATACTTGGTGAATGTACAGGCTGATCTGAGTCTTTGATGGTCACACAAGTGTTAGTGTAGGTTTTATCGTGCACATTCTCATTTACCCATAGTGCTCTATGAGCAAATTCAGCAGATGACATATTGATGGTGTTTTTCTCAGAAAAAGGGTTTGGCATTTCATTTGAATCCTGCATGAAATGATAAGCCCTATTGTCTGGGAAGAGCGAGAAAAATATTTCAAAATGGCATCTGCTGAATTTTTTACATGCTACATGTAAAGCATTTGTTGCAGGTACTCTCTGACAGCCACTGTCTCGCAGAATTGAAAAAACAGGGTAGTAAATCATGGAAAGTGTGTGCCCTCCCTCATATCAGAGATACAGTAAAACCTCATTTGCTCGAACACAGATTGCTGGTTTATCATGGCTAATAGCCGGTCTCGGTGGCTCATTCGGATGCGTGTCCAACTGGTGATCAGGAGGTGGCTGCTTCGATCCCCACCGTGTCCGCAACATTCTGTCATAGAGATTGATCATGAAATATTTTCTACAGTCATTCTCTGCCTTCCGCTGATTCAAGAAGGGCAGTTGTCAATTTCTGGCCAAAGAATGTGCACAATACTGGTTAACCGCTTAGAGGACTAAGCCTGCTCAGTAAACGTGCAGTTAGGTAAACTGACCACGCTCGACATGATCCATTGGGTTGACTGGGCCGTTAAACCTCAACACAAACAAATTATCATGGATAATATTTTAACTCATTTTTGAGTCCCTAGAAAATTCTTCTGATAGCTCAAGATATAGGGATATTTTAGGGAAATTTTCTTATTTTTTCATGTAAATAATTGTTGTGTGTACTCATTAGAATCACCTCATTATTTTACAGAAGATCAAAAAAGATTATCTCCATCTGCCTACTGACCTGGCGCTATGATTAACCCTCAGTGGCTCAAACTACCCATGTCTAGAACAAATCTCCTTTCTCTCAAAGATGTTCCAGCCATTGAAGTTAGACTGTACTTTAGTATACAATTATTTTTGCACATACATGTATATAGTGGCTACTCATTTGGATTGCCTCGGCCTTTATTATAATCTAAATATTCCTTTTAACAGTCTTTGGTTCACAGTCTTTGGATATTTTCATATTCAGACACCAAATTTCCTTTCTGTCACTCAAAAATTTTAATTGCCCCAGCTCTTGCACCCTCACTATGGTGCCAATCACATCTGAAGCAGATCACATTCTAAAATATATTCAACCCTTCCCATGCTGAATAAATTAAGATGCCACACCCACTTCTAATTTTCAGCCAATCGGATTACTTGATACAGGTTGTTGATACAAAGTGACATACTGATTGGCAAACGGTGCAGATCCAGATCAGTTGGCTTATTCAGAAGCCAACTGATCTGGATCTGCACTTTTTCAAAAGAAGACAAAGCCGGGGTCAGCAGGACCAGGATTAATTGTTTTCATTTTTATGAGGAAACAAGAAAAGCCTTATTTTCTCTGAAAATAAAAGCAATATATACTTTTGAATGTCATCTGCTAATATTTTGAGTGGTGCCTTAAGGGCATTCAATACATTTTCAGGGGTGACAACTCTTGTCAGATTTATTTTGTCCCTTCTTCCAAAAACGAGTCTTAAACAACAACCTATGATCAGAGTCTTTGTCCTCCCCATAAAGAAACTTTGCAGTCTTGATTATCCAAAATGTGCCCATTGAAGATTCTGATTAGCCTGTGCAAATGCACAGGCTGATTTGAATCTTTGCTGGGCATCTATGGCCAAAGGTACGTTTTCTGATGTCATATGTTTTTGTGGAGAATTAAGAAAAAGATTGAATCAGATATCTTTTATCTAGAGCAATGGCATTTGATCTACCACAAACGAACAGGGCCCAGTTGTTCAAATCGTCGTTAGCTTAACGAACTTGTTAGTGGTCAAACTGTTAACTGTTCTAGTAAGTACAATATCTAATTCACAGGTATTTCTGCTGAAAAAATGTGAGTAGCTTTTGCAAATGTAAAAGCTACTCACATTTTTTCAGCAAAAATATTAGTGGATATGCCATATTTAATGATCAAAGTTTTACTGATAAGTTAACAAACAACATCGTTAGTTTTGAACAACTGGGCCCTGGTCACTTGTCGGTGTAAAACTAAAAATTCAGATTTACTACACTGGGTCCTTGTATAGATGGTGCAGTGCTAGTATATTGAATGTGGAAAGTGGGTGCACAGGTCTTGATCATGATTCAAAAATGGTAAATGTTCTAAAATATCAAACACTGTATCCCATACTTTTCTGGCCTAAATTTAGTTTTTCGTGTGTTTGTTTCATAAAAAACTTGGCAGATTGACAAACAGTGTAGATGCTGATCAGACTGCTCCTTCATGAGCAGTCTGATCTTGGTTTGCACTGTTTGTGTATGCCAGTTTGTCAGAGTCTGATCTGGGTCTGCACTTTTTGCATATGCATTTGATCAGAAAAGTTGGTGTAAAAAGTTTGAGGATGATTACTGTAATTTGACTGATCTTGATTTTTTTCTTCTTGTATATGCTGGGTGGACAGGCTTCATTGATTTGTATATACATGTATAATTTTTTATATATTTATACAAATGTTAATGTTAAAAACTATTTCAAGATATTTTATTACACTAAATATTGGGAGATCATACGGTATTTTCTGTATGTATTCGGACAGACAGGCCTGTGCAAATAGTGTAGACCCAGATGAGATGCCACAGAATGGGATGGCCAAACAGCTATCCAAAATAAAAAAAAAATCACCAAGACACACAATGACAGACATAGTAAACCACAGCAGAAGCCAGCCTTGGAACGGTCAGTAAAAATATTGATGGGGGGCTTAAATCGGGTTTACGTGGTGACAACTCTCGCCCTTAGTTCTGCCGTGGTATACACGACATTTATTAAGTCCACCTGAAGGCCGCACAGTCTGATCAAGACTTCACTTCATCCTCATATTCTGCAATACATGTATTTTCAGTTCACCTGAGCATAAGCTCAGGGTGAGCTATTGTCATCACCCTATGTCTGTCGTCTGTCGTTCGTTGTCAACAATTAGTTTGTTAACACTCTAGAGGTCACAGTTTTGACCAAATCTTGATGAAACTTGGTCAGAATGTTTGCCTCTATGAAATCTAGGTCAAGTTCAATACTGGGTTACTTGGGGTCTAAAACTAGGTCACCAGGTCAAATCAAAGGAAAAACTTGTTAACACTCTACAGGTCATAATTTTGACCCAATCTTGATGAAACTTGCTCAAAATGTTTGCCTCTATTAAATCTAGGTCAAGTTCGAAACTGGGTAACTTGGGGTCAAAAACTAGGTCACCGGGCCAGATCAGCAGAAAACCTTGTTAACACTCTAGCGGTCACATTTTTGAAGCAATCATCATGAATCTTGCTCAATATATTTGTCTTGATGATTTCTAGGTCAAGTTCGAAACTGGGTCACTTAGGGTCAAAAACTAGGTCATCGGGCCAGATCAGCAGAAAACCTTGTTAACACTCTAACGGTCACATTTTTGAAGCAATCATCATGAATCTTGCTCAATATATTTGTCTTGATGATTTCTAGGTCAAATCTGAAACTGGGTCACCTGGGGTCAAAAACTAGGTCACCTAGCCAGATCAGCAGAAAATCTTGTTAACACTCTAGCAGTCACATTTTTGAAGCAATCATCATGAATCTTGCTCAATATGTTTGTCTTGATGATTTATAGGTCAAGTTCGAAACTGGGTCACTTGGGGTCAAAAACTAGGTCACTGGGCCAGATCAGTAGAAAACCTTGTTAACACTCTAGCGGTCACATTTTTTAAGCAATCATCATGAATCTTGCTCAATATGTTTGTCTTGATGATTTCTAGGTCAGGTTCGAAACTGGGTCACTTGGGGTCAAAAACTAGGTCACCTGGCCAGATCAGCAGAAAACCTTTTTAACACTCTAGCAGTCACATTTTTGAAGCAATCATCATGAATCTTGCTTAAAATGTTTGTCTTGATGATTTATAGGTCGAGGTCGAAACTGTGTCACTTGGAGTCAAAAACTACGTCACCGGGCCAAATCAGCAGAAAACCTTGTTAACACTCTAGCGGTCACATTTTTGAAGCAATAATCATGAATCTTGCTCAAAATGTTTGTCTTGATGATTTCTAGGTCAGGTTCGAAACTGGGTCACGTGGTGTCAAAAACTAGGTCACCAGGCCAAACCTGCAGAAAACCTTGTTAACACTCTAGCGGTCACATTTTTGAAGCAATTATCATGAATCTTGCTCAAAATGTTTGTCTTGATGAGTTCTAGGATATGTTTGAAACTGGGTCACTTGGGGTCAAAAACAAGGTCACCGGGCCAAATCAGCAGAAAACCTTGTTAACACTCTAGCGGTCACATTTTTGAAACAATCATCATGAATCTGGCTCAAAATGTTTGTCTTGATGATTTCTAGGTCAAGTTCGAAACTGGAACACCTGGGGTCAAAAACTAGGTCACCTGGCCAAATAAGCGTAAAATCTTGTTATCACTCTAGCGGTCACATTTTTCAAGCAATCATCATGAATCTTGCACTAAATGTTTGTCTTGATGAGTTCTAGGTCAAGTTCAAAACTGGGTCGCTTGGTATCAAAAACTAGGTCACCGGGCCAAATCAGCAGAAAACTTTGTTATAATCATTTTGAACTTTGATCAGAATGTTTGCCTTGATCAGTTCTAGATCAGGCTCTCAAAGTGCTATGTTGCTCAGGTGAGCGTTACAGGGCCATCATGGCCCTCTTGTTCCATTTTGTAAACAGATGAGTCCACGACCAGACTGCATGCAGGTGCAGGTCCTCATATAGCACAGACAGTTATTTTCCGAAGATGACCGTAAATTATGATTGAAATAATAACTATCATTTCATGTGAATATTGTTTTCATGGCACATCAAAATCGGTACGGTTGCCCATCAGATCTACACTGTTTGCCCTCATCCAGCAATTTTTAGACAAAGGTTTGGGTAGTAAATTGTACTTGTTCAAATTTTAGAACATGGTAAGGAGTTGAGGTGTCCAAATACTTAGGGTAAATATGGTATATGTCCTAAAATTTGAACCACTCCATTTGATTACCTGTTGATTTGTCTAAAAGTTGCTGGCCGAATCGCAGACAGTGTAGACATTCTGTGGCATCTGATCTGAGTCTGTAATGTTTGTTCAGGTTCCGAGGTTATAAAACGTTTTTCATGCTCAACTCAGATAAGCATGAAAATTGTCCTGCTAATAAATCTAAAATTACTAACAATTGCAAATTCCTTTTTGCTAAACATAGCTGAGCATGAACTTTTCTCTGCTAATAAATATGAAAATGCCAACTATTGTTGGCATTTACATATTCATTAGCAGAGAAAATTTCATGCTCCGCTGAATTGAGCATGAAAAAAGTTGCATAACCTCGGGGCCAGGTCTGTCTGTCCCAAATACAGTAGTGGAATAAAGGGGCGTCTTCTTGAATGATTTGCAGAACTCTAGATAAGATTCTTCCTTCAACAAAAAAATGCTAATACATGTATTTGTCTTATTTCTCCATAAAAAAATAAATTGTGGGTACTCATTAGAAGTGCCTCATCATAAGAAAACTATTTATCTTGATATTCTGCTTATCTGGTGATCTGGGTTTGTACAAGCAATGTGGGTATACTTTTTGTATAAAATGAAATTTAACCCATTATAGTCGGGAGACCCATAAAAGGGTAATTAGCAAACAGTGCAGACCCAGATCAGATGCCGCAGAATGCGGCATCTGATCAGGGTCTCCACTGTTTGCAAATAGTTTAGCCATTTTTCTCTAAGAATATGTAAATCTCATAGCGGGACTTACCTAAAATTGAAATTGGACTCTTCCAGTATATAGTGTGGGAGTCTTTTCATCTTTTCAGTCTACAATGGGTTAAAAAAAAATAATAAAAAAGATTTCTGGTAAAAAATGGGTATTGTGAAGAAAGTTTTAGTTACTGAAACTCAAACATCATGTGTGTGCATTAGAAAAATCTGAGTGAAGCAGCTCAAATAAGCACATACAACATATGTTTTTGTGCAAAAATAACAAAAAATACAGTGAATTTTTATCACAATCTTAAACTATGAGACTTTGAACAAGGTTGCAGCAGATTAACTCTTGTCATGCTGAATAAATTAAGATGCCAAGTCCACTTCTGATTTTCAGCCAATCAGATTGCTTGATCCGGATTGCCGGCCTTGGTGGCTCAGTTGGATGCGCCATCTGACTGGAGACCAGGAGGTCGCAGGTTCAACCCCCCCCCCCCTCCCCCCCCCCCTCCCCCCCCCCCCCCCCCCCCCCCCCCCCCCCCCCCCCGAGGTCGGCAACATTTTTTCGTGGAGATTGATCATGAAATATTTTCTACGGTCATTCTCTCCCTTCCGCTGATTCAAGAAGGGCAGTTGTCAGTTTCTGGCGAAAGAATGTGCACAATACTGGTTAACCGTCTAGAGGACTAAGCCTGCCCAGTAAACGTGTGGTTAGGTAAACTGACCGCGCTCAACATGACCCCATTGGGTTGACTGGGCAGTAAAACCTCAACACAAACAATGATCTTTTGTTGCTATAAGTTCACAAACATAATGGCAAACAGTGCAGATCCAGATCAGTTGGCTTCTTCAGAAGCCAACTGATCTGCTTCTACACTGTTTGCAAAGGCAGGGTATATCTGGGTTCAGCATGACAAAGGTTAATGATTTGCATGCTGGGTAAACAAAAAAATCTGCAAAAGACATGAAATTTTTTTTTTTTTTTTTTCTTGTCCCAGAAAGTAAGACTTGACTCATGCAAGCAAACCATCTCCTAAGGAGACTGTTTGTGAGAAATGTCAAACCTTAGTTTTTGGGAAAATAATATGATCAGTTTGTTGTCTGTTGAATTTGCCTAGAGAGTGTTAAAACTAGAATGAGAATGTCTTAAGTTTTCATAGCTCCAGATAAGGGCATTTTTTTAGCCAAAAATAACTAATAGTTTTCTTATTTCTCCACCAAAACATACCATATTTGCTCTAATTACCGCACTATGCACTTACGTTTTTCAAAATTATTAGAAAAACTTGTTGTAAAATAGCCTGCTAATAGGGGTAAACTTTAAAGAAAGATTAGCAGAGAACTTCATGAGGGGCGTATTTAATGATACTTACGCAATATTTTTTTTGATTTTCTTCATTAAGGCATATGTTGTTGGTACTCATCTGAATTGCCTCGACTTTTCAAGGCAATTCAAATGAGTACCAGCAACATATGTTTTTATAAAGAAGTAGATTAAAGTACACTGGCTGTAATCTAAAGACTACTAAATTGCTTGACTGCGCTTATAGAAGCATGTGTGGTAATTAGGTCAATTACGGTATGTTGTGAGTAGTCCTTATAAGCGCCTCGCTGAGACACTTCTGACGAATACCCACAACATATCTTTTTTTTTTGAGAAATACGAAAAAATATTATGCAGATACACCCTCTTATCTGGAGTTATTAGGTCCACAAATAGTGCATATCAACCTGTAAATAGCAATATTTTCCTGTAAATAGCTATAATTTTCTGTAAATAGCTATGTTTTCAGCTGTATCAAAATGTTGATATTTATCAAAGTTTGGCTAAGCATAGTTTTATTTGTTAAATTTTTGCTGGGGTGAGTTTTGCAAAACCTTAATTTTTTTGTTGATTGGTACAGTTTTTGTGTGCAGTCTAGTCTTCTTAGAATCAGAATGTTTCTGCTACATCTACCGTTACTGTTTGGACAGGCATGCCTGAGCAAAATGTAGAGACTCATATCAAATAGTATTGCCCCATATCAGATTATTCCTTAAAGGAACAGTTTGGTATGAATCTGCACAGTTTGCTGTTCAGTAAGAATGTCTCAGAAACATAGGTACATGTAGTTAACTACAGACCCCTAAACGGGGAACTGGCAAACAGTGCAGACCCAGATCAGATGCTGCAGAATGTGGTGTCTGATCAGGGTCTCCACTGTTTGCAAATAGTTTAACCATTTTTCTTCAGGAATATCTACATTATATAGCCTGACATAACTAAAATCAAAAATGGACTCTTCCAGTATATATTGTGGGAGAGTTTATTCAGTCTTTAATGCGTTAATGAACTTGTCCATATTTTAGGATAAGTATAGTAAGAAGCAATCATGTCCAAATATTGTAAGTTATTTTCTCAAGACAGCAGTATTGGCTTAGCACGCAAGAGCAAGTAACTCTAAGGTAATGGGTGCAACCTGGACAGATTTAGAATTCATGAGATATTTTGTGCATGTCATGTTTATGCAAGTTTGACAATGATCATTTACTGTATTCAAACTGTAGTGGGGCCTAATCATAATCAAACAATGAGACACTTACCTATAGCTGTAGTGATTATTATGAATAGTGATATAACAATTTTCTGGTCTCATCAACAATACTGTAAGGAGGTCCCATTGTTATGTATGTACCCTAAGTATTGGTCAAAGAAAGAAGACAAAACACAGCATTTTAAAGTTTCAACTTCACGTCTTCTTAAGAACTAAACTCCACTTTGAAAAACATTTAACATCTCATCCATTTGTGAAAAATAACACGATGTTACGAGGCAAATAACATTCGCAACACTGCTGTTTCAGAACATGCAAACCTGAATATATGAAAAGAGCCAGATCAACCAGTAAACAAGAAAGACACCACTCAGACTATGTGGATGCGAAGGCATAAAGCAGGCTTTTTCATGATTTTTTCACAGCAAAAGGTGACAAAATGGATCAAAATCAATTGTCAGATACAAAGTATCTTGAAGTAGTTGAAAAATGTCTTTAGCAAAGAACGAAACATTTTGTGCAAAATTCCTTACCAAGCAGACATTTTTACTCTGGTATTAACCCTTCTCTTGCTAAACACGAGATGCCCTGTCTTAGCAAACAGTGTAGAACCAGGTCAGTTGGCTTCTAAAGAAGCCAACTGATCTGGATCTGCACTGTTTGTCATTAAATATGTGTATTTCTATCAAAAACCCGGATCAAGTAACGTGATTGGCTGAAAATTGGAAGTGGGCATGGCATCTTAATTTATTCAGCATGTCAAGGGTTAACCTAAAATACAGCAAAGGTACATGTCCCTAAAGTAACAAAAGGCGTCACACTACAATTCACATCAGCCTGCACACACTCTTTAAGTATTGGGACAGATTGGCCTTAACAAACAGTGTAGACACATATCAGACATTGCAGAATGTAGCATCTGATCGGGATTTGTACTATTTTTTCAGTGTATATGTTCCCATTAAACTGGGCCCAGTTGTTCAAAACTAACGCCGTTAGTTAACATATCGTTAAAACTTTGATCATTAAATATGGCATATACGCTGATATTTTTGCTGAAAAAATGTGAGTAGCTTTTGCATTTGCAAAAGCTACTCACATTTTTTCAGCAAAAATAACTTTGAATTAGATCTTGTACTTACTAGAACAGTTAACATTTTGACCACTAACACGCTCGTTAAGCTAACGACGCTTTGAACAACTGGACCCTGATATTTAGTAAGATTTGATTTGATGTATAATTTTTGATAAACTAGTGGATAAATTTTCTGCTGAAATTTTTGCCCTGATACGGTGCAAATGTAAATTTTGTCCTTTTGGATTCTGCTTGTTTCTTATTGATCACAGAGTGACAGTTTTCCTTTTGTTCTTGGTTGTATTTGTTGGGGATTTTAGTAATTGTTTTTTATTTTTATTTTAACATTGAAGGGTACCATATTTATCCTAAATACTGGGACAATTCAACTCAGATCATACGTGTCTTATTCCATTTAAGCCTAGTGTCCCATAAATGGCACCTTATCAAATAGTGTAGACCCAGATCAGATACCACATCTGTGGCATCTAATCAGGGTCTACACTGTTTTTATTAAGTACAGGAATTTCTATAATACATAATCCTAAAAACAAACTAGACACCCCATAAATTGGAAATGGACCTGTCAAAAGAGTTATGGTAGAAGAATCCATTTGGCATAAATGGGTTAAGATTTGAACAAGTCCTCTATTCCTATTTATTGATGTGTATAAACACTGCTGAATGTGTGGAAAACAGTCTTCATACTGATTTTTTTCTATGGTGTCTGATCTGGGTCTGGACTGTTTGCTAAGGCATGTCTGTTCCAATATTTAGGTACAGTATGGTGTATCGTGTTGTTACAGATTATGTTGCTTTAACCAGTGAATGCCAAAGCCGGTCTGTGTTCCGAAGTAAAGTAGTACTCTGGTAGAAAATAATATAAGGTAAATGCCCTAAATTTTCGAACATTCTAGTCCATACTTTTTGGTCTAAATTTTGGGTTTTATGCAGTTGTTTCTTAAAATATTTAGTGGAATGTCTAACATTTGTAGACCCTGATCAGACTGCTCCTTCAGGAGCAGTCTGATCTGGGCCTGCACTGTTTATATAGACCATTTTGTCAGGAACCTTTTTGTACGAAATTTTAGGACATTTACTGTACATGTAGTATTGGCTTTTGCATTTCATGACTGCTTACCAGAAGTTATCCCAACAAGTTGGCGATTACATATAATATTTGACCTGATTACTGCACTGTGCAGTTAGAGTTTTTAAAATCATTGGAAAAACATTCAGTAAAATGTCCCTAGTAAAGGCACACTTAAAAGAAATCTCAGCAGAGGACTTTCATATTGAATGAACTTACTTAGAGGAGTATTTCATGAACTTAAACAGTGTTTTCTTTTCTGCTTTCTTTATAAAAGTGTATGTTGTGGAAACTCATTAGAAATGCAACTACGTGTACAAGGATGATGAGATTCTAATGAGTACTCACAATATATGCTTTAATGGAGAACTGGATGCAATTTTAGGACAGTAATCTGACAAATCAAAAGTTGCTTGTGATATATGCAGTAATTAGGTCATATATGCTAATTGTGTAAGACCTGTCTTTCCGAATAATTAGAGTAAATAATGAATTCGGACAGACATGCTCAAGCAAACCTTACTGCAGATCAAAGTGCACTAAAAGCAGTTTGATCAAGGTCTACACAGTTTGTCATTTAGAAAGCATTAGTCGGATGGACTTAATCAAAACTTAAAATGAGCATGGAAATTTGTGGTATTGGAATGTTTAGGGTAACCACGGTTCTGACTGGTCTTGAAGTCTGTTATGTTCACATGTAATTCTGCCCTGTCATGCTTATTTCAGATAGCTCATGTTTCTGCTACTTCCACGCATGGATGGAATTTTGGGCATTTTGAGCTACAGTATAAGAATTGGGTCAGTATGTCTGCAAACAGTGATGGCTCAGATCAGACTGCACATATGCGCAGTCTGATCTGAGTCTTCACTGTTTAAGAAATAGATCAGCTCTGGCAGTGATTTGTTGAGTAATAAATCACTGTTTGGAGGTCAGTTGTAAAGTAGATCAAATCACGAGCCTGGAGCGCGAGTGATTTATCTACTTACAACTGACAAACTGTGATTTATTACTCATCAAATCACGCACAAGAGCTGATCTATTTCGATTCTAACACATAGAAAATGACGAAAAAGAAATTGTATCCTTCAGATTCTTACAACTTTCCGCCATTACAGAAAGAAATCCCGCCAATAGTTTTGACTAACGCTGTTGCTTACATGCATTTCTTACGTTGTTGATGAAAAACAACGATGTTAAACCGTCTAAAGTCGTGGAAATGAGGACTGACATCAGCAAAGTGTCAAAATGATGTCAGAACGGCACCAGATAGCGTCGCACTTCCACCCAGTGATTTGTTGCAGAATAAATCACTGAATGTAACCATTGGCTATATAGGCGAGGAGTGCTAGAATTGTCAGTATAGTCAAAAGTGTCCCTCAATTCTGCTTTATTCAGTAATGTCCCACAATCCTGCATGTGGACAGTGAAGGTCCTGATCATACTGCTGTCATTTTCCCCACTTGATTTCAAACATATCTAATTTCAAAGTATTTCCCTAAAAAATAGACTTTGGTGATTCAGATACCATATGCGACCTAATTACCACCCTATAAGCGCAGTCAACCAATTTCATAGGCTTCAGATTGCAGTCTGTGTAATATTATCTGCTTCTTTACAGTAGCATAATTCTTTATATTAGCGTACTCATCTGAAATGCCTCAGGAAGTCAAGGCATGAGGCATTTCAAATGGGTACCCACAACATATGCTTTTATAAACTTGTTGAGGTAATTCAAATGAGTACCCACAATATATGCTTTTATAAAGAAAATCAGAACACCAAAGCATCATTAAATAAGCTCCTCGGGAAGTCCTCTAGGTATATTCCTTTAAAGTGTGCCCTTATTTGGAAAATGTTTTACTTCATTTTTTTTTTTTTTTTCAGTAATTTTGAAAAACTTAAGTGCACAGTGCAGTAATTAGGGCAAATATGTTAGATTGGTTTCTGTTATGGAAAAATTTTAATAAGGAGATGGGGAATAAGTGCTTACCTGCTAATTGTATGTGTAGTTTGTAATAGGATAATGATTAACTTGTGAAAATGTTTTTTTCTTGTTGGGAGCACTGTTTTTGTTATTTAGTTTCAGTCCTGCCAGTGGGTCACTGGAAGGAACTTTATGCTTTCTTTTTATCTTTTTGTCAGTCAGTAATTGTGTTTCAGGATAATCTGGGTCCTGTGATATCATACTGTAATTACACTTAATATTTTAGACACATTAACTCCTAATTGAGTTTCTCACCGCTGTGGTTCGAGCCTCGCTCAGGTTATATGTGGAAAAGCCAAGTTCTGCTTATGGATGGTCAGGTGGTTTTTCCCCGGGTTCTCTGGTTTTCACCCACCTTTGATGAAAGATCGGCTCGATATAAGTGAAATATTCTTGAAAGGGCTGTAAAACCCCTCCCCCCACACAAAAAAAAAACCCCCAAAAAAACTCCCTATCGAAACATTTGAACAAGTCCATTTGGCTACCTAGTGAGATATCTAAAAAGTACTGACAGACTGGCAAACAGTGCAGACCAAGATAAAACTGCTAATAGCAGTTTGATCTGGATAACATTGTTTGCTTAGACTTATCTGTCCAAATATTTAGAGTAACTATGGTATGATTAGAAGGCAGTAAGGTGATGGTGCACATTGATTTTATTCATTTTTATTACGGTTAATGTCCTAAAATTTCGAACACCAAGGTTTCTGACTAAATAGCATATGCAAACAGTGCAGACCCAGATCAGACTGCTCCTGAAGGAGCTGTCTGATTAGGGTCTACACTGTTTGCTATTCCACTAAGTACTTAAGAAACACCTGCATAAAAAATAAAATTTACACCAAACTGCAGTGGAACCTCAAGCTGGAACACCAATGGATCGTTTACTATGGCTAATTCGAACTCGTTTTTGAGTCCCTATGAAATTCTTCTGATAGTTCAAGAAAAACAAGTATTTAGGAAAATTTTCTATTTTATCATGAAATTGTATGTTGTGTGTACTCATTAGAATTGCCTCATTGAGGCAATTCTAATGAGTACCCTCAACATACAATTATTGTGTAGAAAATTGAAAATATTTCCCTAAATTATCGCCATTTGCTTCCTGACCTGGCGTTTTGATTAACCCTCAGTGGCTCGAACAACCTATATCCAAAACAAATTTTCATGGTCCAAAGGATGTTTGAGTCATTGAGATTTGACTGTACTTTGAAATAAAGTGTTCGAAATTTTAGGATATTTACAGTAGCCCATTCTGGTATCTGGGAAAATCAAGTTACACTTAAGTCGGTGTTTGGCGGCAAATGCCGCCCTGCAAATAACATTTCTGTCATATGAAGAGTCCCAATAAAAACTGAGACTCTAACTTTCATTATTTATGTAATATTTGTTTCCTAGGGCAACATTTAATGATTTTATTGATAAGCTCAGGTAGAAAGTATTGTATTACTTTGCTTTACTGAAAGTGTTTTTATTGTCATTATTCACTTTTCTTTTTTTTTTTTTTTTTTTTTCATATGATACACTTATAACATTAACACGATATTTGTACAACAAAAACTCTTTATATTCTTTGAAGGTTCATTAAATATAGAAATAAGGTGTTGTCAGCCAGAGACTCTGAAATGAATGGCAGTGTAAAGTGAATTTCTTGCCACACAAATGGTTGGCATGGTGTATATGTAAATAATTTCCAGGTATATACCCAGCCTGGTCAGAGTAGATGCACATCACTTTCTAACATCTCAGTTCTGTTCATAATTTCTGCAGATAACATTCTCTTCTTTTTTGTTTTTTCTTGTTTTTTTTTTTTTGTTTTTTTTGGAGAGAAAATTAGGCTTGATGTTTCATGTGAATTGTCTGCTTAGCAGACAATTCACATGAAATACCAAGCCTTGCAGTATATGTTCTGTTATTCAAACACTTGTCCATACTGTTTTTGCCTAAATCTTGTTTTGTATGTGTTTTTATCACAAAATACATGGTTGAATCATTTTACCAAAAAAAAAAAAAAAATAAATAAAGAAATAAATAAAAATAAAAATCCCAGATCTGTCCATGTATATTCAATTTAACATGGGAATGCACATTTTCACAAGATGGTTAGAAGAGAGGTTATCTCATTTCTTTTTTTTTTTTTTTTTTTTCAAATATATGTGTATTCTCTGTAATATATATGCCCGACAGTGCAATTTATTTCTGGTCCTAGTCATTCAGAATATTGTTAGCTCAACAGTCATTAAACTAACCATATTTGAATATAAAAAAAAAAAAAATGATACATCCGTATCTTTGATAAAATACTTTGAGTAGCTTTTACAGTGCACTTTTTTAAATCCAAAAATACCTAAGTATTTACAACGATATGTAAAATATGAAATAGTGAAGTCAGTTTAAGTTTGTTAAGCTAACAATATGTTGAACAACTGGGCCCAGATGTTTTATTTATTGATTTGAACATTCCATGTACATATTAAATACTAAACCTTAAAAGACTTAGCAAAATTGTAGCATATATATATTTTTTTTTTCTTTTTTATGCCCCTGCCTATTCGAAGAATAGCGGAAGGGCATTAAGTGTTACCCCTGTCTGTCCCTTACGTAGGTACGTCCCAATTCGTGTCCGGGCCATAACTCCTAATCCGTATAGAATATATTTATTAAACTTTACAGGTGCATGCATGACATTGAGACAAGGAACAAGGAAGACAACTCTTGCTTGTTTGGTTTTTGAATTATCTGCCTTTGACTTAGTTCCATATAGTAAACCGTGTCCGGGCCATAACTCCTGAACAAGGAAGACAACTCTTGCTTGTTTGGTTTTTGAATTATCTGCCTTTGACAGTTCCATATAGTAAACCATGTCCGGGCCATAACTCCTAAACCATATGGAATATATTTATTAAACTTTACAGGTGCATGCATGACATTGAGACAATGTGTCATGAACAAGGAAGACGACTTTTGCTTGTTTGGTTTTTGAATTATCTGCCCTTGACTTAGTTCCATATAGTAAACCGTGTCCAGGCCATAACTCCTAAATCGTATGGAATATATTTATTAAACTTTACAGGTGCATGCATGACATTGAGATGATGTGTCATGAATAAGGAAGACAACTCTTGCTTGTTTGTTTTTTTAATTATCTGCCCTTGACTTAAATTAGTTCCATATAGTAAACTGTGTCTGGGCCATAACTCCTAAACCATATGGAATTTATTTATGAAACTTTACAGGTGCATGCATGGCATTGAGACGATGTGTCATGAACAGGAAGACAACTCTTTGCTTGTTTGGTTTTTGAATTATCTGCCCTTGACTTAGTTCCATATAGTAAACCATGTCCGGGCCATAACTCCTTAACTGTATGGAATATATTTATGAAACTTTACAGGTGCATGCATGGCATTGGGACGATGTGTCATGAACAAGGAAGACAACTCTTGCTTGTTTGGTTTTTGATTAGTCTGCCCTTTACTTAGTTCCATATAGTAAACTGTGTCCGGGCCATAACTCCTAAACTGTATGGAATATATTTATGAAATTTTACAGGTGCATGCATGACATTGAGACAATGTGTCGTGAACAAGGAAGACAACTCTTGCTTGTTTGGTTTTTGAATTATCTGCCCTTTACTTAGTTCCATACAGTAAACCGTGTCCGGGCCATAACTCTTAAACCTTATGAAATATATTTATGAAACTTTACAGGTGCATGCATGACATTGAGGTGATTTGTAATGAACATGGAAGGCAACTCTTGCTTATTTGGTTTATGAATCATCTGCCCTTGACTAAGTTCCATATGGTAAACTGTGTGTGGTCCATATCAACCTTAATAATCACTTCATGCTGTACCTGTCACAATTACATAGGTAACCTTTTTCTGAATGGCATTTTGGCGGGGGCATTCGTGTCCTATGGACACTTTTTCTAGTTTTTTTCAGAGAACATAAGGCTTGACATTTCAAGCAGACAATTCACTTAAAATGTCAACTATGTTCTCTGAAAAATAAAAAAAATGTCAATTGTGATTGGTACTTTAAGTGTTAATGTTATTTTTTATGCTGCATCATACAACATTGGCAAATTAGCCTTAACCGTTAAAGCGCCAAGAAAATCTGCATCTGAAAATGTCGTCTGCTTATGTTGTCTGCTGCATCTTCTTGCAAATTTTTCAAACTTGCATTTTGCATATAGGCAAACAGTGTGGACCCAGATCAGACTGCTCCTAAAGGAGCAGTCTGATCTGGGTCCACACTGTTTGCAACAATGACTTTTAAAGTAGCCGGCAGAAGACAAAGCAGATGACAATTGTTGTGATTGGCACTTTAAGGGTTAAGATACCTAAATTTTGGATGCTAAGGATTAACCATTAAACCATGTGACATTACAAGATGACAGAGTTATATTTTTCTTGTTCTTTAGATAAATAGTGAATCAATGTGAATTCTCTATTATTGTTTTCATAATTAGAATGTGACATTCCATGTGAATCATCTCCACAAATTGAATCATCTCCACAGGAGATGATTTACATGAAATTCTTTTTTCCTATTTTCTTTGAAAAGTAAAATATTTAAAATCTTGTTTACTAATATTTAAATTTGTTGCTTTAAGGGTTGATGGGTTAATAATAAAAATCTTATTGAATTAATACTAATTAAAATAATACTAATGATTTTCTGATGTAATAGCTACAATGAGAAACAGACAAGATCTTGATCAGTTATTGTGTTCAGCAGTGTCTGATCTGGATTTACACAGTTTGCTCATGCCTGCTCTCAACACTTCGGGTAAATGCAGAAGTTTAATGCTTACCATGTTGGGTAATAATTTCAGAGACAACTCTTTGAAACAATTTTATTTTTCTCAGAAAATAGGTTGAATTGTCAAAGCCTATTTTCTGGGAAAAATAAGAAAAATATCATCAGTTAGATGTATGCTGAATTTATCCCAGAGAGTGGTAAAGGTTAAACATTACAGGGAGTTAACTGTCCCCTGTGACATGTGCCTTATCTCTTTTGAATTATTGAACCTGATCGAATAAATGGTGTTAACCTGGTTGAATGATAAGTGTTACAGTTAACATTACTTAGTATTACAATGATCATTAATTGGGCTACGCCCTCGAACATGAGCAACATGCGCAAAATGCGCAGATTCAGATCATCCTGGGCATGTCCAAAATATCATCTGGGCCTTTGCTCTCCTTTACATTTTGTAGTATCCAGTGATTCTGTTAGTGGACAGTGAAGACCCTGATCAGACTGCGCTGATGCACAGTCTGATCTGGGCCTTTGCTGTCCGCATATGCCCAGAGATACATTTTTGAATGGCGCAGCCCAGTTAGTGTTACAATTAACATTGTTTGGAGTGGTGAATTAATATTCTGTATTAGTTGTCTAAATGGACATGTCACTTTATTTTATAATATTTGTCAGATGCAAGTAAATGTATTTGATATGTTTGTGACTACTTTCTTTTGCCTAAATTCGAAGTTGGACCCTTCCCAATTACCATATTTGATCTAGTAACTGCACATACCTCTATAAGTGCACAGTCAAGCAATTTCATAATCTTCAGATTACAGCCCATGTACTTTAATTGTGTTGCCTGTGTAGCATGGCAGATACATAGGGATCATGTTGGTTGGCAGCGGTGGAGTCGTCACACTTTTCGTTTCCGCTCAATAACTTTTAAAGGGATGCATTGATTTCATTCAAGCTTTGCGGAACTTTATGTCACTGTAAAATACAGGTCAAGTTTGATATTGGTAATCATTTGCCAATTTTTGCTGAGTTATGGCCCTTTTTCGACTTCTTTTTTGTTGTTTGTTTTTGCTCAATATCTTTTCAATGGATGCATTAATTTCATTCAAACTTTGCAGAACTTTATATCACTGTAAAGTACAGGTCAAGTTCGATTTAGGTAATCAGCTGCCACATTTTGGCTGAGTTATTGCCCTTTTTTGACTTAGTTGATATTAGTTTCCAATCAATAACTTTTGCAGGGATGCATTGATTTTATTGAAAGTTTGCAGAAGGATATATCATTGTAAAATACAAGTCAAGTTCGATATTTTAGTAATCATCCACAAAATTTTGGCCGAGTTATGGCCCTTTTTCGGCTTAGTTTTTGTTGGTGTGTTGATATTGGTTACCGCTCAATATCTTTTGCAGGGATGCATTGATTTTATTGAAAGTTTGCAGAAGGATATTTGTAGCCCCTTTTTGAAAAAGTGGTAGTATACTGGATTTGCCATGTCCTTCTGTCATTCTGTGATTCCTTGACTCCACGACTGTGATTCCGTGACTCTGTGACTGCAAAATTAATAAATGCATTTTGCTTAATAACTTTTATGTTTGTGGTCCTACTTCAATGAAACATACTACACTTGGTCTCTTAGATAAGTAAGGGGTAGTCGCAGAATAGTGGCCAAGGACCTATAACTCTTGGAGTTATGTCCCTTGGTAGGTTTTCAAAATTCAAAATGCATTTTGCTTAATAACTTTTATGTTTGTGGTCCTACTTCAATGAACCTTATACCACACTCGGTCTCGAAGGTAAGAAAGGTGTAGTGGCAGAATGGTGGCCAAGGGCCCATAACTCTTGGAGTTATGTCCCATGATAGGTTTTCAAATTTTGCCGTTCTTGAAAATTTTCGTAACAGATTTCTCGGGAACTATGAAAGCTAAATGCATTTTGCTCAAAAACTTTTATGTTTGTGGTCCTACTTCGATGAAACTTATACCACACTTGTTGTCTTAGGTAAGGAGGGTGTAATGGCAGAACAGTGGTCAAGAGCTCGTAACTCATGGAGTTATGTACCTTGGAAGGTTTTCAAATTTTGCCAGTCTTGAAAATTTTCATAACAGATTTCTCAGAACCTAAGAATGCTAGAAAGCTGAAAGTTCGTATAAACATGGACAATGACTGGATGTATCGTGTGTACCGGAATAGGGGCAAAGGGTCCATAACTCTTGGATTTATGTCCCTTGGTAGGTTTTCAAAAAATTAAAATCCATTTTGCTTAATAACTTTATGTTTGTGGTCCTACTTCGATGAAACTTATACCACACTTTGTTTCAAAGGTAAAGAAGGTATAATGGCAGATTAGAGGCCAAGGACCTATAACTCTTGGAGTTATGTCCCATGGTAGGTTTTCAAATTTTGCAATTCTTGAAAACTTTTGTAACAGATTTCTCAGGAACTAAGAAAGCTAGAAAGCTGAAAGTTCATATAAACATGAACAATGACTGGATGTATCATGTATACCAGAATAAGGGTCAAGGGTCCATAACTCTTTGAGTTATGTCCCTTGGTAGGTTTTCAAAAAATAAAATGCATTTTGCTTGATAACTTTTATGTTTGTGGTCTGTCTTCAATGAAACTTCTACTACACTTGGTCTCTAAGGTAAGGAAGGTGTAGTGGCAAAATTGGTGGCCAAGGGCCAATAACGTTTTGAGTTGCGTCTCTTGGTAGGTTTTCAAATTTTGCCATTCTTGAAAACTTTTGAAACAGATTCCTCAGGACCTATGAAAGCTAGAAAGCTCTGATAGCGCTGCAGCAGGGCTATAGTCAGATCCTCTGACAGCTCTAGTTCATTGTAAAATACAGGTCAAGTTTGATATTGGTTATTAGCCACAAAATTTTGGCCAAGTTATGGCCCTTTTCAACTTAGGTTTTGTTGTTGGGGTAAATACAAGGTAAAGATATTGTTTCCCCTCAATAACTTTTGAAGGGATGCATTAATTTCATTTGAAGTTTGCAGAATGGTATATCATTACAGCATAGAGGTTGTTTGATTTTGGTAATCATCCTAAACAATACTGCCTAATTATAGCCCTTTATTTACTTGATTAATAAAATTTAGACAAGGTAGTGAGGTGTTGCTTTAGGGATAGGAGCAATTATTAGGACATTTTTTTTTTTTTTTTGTTTGTTTGTTTCCATATCAAATGGTTGGCGCTTAAAGCAAGTGACAGATCCTATTTGCGGTCTTTTTTGTAAAGGCATATGTTTTTATACCCCCTGCAAACTGTGTTTGTGAGAGTATACTGTTTTCATGTTGTCTGTCAGTATATCTGTTCCTCTGTTATGTTTTGAACCTTGGGGAGGTATCTAATATGCACTGCATATTGATATTTCCTGTTGGTACCCATTTGAATTGCCTCAACAAGCTTAGGCAATTCAAATGACTACCAGCAACTTAAAAACACATGTTGTTGGTTCTCAGTTTAATTGCTTAAGACAAGTTGAGGCAATTCAAATGAGTACCAACAACATAATTATGCTTCATAAGGAAAATCAGAAACAAAATCACATAAGTATCATTTGGGGGTGGTTGGGTGTGGTGAAGGTGTCGTGTTTCTATTATGTCACCAGGGCATCCAACTGATATTGGCTTACAGTTGGGCAAGGCCTGCTATCCTTGTAGCAGGTAAGGATAGAGGGAGAATGTTTTTATTTCTTCTGTTTCATCACTTTTATTCCTGTTCCTTTTTCTTCCCTGTCTCTCTCTTTCATCTCCTCTACTAATTCTTCTATCTCTTTTTTCACTTTCTCTGGAAGATGACACAAATTGACCCACAAAGGTTGACATGTCGCTAAACCCCAACACATAAGCATCATTAAATGTGCCCCTCATGAAGTCCAACAACATATGCTGTTATAAGGAAAGACAGAAACAAAATCACATAAGCATTCTTAAATGTGCTCTGCATGAAGTCCACTAATGATCTTTCTTTAAAGTGTGCCCTTTTTAGGTAGATAATTACTGCTTAGATGGATATTTATGTCCCCCCTCACTGAAGGGTGGGGGGACATATTTTTTTTGGGATGGATCCTGTTGGCGTCGGTGTAAAACTTGTCCACTCTGTAACTTGAATACCCTTTGGAATATTTTGATGATACTTGATAGAAATGTAGAACATGGACAAGACAACGTGTTGCATACAAGAATGACAACTCTGGCTTTCTTATCTTACTTTTAGAGTTATTTCCCTTTGTTTTGTTTGATGAAGATTTTGTGTCTGCTCTGAAACTCGAATACCCTTCAGAATATTTTGATGGTACTTGGTAGAAATGTAGAACAGGATGAGACGATGTGTTGCATACAGGAATGACAACTCTGCCTTTCTTACTTCTGGCGTTATCTCCCTTTGTTATTGTCACACCTGCTTGTAGCAGGCTGCGACATAGGAGTTCGAATTTCTGTCTGTCCATCTATCTGTCCGTCTGTCAACATTTACATAGAGTCTAGCATTTAAGTAGATTTCTCTGAAACAGTGAAAGCTGCGAGTGTCAAACCTTGCATAGTAATTGTCCTCGATATACTCTTCAAGCATGCACTATGACTTAGTGTCCTTGACCTAAATTTTGCGCTAGAGTGACATTGTTTTGATTTTACGTCGTCTAGCATTATTTATGTCGAGTCTAGCTTTAATGTGTGTTTCTCTGAAGCGCTGATAGCTGCGAGTGCCAAACCTTGCATAGTAATTATCCTCGACATACTCATCAAGCAAGCACTATGACCCGATGCCCTTGACCTAGATTTTACGCTAGAGTGACTTTGTTTTGATTTTATGTCGAGTCTAGCATTATTTACGTTGAGTCTAGCATTAAAGTGTGTTTCTCTGAAGCAGTCATAGATGCGAGTTTCATACCTTGCATAGTAATTGTCCTCAACATACTCTTCAAACACATAAGTACTACGACCCGATGCCCTTGACCAAGATTTCGTACTTGAGTCAATATGTCATGATTTTACGTCGAGTCTAGCATGAAAGTGTGTTTCTCTGTAGCGGTGATAGCTGTGATGGTCAAACCTTGCATAGTAATCTTACTTGCCATCATCTACAAGCAAGCACTATGACACAGTGCCCTTGACCTACATTTCAGGCTCCATTGGCTTTGTCTTGATTTTACATTGAGTCTAGCATTTAAGTGCATTTCTCTGAAGCGGTAATAGCTCTGAGTGACAGACCTTGCACAGTAATTGTCCTCAACATACTCTTCAAGCATGTGCTATGACCCAGTGCCCTTGACCAAGATATCGTGCTCGAGTGTCTTTGTCATGATTTTACCTCAAGTCTAACATTTAAGTGCCATTCTCTGCAGCAGTGATAGCTGTGAATGCCAAACCTTGCATAGTAATTGTCCTTGACATACTCTTCAAGCACCTACTATGCCCAGTACCCTTGACCTTGATTTCGCACTCCCAGTGGTTTTGTCATCATTATTTTACGTGGAGTCTAGCATTAAAGTGCGTTTCTCAGAAGAGGTGGTAGCTCTGAGTGGCAGACCTTGCATAGTAATTGTCCTCGACACACTCTTCAAGCACACACTATGACCCATTGCCCTTGACCTAGATTTCCCACTCGATTGACTTTGTCATGATTTTACGTTGCGTCTAGCATTAAAGTGTGTTGCTGTGAAGCGGTGATAGCTGCAAGTGTCAAACCTTGCATAGCAATTGTCCTCGACATACTACAAGTACACACTATGACCTTGTGCCCTTGCCCTAGATATGTTTTTATTTCTAGACATATTCTTCAAGTACACACTATGACCCAGTGACCTTGACCTAGACTAGATATCGCGCTCGAGTGACTTTGTCATGTTTTAACGTTGAGTCTAGCATTAAAGTGCATTTCTCTGTAGCGGTGATAGCTGCGAGTGTGAAACCTTCCATAGTCCAAGCACCCACATGACATGTGTCCTTGACCTAGATTTCGCGTTCCAGTGACTTTGCCCCTTTCGCTACTTCAAGAAGGACAGTTGTCAGTTTCTGGCGAACGAATGTGCACAAGTACTGGTTAACCTTATGATGGTTAACATTTCTGCAAAGTAATTTCTAAAGCCATCAAAGAATGACAGTTATGGATGGGGCACGAAAAATAGACCCATTTTGGACTTTTGAACTCTAAGTGTAACCTTGATCTTGGACTTGGGTCTTGTGCGCGACACACTCTCTCATGATGGTTAACATTTCTGCAAAGTAATTTCTAAATCTATCGAAGAATAACAAAGTTATGGACCGGACACGAGTTTGGCAGTACACACACACACACACACACACACACACAGGGACAGGGTAAACACTATATATACGCCCGCCCACCATTGGCATGAGTATAAAAAGAATCAATGAAACTTTTACAACTATCTGTACTTAAGGGTAGTGTTAAAATTTGTTTGCTCTCCCTTTGGAAAATTGGTCAACTTTAAAAGGGCGCCTAAGGAGCAAATGTTTTCGTTTTAGAACTGTCCCATTTTCAGACAAATTCTGGTGTACTGGAAGCTGAGACGGCAAACAGGAAGAAACAAAAGTTGTCTCGTTGGTCCAACATGGCGGAAAATATACCCAGTGTATCTATTCCCCTCAACTCCATTATTTGACAAATATTCACTACTCACGGCATATGTGAACAGCGATTATCCAGGCCAGTCTGTCAGTTTGGCATCAAAGACAAATCAGGGCCCAGTTGTTCAAAGCTAACGAAGTCGTTAGTTAACGATTCGTTAAAATTTACATCGAGTGATACGCAAATACGCTGAAGGTTTTCGCTGAAAAAATGTGAGTAGCTTTTGCAAACTACTCACATTTTTTCAGCAAAAAATATCAGAATATTGTATATTGAATCCGCAGTTGAAAACAGTTAACGAAATGACCCTTAACGAGCTCGTTAAGCTAACGACGCTTTGAACAACTGAGCCCAGGACCGTTACATTTTATCAGAATCTAACCCTAAAAGTGCCATTCAGAACTGCAGCAGACGACATTCTATTTTTTTTTTTTTTTTTTTTTTTTTTTTTAATTTAATTTATTTTTTGATGTAAATAAGGCTTGACATTTCATGTGAATGATCCATTTAGATGATTCACATGAAATATAAAACTTTTTAATGCAGAATGATACAAAAGGACACATTTTAGAATTTCGTCTCCGACAATTTCGTCTCCGACAATTTCGAATAGTGCCTAACAGTATCAAATGGTTCTGCAGGCGAAATGTAAATGAGACCTTCGTTATCATAGGACGATTTTCCTGTGGCACGCTTCACATCAAATATGAGCTGTATGTTATATGTGATCAGCAAAATCCCTGATCAGACAGTGCAGATGCGCATTGGCATATTTCACAGTATCCAGTGATGCAGCAGTAAAAACAGCGGATACGTAAGACTCACCTGGGCTGTCGTCCGCATACACATGTATGTGATGGAAATCTTTTTCATGATACGGATCATAAATGAGAAAAAGAAAAACCTAAACGAACAGCATAGACCCAGATCAGCATGTCCAGCCACGCTGTTTCATCCGTCTTCACTGTTAGGTGGCGTATTTTACAATATTCAGCTATTCTCTACGCGAGACATCGAACGAGACGATTCTGTTACGTTGAACAACAGACGATAAAGGTGGATATAAAGCTTAGGAAATTCGTTTCAGGACCTCTACTGTTTTGACTTCTGACTTGATACGAGGGTCAGTCAGAAAGTTCTGACAATGGTCATAACATTTTTGTCCATTATATTTCACACACTGTGGCTTTTATACTTCGCGAATCAAATTACGTGAAGAACGCGCGTGCGCCTTATAACGTCACGTTGACGTCACTTCATTTGCACGCTCTTGGAACGTCATGGTCGCGGTAAGCGTAGAAGAACAACGGTCATACATAAAAATTGAATATTTAAGAGGGAAATCGGGAAAGAAATTCATGGAAATTTATGTGAAGCTTGTGGAAATAATGCACTGTCTTTTAAGACAGTCTACAGATGGTTAGCACGTTTCTCGGCGGGGAAAACTGACATTTCGGATGAAGCTCGCAGTAATAGGCCTCATGAGGCTACAGATTCCTATCACATCGAAAAATTGAAGGAAGTCCTTGATGAAGACAAAAGGTTGGCATGTGATGAAGTAGCGGAAAGTGTCGGGATAAGTCACGGGTCGGCTCATGAAATTACAACACTGCATTTAAAAATGAGACGGATTGCCGCTCTTCCTGACGCGTGATCAAATGTAAGAAAGGGTACGGCTTGCAGAAGAACATATAAATCAGCATGAAAAAGAAATGAAAATTTTTAAATTACATTGTGGCTATAGATGAAACATGGTTGCGTAGTTATAAGCCGGAGTTAAAAGTCTCAATCTACTGAATGGCATTCTCCAGCCTCGCCGAGGCTTGCAAAGTTTCGTAGAAAACAAGGAAATTTAAAGCAACTATTGTGCTTTCGACATCTTTCAGAAAGTCGTTTTTTTGTTTGGTGCTTTACACAGAAGAAGTAAATTTGCAAACTTTTGTAATGATTTAATGCAAAACCATTTGTCGTAACTACCTATGCACAAAAAGTTTCATTCAAGCCATTGTTTTTTTGAAAAATCAAATATTTTCACTTTTTCCCATTATAAAAATGAATGCAAATTATGCAGAAATCTGTATGGTAGGTAACTTTGAGGCAGATTTTCGACAAGTTCCGCTTGTTCAATTTTTCTGAAATTTTCACAATATTGTTATGAAACATCAGTAATGCAAATTCAGCAAAGAAAAGTAAAAATTATATTCTTGGACAAAAATTCCAAAAAAAAAAAATCACTTAACTATAGAAATTGCATAGGTCACACTAATTTTTGGCCGTAATTTAATTTTTGGGTAAATGTTTGAGAACAAAGCACAAAAACAGAAAGGACAAATGGTTTCTGATAAGATGGTCAATCAGAACAAAACATATTCATTTAAAATAAAACGCCAAGCAAAAAACATCTTTCCGAGAGATGTCGAAAGGACAGTAGCAATTTTTGCATATGACAATAGCGGTTTACTCACGACAGATCATGTTCCAGTTGGAGAAACTGTTAATGGAGAGTATTATTCAAACTTTCTCAGAAAAAAAATGCGACCAGCTATGCGTAAGAAAACGCCTAGCGCTATTAAAAGCCGGACCGATACTGCTGCACGACAACGCAACACCACATAAATCATGGCATGTAACGTCAGTAATCGACGAATATAAGTAGGAAACTTTGAAACACCCTGCTTATTCTCCGGATTTGAGTCCTTGTGATTTCGGTCTCTTCCCAGAATTAAAAAAGCCGTTAAGAGGAATAAGATTTGAAGACTTAGATGAGCTCAAAATTGCCGTGGCCAGGGAGGTTCGACGTATCTTCTCTGGTTGCCTAGCAACCGGAATCGGATACTTACCGACCCGATGGAACGCAGTCATCGAACGCGGGGGAAATTACTTCGAAGGATTCTAGCTACGGTAGGTCTCTACAATTTATTGGTTTCTTGTACCAAGACCATTGTCAGAATTTTCTGACTGACCCTCGTACTACATCTCTTTGATGCGATGCAAACGCGGGGAAAGAGTTCTTATATCACAAGCGAACGTCAAAGGCATTACTTACCTGCGCAGCCGCACAGTCTGATCAAGACATTCTCTGTTCATCAACTTATTCTGCAATACATGTATTTTTTTTTTTTTTTTGCAAACGGACGAGTCCTCTGTCAGACTGCGGGAAAGTGCAGGTTCGCATATAGCATAGACGGTTATTTTCAGAGGAAGTAGTATATACAATGGGGTTTCTGGACCCAGATCCCCATTGTATATACTACTAAGGATGTTCCTAAATTATGACTGAAGTAATAACTATCATTTCATGTTAATATTATTTTCATGGCACATCAAATCCGGTACGGTTACCTTTACTTTTTCCATTATAAAAGCTGCAATATAAAAATATCCATGCATGCATGAGTCCATGCATGCACGAAAGACGAAATACATGCCTGCATTCATGCATACATAATTACGTACATACATAAAGGTATATGGATGAATGCATGACTGCATAGATAAAACATACAAGAGCATACTAAAACTAATAATAATTATTATTATTATTTCCGAATATGTTCCTAAATTATGACTAATTTAGCCCATTGTAGTCTGGAGACCCCTAAAAATGGTAATTAGCAAACAGTGCAGACCCAGATCAGACGCCGCAGAACGCGGCATCTGATCAGGGTCTCCACTGTTTGCAAATAGTTCAACCATTTTCCTCTCAGAATATCTAAATCATATATATAGCTTAACTTACCTAAAAAGGAAATAAGAATCTTCCAATATATAATGTGGGGGAGTTCATTCAGTCTACAATGGGTTAATAACTATCATTTTATGCAAGTACCATTTTCATGGCACATCATATTCGGTATGGTTGCCTTTACTTTCTTCCATAATTATGAAAATTTTGAGAGAAAGAGCAGGTACAGAGAAGAAAAAAATATCTAATGAATCTACAGCATCCGGTAGTGTAAGACGTTCACCCATTCAAGTACTAACAGGGTTGGCATTGCTTAACATTATCGAAAAGACGAGAGCTCTTTGTTTTCACCCGATACGGACAGACTTTTGCAGAAGTGTACAAAATAAGCATTTTATAAACTTCAGGAGCCAGCATGCGTTTCGCACATTATGGCCATTTGAATCATTGTTGTAAACTGAACCACATCCCTACATTAATTGAAAATTTG
The DNA here is from genome assembly GCA_964016985.1 of Anodontia alba. Classification (NCBI taxonomy): domain Eukaryota; kingdom Metazoa; phylum Mollusca; class Bivalvia; order Lucinida; family Lucinidae; genus Anodontia; species Anodontia alba. Next base: position 13,294,793 of record OZ024836.1, on the reverse strand, counting down.
ATTTGTGTAACCTACGAGGGGTGATCAGAAAATACACGGGAAAATGCTTTAAATTCGTTATCGTATTATTTTTATTTATTTATTATTATTATTATTTTTTTATTTGCTGAAAATCTGTGTGAATATACACTGAATCAATTTACATTATAAAAAAATCACATCTGTATCTTGCATGTGTAAAAAAGTTATTGTTACTAAGGTAATGCCACCGAGCCAACACCGGCCCAAAACATTATAACGTCAACGTACCTGTTCTTGATAATTGTTCCGCTAAAAGCACTCAGTTCTTTTAAAAATACTCCCCGTTAAATGAGATACACCTTCTGCACCGTTTAAGCCATGACTCGACAAAACACCGTCTAAATGAATTCAGTTGTACCCCAGCAATCACACAACGTGGTTACAACGTCATTACAACGTCACTGCAACATCACGACGTTGCAGCGACGCTGTAACGACGTTGATACAGCGTTGTGTGTTTGCTGGGATGTTGGATATAGCCGCCTGCACTGCCGCTGAAAGTTCATGAGTGTCATCAAATAGTATTCCTCTAAGGTAGGACTCCATTACCGGGAAAAAAGAAATCACATGCAGGGTGACAAATCCGGGCTGTACGGTGGATGACTCAGAAGTTCAAACCCTAGTTGGTGTACAGCGGTCTGTGTTGTTGCTGCTCGATGAGACGGTGCATGGTGAAATATCACGGATAATAGTAGTGCGGATCTCTTTTTGCGCATTGCACGAATGGTCTCGTTCGCACAGGAACCTCTTATACATAAAAAAAGTTATTGTGGATGAAGTAAAGATATGGACCGGACACGAAAATTAGACCCTATTCTTGACGTTTTACCTCTAAGTGTGACCTTGACCTTCGAGCTACGGACCTGGGTCTCGCGACATATTGTCTTATGATGGTTAACATTTCTGCAAAGTAATTTCTAAATCCATCAAGGAATGGCAGTTATGGACGGGACACGGCAGGGCTCGAACCCCCATCCTCCTGATCACCAGTTAGACGTGCATCCAACTGAGCCACCGAGGATTGCGTATAAACCGAACAACAGAGACCTTGTCAGAACGGAATTATTTCAACGCACGCTCTTCTTAGTGTCGCTTCCAAAATAGGGGTTACTCTTAAAGGAAAGAATTTGCTCCTAGAGGGAGCATATTTTATCCTTTAAGAAAAGCCTCTATTTTGGAAACGATGAATCATTTCCTATAACAGCAGCCCCTACAGTAACGAAGCAAAACACATCAAAATTCCCTCATTAACCCGTTGTAGACTGAATGAACTCCCCCACACTATATATTGGAAGAGTCCAATTTCAATTTAAGGTAGGCGAGGCTATGAGATTTAGATATTCCTATGTAGAGAAAAATGGCTGAAGTATTTGCAAACAGTGAAGACCCTGATCAGACGCCGCGTTCTGCGGCGTCTGCTCTGGGTCTGCACTGTTTGCCAATTACCCCTTTAGGTGTCTACCTACAATTGATTGAGCACTTGAAAATAATACCTGCTTTTGTCAGTTCCAAATGTTTTCTTTCTTATTATGGTATTATGGTCTAAAATTGCGTACACCAAGGTTTCTCACAAAATGGTAAACTCAAACAATGTAAACGCAGGTCAGGAGCTGTCTTAGCAGGGTCTACATTGTTTACCATTCCACTGTGTAACTACATAAAAGCAAATGTTTGGCAAAAATAGGGTATAAATTTTAAGTGTCCGAAATTTTATATAATTTACCGTATTCAAAATTGGTTTAAACAATATTTTATTTCAATTTGTCAAAACATTTACATTTAAGTACATAGACAGAATACAATAGCACAATCATACAGGATTTGAAAACAAGCATATCATGCTTCTTTGAATCATCTCCTGCAATTAAGTTACATTTTGAATGGAGTATGTTTAACTTATACTACATCCGTAAACATTTTTCATGAATAATTCAATGTTCAATTCAATAATAATGAAAGCAAGATAGGAAGAAAGAGAAAGAAAAGAAGAAGATTAAAAAAAGAAAGAAAAGAAAGAGAAGAAGAAAGGAAGATAGGAAAAGAAGTCTGCGCGACGATAATTAGTAATAATGGTAACAGTCGTGATCAGTGTCGTGGAACATCAGTAAGTACGCTTGTTGATTACTGTAACATACCATTTCCAGGTTAAATCCAAAAGTCTAATTATTTGTTGAAAATCGTTTGGTTTGTTGTATATATTTATGAACTGCCCTGAAAATGACTTCATTACCTTCTTCTGATAATGTATCATCCCCGAACAAAAGAACAGCTTCCGATGGTTCAACATAATTGCTAACTGTAAGCAATAATTCTCTACGAAAGGCATTGAACTTCGGACATTTAAAAAGGAAGTGAGAAGTATTTTCCACAGCTCCACAGGTACAATATGATTCGGGGATCAAATTTCTCCCATACAAGTGAAACTTTAATGTACTGCATTCAGTTCTTAATCTTGTATGAAGTATCTGATTACCTCTGTCGCCAAAGAAGTAATATTTAGGAATTTTCGGGGTATTTCTCTCAAATTTATATTTAAAAGAGGTCAGTGTCTGTGCTGATTTTACATCAGCGGGAAGATTGTTCCACTCTCGAATCGTAGAAGGAAGAAATGAGTCAAAATACAGTCTAGAATTTGCATGAACCTGTTGATAATTATCAGCATTACGAAGGCTGTAGGGAGTCTCATTCCCTACTGGAGCCAAACCATTCTGCATTTTGTAAAACAAGAATAATTTGTGACGTTTCCTTCTTTCAGCCAACCTAATTCTCTATAAAGTTTATCAGTTGCAACCAGTTTTGTGGTTCCTGAAACGATCCTTCCCGCTTCAGTCTGTATTTTTTCTAATTCATTAATTTGTTGTTGGGTACAGTTGTCCCATACAACGTCTGCATATTCTAAAAGTGGCCTTATAAATGAAAAGTAAATGGTTTGTAGAGATTTCCTGTCCATTGTAAATTTCATCGATCTTAGCAGGTGTAAACGAGACCAAGCTTTTTCTTGAATATAGTTCAAATGTATTTGCCAGTCACATTTATCTGAGAAATAAATTCCCAAGTGCTTGTGAAACTGGACTTCTGGAATTGGGACATGATTGAAAAATAAAGTACGATGATTAAGTCTACATAGTCTTCGTGATATCAGCAATGCTTCGGTTTTCTTAGCATTAAAACCTACTAGTCATTTGGCAGCCCAGTGTGCAATACGTTCAAGGTCTATGTTTAAAATTTGCGCAGCTGAATCAGGAAAGTCAACAATGATATAAATCGTAGTATCATCTGCGAATAATCTTATGTTAGAATGAATTTCATGGACAATATCATTGATATACAGCAAGAACAGAAACGGTCCGAGAATGGAACCTTGGGGAACACCGGCTTTGATCTCAACCCACTCAGAACAACCACCAGGAATAGTTACCCTCTGAAATCTGTTAGAAAGATAACTATCGAACCACTTATGTAGATTTCCAGTAATTCCATAGTGATAAAGTTTTGCTAGAAGACCCCGATGCCATACCCTGTCGAAGGCTTTACTAATATCGCAAAATACCACACGAACTTCCTTGCCTTCGTCTAGGGCATGACAGAATGTATTGTACAAGTCAACTAACTGGTTTACTGTTGAATCACCGCGTGTAAAACCTGATTGAAATGGTGTTATTATATTATTCTCTAGGACAAAGTTATGAACGTGCTTGTGTACTAATTTTTCTAATGCTTTACCAACAGAGCTTATTAGCGAAATAGGTCTATAATTTACAACATCAGTTTTATCGTCTTTCTTATGAATAGGACTTACGTTTGCTCTTTTCCATATATCAGGTATTTGAGTATTCAAAATTCAATATTAAAGGCTCCATATTCCTCAAATTAGACATTTTATTAGCCAAAAAAAAGTTTAATATATTAAATTGATATATGGTATTAATGCAATAATAAAATGTGGCACCTGACAGCCTGTAAAATTTCATTTAGTCTCTCGTCCTTGAAATGAAATGATTTTTTTTTTATCGTATCTCTGAATTAATGTTGCCAACATTAATTCAGAGATACGATGAAAAAGCATTTCATTTTTAATCCAGTTCAAAAACGAGAGACTAACTAAAATTTTACAGGCTGTCAGATGCCACATTTTATGATCGTATCAATACTATACATCAATTTATTAAACCTTTCTTGGATAAAAAAAAAAAAAAAAAAAAATGTCTATTTTTTGAGGAACATGGAGCCTTTGTGAGAACTACTTCTTATTTATTGCAACTGCTTTAGATTTGTTATTCTTTTACACGTGTTATGTGGGGAAATATAGCGTGTGTAGCTAATTGTCTATTGTTAAATTTGAAACCGACGGAAAATAAATAAAATATTTTATCTTGTTTCTTGTACAGGGCCAGTTGGTAGGATCGTCTTGCTGCTACAGCAGACCAAAGATACACACATGAAAATTTTATTAACATTTGCATTTCAGTGTTACGTTATTTTAAAGATCAAGGAATTAGCGTCAGCTTTGGTGGTAACAACGGCCGGGGTGTAAACTCCGGGCACTTGCTCCAATGAATTATAAAGAAAGATATTTCGAGTGCTCGAGATATTGTGTCGACTGCTCAAGATATATGCAGGGCTCTCGAGGTATTAGGTCGAGCGCTCGAGATCGTTAACCCATTTTAGCCTGGAGAACCCCAAGAGGGTAACTGGCAAACATTGCAGACCCAGATGTCGCAAAATGTTGCGTCTGATTAGGGTTTCCACTGTTTGCAAATAGTTTAGCCATTGCTCCCCATGTATCAAAATAATGAAGGCCGACATACCTAAAACTGAAATTTGACTCTTCCAATATATAGCTTGGGCGAGTTTATTCCGTCTAAAATGGGTTAGAGAAGTAAAATATAAGCGCGTGTCCTTAAAGTACCACCATAGCTGTGTTTTATTCGCGAAATACTTGTTTTTACGCTGGAATTATTCACTCCCTTTATCGCGCCTCAACCGACTAATCTATCTAGCTCTTATAAATGGGTTAATCAGGTTGTAATCGTAAATATCTTGGTATAAAATTGGAGCCAAACTTTTTTTTTTTCTCGCATGATTTAATTAAAATATATACATTTCTGAATATAGGTTGTCATATCATTAAATTTTAATGTTCATTTTGGCGAATCTTTACTATTAAGTACAACCTGATTACCCAAATGCTTGCGCGAATGTAAAATAGGATCGACCAAATTCATTCATTGGTCGGCGCCCGCTATATAACCGCAAAAAAAGCCTATAAACAGTCTCTTTTACAGTTAGTCAATAACGAGAGAGGACTGAGTCATTAGTATTGTTTTGTTTGTATGACTGAACAAGTGAGTTGTACTTTATTTATATTTTCCTGTCAGTGCTGTCATAATTTTATCGAATGTAGTTTATTTAGCAAAGAGTTAAGTCAAATGCATGCTCAGCGTTTTTTCTTTGTATTGGTTTAGATTCTTATTCCTGCAACCACTTTCAGTTTGAAGCTGATAAAGGGGATCCTAATGGAAGGACGATGACCTTATATAAGGCTGTCATCGAGTCGTATGCGCTGTCTACTAAAATATCTTCGAAGAAAAAAGTATTAAGCATTCTTACGTATGATTATTATTATATTAATAGAAAGCGCACGATTTGCTTCCAAGGAAGAGTTTTGGTAATTGCAATGCAAATGAATTTCGACGTTTAGCATGCTGGGAAAAATTAAGCAGGCGGCACATAATTGTTTCTTCCTTATTTCTTCCATAAGTAGGCCCTGACATTTCATGCAAATTGACTCCTAAAGAGAAGACAATTTACACGAAACGTCAGAGTCTATTTTCTGGAAAAAAAAAATAAGAAAAATATTTATTTGTCTGCTGAATTAGCCAAGAGCGTGATAAGGTTAATATAGTTTCCGTAAACAAATACGATTCCAAGGTTGCTTAATACGTCATTTTATTAATACTCGGACCGCGGTTAAAGGTGGCTCTTGCGCTTCGAACAAATTCGCCTGACGGCCCCAAAATGGATTTTTACAAATGCGCATGCATGCTAATCCGGATCTTTATTGATAGTACGTTAATTTTATATTTTGTTAATTTGAGGTACGGATACCTTAGTTTCGATTGATACATATTCTAATTTTTCATTTTCATTAATTTATGCCAGAATCTGAATCATGCCAGGATCTGCGGACTTGAAGGTAAAGGACACAGAATTAGTGCCAGAAAAAGTGACATTAAATGGACGGAATGGCAGCTCAAATTCACTGGGTGTAAGATCGACTTCCTCAAATTCTCTGGGTGTGCGATCGACTTCCCCTAAAGAGCCTCGCTATAAGCGTCTCATCGATCGCATACAGAAGCGGATAGATCGGGGCGAGCGCTGGTTTTCTTTGGAATTTTTCCCACCAAAGACATCTAATGGAGCTGTCAACCTTCTTTCCAGGTAACATTTTATCTGCTCCTCAAAAATACATGCTTGGGATAACGCTTGTTTGTGTACTGCCTGGACTCGCGCGAATGTATGTCACTGGGACGTGTCTAAAAATAGATGTGAAAAATTCCTGCCTGCATTGTGGGATTTGTGTTGGTTGAGGGTTATTGGAGCGTGACGAACTGTCAAAACCGATTCACAGATCACTGTTTTTTGTTTTTGTTTTTTATTGACTCGTGAATATTTTGAATGCGTTCAGTTATTCATTCATTGTTAGTCTTTCGACGGTTTGCATATTTACGGGGCTAAATGGAGATAATTGCTGCTCACTAATAATTATTGATAAAAAAGATTGTCCCCAAATTTGTTGCCATAATCAGGGCCTGGGATGTGGTGTGAGGGAGGAGGTTGGTACTGATGCTGAACATAAGAACCTTGGCGTTTCTGTTAGAGGTAATAACTTGGGTACCTTTTAGGCCAGGAAGTTGAAATTTGGTGTGCTGCTTACATGGACCAAAGCCTTCAACTCTATGCTTCAGTTTCCCCTGGGTGAGGCTAACCTTGGGGGGTGGTGGTGTGTGTGTGTGTGGGGGGGGGGGGGGGTGAATTGTGTACTAAGACAGCAAGACTAGGCATATTATTCACATTAAATGCCAAGCCTTTTCTCAGAAGAACAAAACAAAAAGCAAAGCATATCAAAATGTTGTCTGTTGCAGTTGTGATTGACATTCTAAGGGTTGATTTAGGATACCTCAAAAATGCAGTGTGTCTGGCCATTTTCAATTATACATAAAAAAAAAAAGAAAAATCTTCAGAGATTTTACACCTTTTTTTCACCGAAAGTCATGTATTTTTTTTGCTAAAAATACATTATAAAGACACTTATTGTGGGAACTCCTCAGTGCCTTACAAAACACTTCTGATGAGTTACCGCAACAAACATTTATTTTTTCAAAGGTTCATTCTTGTTATCTCAAACACTGTTAACTCAAACTACTGCCTAAGTCAAACTTAATTTTGGATAATGTTGGTTTAGCCTCACATTTCAGGTCCTGTTACCTCAAACTACTGTTATTTTAAACTGAAAATTCTGGTCCATAGAGTACATGTACAGAGATGGGAAACTTACGGATTAATCCTGATTTTAGGATTAAGTACTTTACATTTTAAGCATGTATTTTCACTTGTTCACAAGACCATCTGGTAATGTCAAGTAGTTTTTTGGGTTAATAATATATGCCTGAAATAACTTTAATATAACTAATTATTAAACTAAGGGGGGTATCCACGTAGTAATTTTCATATTCTCAATAAAAACCTATGTTGTTGGTACTCATTAGAAGTGCCTCAGTGAGGCACTTCTAATGAGTACCCACTACATATGTATTTATTGAGAAATAAGAAAAAAATATTAGTAGGTTTTTGACTGAAGTTTTAGATTTCAGCATTGATTATTAGAGACTATTTTCATACCTGCATATATACATGTAACAAGAGTTCCCTGTAGATTTATCTGACTTACTTTTAATCTTTAAGGTTTGAGCGTTTTGGAAGAGGGAAGCCCCTGTTCTGTGACATCACATGGCATGCCAGATCAGATCCTAGTAATCTCGAGAAGCCAACCAGTACTACTTGTATTGCTTCAACGATGTTAAATTTCTGTGGACTGGAGACCATGCTGCATATGACATGTGCTAATCAAACCAAAGATGAGGTCATACAGAATCTGCAGAAGGCAAAATCTCTTGGAATCCGAAACATTCTAGCCTTGAGGGGTGGTAAGTTTGTTTTTTTTTTTTTGTAATATGTCTGTATTAAAAAATCCTATTAACTTCTGTCTTCTGTAACTGCACAGATGTTTACCAGCGCCTGTTGGAACTGTAGCAGACAACAGTTTTTATCTTATTTTTTTTTTTTTTCTCGAGAAAACATCTTGACAATTCATGAGAATTGTCTGCTTGGCAGACAATTCACATGAAATGTCAATATTTAAAAAAAAAAAAAAAAGATTTGTCTGTTATAATTTTGCTTGGTGCTTTAAGGGTCAATCTGTGTACGTGTATACAAGGTATTGTAGTCCCTTCAGTCCTTACAATGGGCATCCTTTTCTCACCTCATGTTTGATTAATTTTACTCTGACTTCCAGAATGATGACTTAACAAACATATAGCTTTAAATATTTCTGATGGGTACCCTGACGACCCTTAGTCTGTTGTTGTGGAGGAATAAGAAAAAAAACTATTTAGCTGATAACCCCTCTTATTACATGTAGGAGAGGCATTTCTAATGAGTACTGACAACATATGTTTTCTTGGAGGGATAAGAAAACTATTAATACTTTTCAGTTGGAAAAAAAGCACCTTATCTCCAGCTATGCTTTAAAACAAAAATATGTAATTCTTAACCCTTATCCTGCTGAACCCGGGTATACTCTGTCTTTGCGAACAGTGTAGCTGCAGATCAGTTGGCTTCTGAAGAAGCCAACTGATCTGGATCTGCACTGTTTGCTATTCAGTATATGAATTTATATCAACAATCTGGATCAAGTAATCTGATTGGCTGAAATTTAGAAGTGGGCGGGGCATGACAAGGGTTAGTTTCCTTGAGCCGTAGCCCCAGGTAAAGCTTTTATCAGTAAAAAATACTGACGTTTTTTCTAATTTTCCTAAAAATATGTAGTATGTACTCAGTAGTAGAGTAGAAACTGCTTAGAGGACTAAGCCTGCCCAGGAAAAGTGTGAGTAGGTTAACTGAGCAGCTCAACATAAACATTGACTAGGCTATAAAACTCAAAACGATAAAAAGTGAACATTCTTCAAACAGTTTATATTACAAATAAGGACATTCATTGAATATTAGTTATTGTTTCAATATCACTTAAATAATCTTGAAAGCCATGTAAAACACCAAACTATAAGCATCATGAAAATATTAGTTCCATATTAACCAAATACATGTATTCACAATAAGACTGTTTTGTAAAGGAAATACCATTAGACAACATTTACAATATATGCTGTTCTGTAAGGGAAATATCATTAGACAACATTTACAATATATGCTTTTCTGTAAGGGAAATACCATTAGACAACATTTACAATGTATGCTGTTCTGTAAGGGAAATACCATTAGACAACGTTTACAATATATGCTGTTCTGTAAGGGAAATACCATTAGACAACATTTACAATGTATGCTGTTCTGTAAGGGAAATACCATTAGAGAACACCAAAAGAGAACATTTACAATGTATGCTTTTCTGTAAGGGAAATACCATTAGACAACATTTACAATATATGCTGTTCTGAAAGGGAAATACCATTAGAGAACATTTACAATATATGCTGTTCTGTAAAAGAACATTTACAATGTATGTTGTTCTGTAAGGGAAATACCATTAGACAACATTTACAATGTATGCTGTTCTGTAAGGGAAATACCATTAGACAACATTTACAATATATGCAGTTCTGTAAGGGAAATACCATTAGACAACATTTACAATGTATGCTGTTCTGTAAGGGAATTACCATTAGACAACATTTACAATATATGCAGTTCTGTAAGGGAATTACCATTAGACAACATTTACTATGTATGCTGTTCTGTAAGGGAAATACAATTAGACAACATTTACAATATATGCTGTTCTGTAAGGTAAATATCATTAGACAACATTTACTATGTATGCTGTTCTGTAAGGGAAATACAATTAGACAACATTTACAATATATGCTGTTCTGTAAGGGAAATACAATTAGACAACATTTACAATGTATGTTGTTCTGTAAGGGAAATTCCATTCAACAACATTTACAAATTGTATGTGAGTACTCAGTCAGTTCTAAAACAATGTTTTGTTTTACTTATATTTTAGATCCACCACGTGGTGAGGGCTGGAAAGTCCAAGAAGGGGGGCTGCCCTATGCCACTGATCTTGTTCGACTTATCCGAGAAGAATTTGGTGACTTCTTTGTAATTTGTGTAGCAGGTGAGATAAGACTGATAAATGCTTGTACATTAACAGGTTTAAAGAAGTTCTAAATTTAAATTCTAATGTTTGTTGCAAACAGTCCTGAAAACAATACGTCATTGTAGAATAGTGTTGTCCCAAGGATCGATTAGACTCAACTATCAGTCACTTTTTCCTTTTATGACTGAATAGAAAGAATTTTCACAGTTGACCAATCAGATAATTCTATTTTTAGGAATATATATTTTCTTAGATCTGATTTTAATAAGCATGGGGTGAGGCACTTCTAATGAGTACCCACAACATATGTTTTCATTGAGAAATAAGAAAACTATTTACCTGATATCCATTCTTATCTAGACCTATGACTAATAATTTTCCTATCTTAGTTGCTTCTAATGAGTACATACAACATGTTTTCATGGGGGAATTAAAATATGTGAATACCCCATCATGTCTGGAGCTATGAATAAGTACCTGGAAATGGGCTAAAATAAGGAATATATTTTCCACAAGTCAACTTTCAGTCGATGATCAGACTGTTTTACAAAAGCAATGATCGTCTATGAAATTCTGGCTAATTCCCAGTACTGCAGAATTGCATTACTGTTTGCGGTGTACTTGGTGTTTTTTATATGTAATAGCATACAGGTGTGGTACCATACTTACTCTCCAGTATTTGGACAGACAGACATGAACAGAACCAGATCAGATACCACATACTGCAAGGTCTGATGATTGCCACTCATCTAGCAACATTCAGACATATCAAGAGGTAGTCGGATGAACTTGTTCAGCTTTAACCCATTGTAGTCTGGAGACCTCAAAAATGGGAAATTGGCAAACAGTGCAGACCCAGATCAGACATGGCAGAGTGCGGCGTCTGATCATGGTTCACTATTTGCAAAGAGTTCAACCATTTTTCTCTATGAATATCTAAGTCACATGGCCTGACATACCCAAAATCAAAATTAGAATCTTCCAATATATAGTGTGGGACAATTCATTCAGTCTACAATGGGTTATGTACATGTATGGCAAGGGTCTGAATATTTAGGGTAAATATGGTCAGAGGACTTTTGTTAAGGAGGAGTATTTAGTGATAATTCTAGGATAATTTTTCTTATTTCTCCATAAAAACATATGTTGTGGGTACTCATTAGAAGCGCCTTGGCGAGGCGCTTCTAATGAGTACCCACAACATATGTCTTTATGGAGAACTAGAGAAAATTATCCCATACTTGTCACTAAATACTCCTTAACAACTCCTCAGTGATTATAATGCACAGGCTTACCAGAAGCTTCACTGTTCATCAGAAGATGCTTACGATCCTTTGGTACCCACAGAGTGGCTGTAAAGACTCACAATTGACCTCTCATATATGCAGGCTGGTCTGAGTCATCGCTGAGTACACATGCAATCTTGTAGGAAGTGCTGTACCACAGTTCATTTTGATAAAATCTTCGTGATAAGAGACAATATTATCTCATATAGTAAAAATTTTTATTGATCAAATTCTCTCCCTTTGACCAATGTTTTCAATTTATGAGGTAGGGGAAAAACTAAAGTCCTTTCAACATCATATGGAAAAAATGGTTTTGCTTGGTGTAATCAGAATACTTTCTTTTCTGTTTCTTCTGTGTTTTGTTGTCAAAGATTAACCCTTGTATTGCTGAATAAATTATGATGCCACGCCCATTTCTAATTGTTAGCCAATCAGATTACTTAATCCAGATTATGAATATAAATTCACATACTGAATGACAAGCAGTGCAGATCCAGATCAGTTGACTTCTTCAGAAGCCAACGGATCTGAATCTACATTGTTTGCAATGGCAGGGTATATCCAGGTTCAGCAGGACAAGGGCTAACAAAAAAATTCAATGTTTGGCCAAAAAAAAAGGTCCAACCCAGTCTGATAAGGTGATTATTTAAATAGGTTACCCCACTGGACACCCAGAGAGTGAATCCTATGAGGCAGACATTCGTCACTTGAAGGAAAAGATTGATGCTGGTGCAGATTTCGTTATAACACAGCTATTCTTCAAGGCGGAAACATTCCTGAAATTTGTCAAAGATTGTCGAGCCATTGGTATCAACTGTCCAATCCTGCCAGGTCTTCTTCCCATTCAGGTAATTAATATATGCCAGGGTTGCCGCTGAAATATGAAAAATTTTCAAGGTCATTGGAAAGTCAGGGCCACTTGGGAGGAAAAGTCTACCTGAACTGGCTGTCTTTGCCCTAGTTTGAGATGAGAGAAAAGTTTGAATGTAGAACAATAGGGAGATAAAAAAAAAATGGCCAAAATTTCCCTCTGAAATTCTGAAAACATTGCAAAACTTAAACCTCTCTGAAAACTCTAGGCTGTGACCCTGGCACAGTTTTATCTGGATTTTTCGACTGAAATTTGAGAGTTGTAGAGTCTAGAACTCTTAGGTAGTTTTGATGCATTTCATTTTCTTATGCCTGTCAGTGACTGTGAGCTATTCCAGTTACATTTAATTTAATACTCTGGTTTGAGTTCAAATGTTTTATGGCTGTCCATTGTTTTATATGCAATAATTTAAGGGTGGATTCAGTATACATGTAGGTCTGGATGCAAAAGTAGACCAGACAAAAGTAGGGGTCTGAAATAACAGCTCAGATTTTCAAGTTACCATACATGTATCCCATAAAGAGCAACTTAAAAGAATTCAAATATTATCTTCATTAATAACTCTGATATTTATTTCAAACTCCTGTTAGAAGTGTTCCAACAACAGGAGAAAAAATATATACCAGGTATACAGAAATAAAAGAAAATGTTTGTATGCATGATATTACCAAAGGTGAAGTTAACAGGAGGAATGGGATGGATATAATGCTCAGGCAGTCAGCTTTTTGGCAAATTTGGTCAGAGAAAACTTCTATTAGGTCAGGGAAAAGTCAGGGAATTTTGAATTGACTCAGTGTGGCACCCTGTATGCACCACAGCACAAGAAAAATGAGCCACAATGGGAGAAATCATACCTTTGACATGTTCACCCAATGAAGACTCAAGTTAAGTCTGCACATCAGTTCAGTCTGATCAGAGTCTTCATTGTATGCATAAAGAAACCTTGCATTCTTTGCTATTCAAAATGCACCCAGTAGAGATTTTGATCAGATTGCATGAATGGCAGGCTGATCTGAACCTTGACTTTTATCATATTTCACCACGAAAACATATGTTGTGGTTACTCATTTGAAGTGCCTCAGCGAGGTGCTTCCCACTTCTAATCAAAGGTGTAAAATTCCCTCAAATCTTACTCACACTGATGGTCTAAATTTTTTATTTAGATGCTAAAAATGAAGAAAAAGTGAAGAAAGTTCTGAAAATCTCACTTGCCGTGCCTTAAAATTTACTCGCAAATGGGACTGGGCGAGTTGAATTTTACATCCCTGCTAATGAGTACCCACAACACGTTTTCATCATGTTAATGGAGAAATAACTATTTACCTAATACCACTTCTTTCATGGATCTATATCTTATCTTTCCCAAGGGACAATTAACCCTTAAAATGCCAAGAAAACCTGTATCTGAAAATGTCATCTGTTTATGTCGTCTGCTAAATATTCTTGCAAACTTTTCAAACCTATTTTTGCATACAGGCAAAGAGTGTGGACCCTGATCGGACTGCTCCTCTAGGAGCAGTCTAATCAGGGTCCACACTGTTTGCAAAAATCACTTTGCAAAAATTACTTTTAAAGTCACAAGCAGATGTCAAAGCAGACGACAATTGTTGCGATTGGCAGTTTCAGGGTTAAGTGAGCCCCATAAAGCGAAAGTGTGCCTATGGGTCATACAGACAACCTTTTTTATACCAACACACGATACAATGAAAAAATTGTTTATAATGACAATTTGACTGTATGAAACCTTCGCTTATGAGGTGACAATTAGTCACACATTATGCAAGAATATTGTATTTAATATTTTTAAGAAACATATGATTTGGATATTTAAACATATGATTTGGATATTTGTTAGAATCACCTCAGTGAGGCAATTCTAACATATCCAGAACATATGTTATATGAGGAAATAAGAACAAAACAAGACCATTCTTACATATCAATCTGCTCATTAAGTATTCTGTACAACAGCAAATTCATTTTAATGGAAACGTCTTTGGGAACAAATGCTGTCGTTGTAACGGGGGTTCACTGTAATTATGCAGACATCAAAGGCCAAGATCTGGTTGTGGGGATGCTCAGTCTGATCAGGGCCTTCATTTTCCGCTAACAGAATCATTGGATACTATAGAATGTTCAATAGGACAGCAAAACATAGCAACAGATAAGGCGCTTTTTTCATCCGAAAAATGCTGATATCTTTCTTATTTCTCAACAAAAACATATGTTGTGGTACTCATTAGAAGCGCCCCGGTGAGGCGCTTCTAATGAATACCCACAACATATGTTTTCATTGATAAATAAGAAAAATATTATGTGGATACCCCCTTTTATCTGTAGCTATGGCAAAGGCGCAGATGATACTTTGCGTGTATGGAGGATGATCTGAATCTTTTGCACTCAACGCGGCCCAAATAAGAAAAATATATGCCTGATACCATCTCTTTTTTTCTTAAATCTTATCTCACCCTATGAACAATCAAGTAATGTGTTCTTCTAATTTTCAGGCATACCAGTCTCTCAGGACTATTGCGGATGTATCCAAATTAGAAGTTCCACAAGAAATAATTGATGACTTAGAACCAATTAAAGACAATGATGAAGCAGTGCGTGACTATGGTGTGGAACACATGGTTAAGGTTGTGAATGAATTATTTGAATCCGGTATGGTACATGGACTCCATTTTTATACACTAAACCGAGAATATGCAACACTTGAGATTTTAAAACGTATTGGCATGTGGCATGAGGATCCAAAGCGGGTGTTGCCATGGAAACAGACAGCAAACCACACACGAATGGAGGAAGAAATTCGACCAATATTCTGGAGCAGTAGGCCGAAGAGTTATGTATATAGGACATCTGACTGGGACGAGTTTCCTAATGGGCGCTGGGGAAACTCTTCTGCTGCTTCGTTTAGGGATCTGACAGATTATTATCTGTTTTATCTTAAGAGTAAATCACCAGATGAGGACTTGCTAAAAATGTGGGGTGTAGAATTGGACTCAGAACAGGATGTTTTTGATATTTTTCAAAAATATATAACAGGAGACAATGGCAAAAGTGGAGTCAAAGTAAGCATGTCATTTTAATATTTCGCTTTGCTTGTTGGGTAAAATTTTTAGCATATGACATTTTAAAATATGTTTCTTATTTTTCCCCAGAAAAGTGACTCTAACATTCCATGCTAGTTTTATCCTTGGAGACAGTTTTCTTGGAATGTCAAAGTCTATATTCTGGGAAAAATAAGAAAAATGCCAGCAATTTGTCATTTGCTGAATTTGTCCAGAGGTTAAAGTGCCAACTGGAATTGCATCAGACAACATTCTAAATGTTGCTTTATTTCTTTCTGAAGAAAAGTGGGTTTGACAGTTCATTTGAAACATTTACTAAGCACACAATTTACATGAAATGTCAAGCCTTATTTTTTTTTTAAATATAAACAGGTAATAAAATATTTCAAAATATTGTCTGCTGAAGCTGTCATTGGTGCATTAAGGCTTAACCTCATAGGCCCAGATAACCTGTACAAGTTAAATAAAAAAAAAAAGTAACTTAAAGGGAAAGGCCCACTAAATGCAATGTATGTCTTAACCCTTAAAACCCCAAGAAAACCGGCATCTGAAAATGTCGTCTGTTTATGTCGTCTGCTGAATATTCTTGCAAACTCTTCAAACCTATTTTTGCATACATGCAAACAGTGTGGACCCAGATCAGACTGCTCCTAAAGGAGCAGTCTGATCTGGGTCCACACTGTTTGCAGAAATGACTTTTAAAATCACAACCAGAAGATAAAGCAGACAACAATTGTTGTGATTGGCGCTTTAAGGGTTAAAGTATCCAGCTTCAGAAAACAAGCATTTTGGCGCAGACTTGATCAAAATCAGTTAAGAAATATATTGTCTTTTATCTTTTATATAACTGTGAGCATGGGCACCATCATTTTGAATATTTAATAAGATATTTAATTTTTTAAGACACAAATGAAAGTTGCCTGTTGACAGGAATATGCTGCTTATGTGTATTAGTTGACAGTTTATATGCAAATGAACACATTTACAGTTATACAACAGCAAAATATTGTTTCAGATGTGATTTATTAAAGTTTTGCATATTTAATTAGGTGGTTATGATGTCACTAACTCACAAAGATGGCGGCTTCCATGTCAGCATTTTCTAGTATTTTAAGATCCAATAACTTTCTTATTTATGAACCGACTGTCACATTTTTTTTCACCAAACTGCTTAGCCCATCATGCTCTTTATTTTTTTAACATGCTTGTTATTTGATGTGCTTTTTCCTTTAATGCAGCTATTTTTTTGGTATTTTTTTGCACATTAGCAAATATAACCTGTTTAAGTTATAGGGTTGTATCTCACCTTCATATTGTATTTTTTTAACATGCTTGTTATTTGATGTGCTTTTTTCTTTAATGCAGCTATTTTTTTGCTATTTTTTTGCACATTAGCAAATATAACCTGTTTAAGTTATAGGGTTGTATTTCACCTTCATATTGTATTTTTTTAACATGCTTGTTATTTGATGTGCTTTTTTCTTTAATGCAGTTATCTTTTTTGCGCATTAGCAAATATAACCTGTTTAAGTTATAGGGTTGTATTTCACCTTCATATTGTATTTTTTTAACATGCTCGTTATTTGATGTGCTTTTTTCTTTAATGCAGTTATCTTTTTTGCGCATTAGCAAATATAACCTGTTTAAATTACAGGGTTGTATTACATCTTCATATTGTTCACCTTCAGTCTGGAGTAACCCTAATTTTTGTGGACAGGTAGGCTATTTTTGCTGAAAGACCTCTTATATAACCTGTGATTAAGGCGTAAAAAAAACAACTGTGTTTCAAACGCCCGACTCTGCAATTTTTTATCAGTAAAAATGCAAAATAAAAATGTAAAGCACCGACCCTCAACAAAATACCTGTATTTTCATAAAACCTGTTCTTTTCTGGAGAAAAATAGAGAAAAAAAATAAATGAATTCTTCTTCCTACCGACCAAATGTTTTTCAGCATGTTAGCAGAACCACAGCTAATTTTTTTTTTACGCCTAAGCAGTAAAGCTCTATACACCTCTAGAAATTTGTATGCAAGGCTGCTGAAGTTTTAGCTTTTTGCATTTTTTATGAGAGCAGTTTGATCTAGATCTGCAATATTTGCACTGACCTACTTGTCTGAACATTTATTATAGTATATACATGTAGTAGCATAAATATTTTATCCCAGTAACATGTATTTTTTTTTTTTTTTTTTTTTTTTTGAGAAATTAGGTAAGGTTAGGTTACCCTTAATGCACACATTTTTTTGTTTGGCCTTATTACATTGTTATTGTATTTCAGGTTTCAAAAATTCCATGGAATGATGATGGACTACAGTTGGAGACAGGATTAATTGCTGACAAACTGGCTGCCATCAATGGGCGTGGTGTCCTGACAATAAATTCTCAACCAAACGTTAATGGTGCTCCTTCATCTGATCCGAAGGTTGGCTGGGGAGTAAGCAATGGCTATATCTATCAAAAGGTATTTTCTTGATTCTCTCAAAGTGTCAGGATGTCCGAGTGTTTAGCTCTCTCGACTTCTGATCACAACTTCACAGGTTTGAATCTTGCTGGAGGTGGAATTCGGCTCATGACTATACACCGTTTCATTGCACAAAGGCTTTCAGTATCATCCTTCCATCATCTCAGTATGGCTTAAATAATGTCAGAAGGGATGTAAAACATCTAATCATAGCTCAGCCTCTTGAGAAGATGCTTTTTTCAATCTAAAGTATTGGTATTTTCCACTTTCTCCTGGAAAACATATGTTGTGGGTACTCATCAGAAGCACCTAGGCGAGGCGCTTCTAATGAGTACCCACAACATATGTTTTCGTGGAGAAATAAGAAAAATATTTATACCCACTCTTATCTAGACCTATGCCTTATAATTAATTCCTTTTCTCTAATGATCCAGATCAGTTGGCTTCTTCAGAAGCCAATTGGCTTCTTCAGAAGCCAATTGGCTTCTTCAGAAGCCAACTGATCTGGATCTACACTGTTTGCTAAGACAGGGCATGTCGTGTTTAGCAAGAGAAGGGTTAACATTTACCATGCTATGTGCAATTTCACAACTGTATAGGCTGATCTGGATCTTAGCTAATTATTGTATGTATAAGGGCCCTTTTCCTGTGTTGCAGCTCATGTATGGGTCTTTCCCAAATTTTAAAGACTGTTTTATCTCGCTTTGTAGAATGGTCCACTTTTGATGAGGTTGAATGACCGTCACGTCAACTTCAAAATCAATTTGTTAAGAGTAACCACTGCTCATTGACCTGCCTAAATATACAAATGTATCTCACACATCATTATTACACTGTTTATTTGCCTCAAGAGTCAAGGATAATTTAAGTACTTTGTTACCGCTCGTTGACTGTGCTAAATACTTGTATGGACTGCGCCATGCGAAAACATGTCTTTGGGCATATGCGGAGAGCCCAGACCCAGAACAATCTGCATATCTGTGCAGTCTGATCAGGGCATTCACTCTTTGCTAACAGAATCATTGGATACTACAGAATGTATGAATGGAGAGCAAAGGCCCTGTTGATGTTTTAACCCTTATCCTGCTGAATAATTTAATTAGCCACACCCATTTCTGACTATCAGCCAATCAGTTAACATCATATAATGTTTTCATTCAAATTCACAAACTGAACGACAAACAGTGTAGATCCTGATCAGATGGCTTCTTCAGAAGCCATTTGATCTGGATCTACACTGTTTGCAAAGGTAGGGGTTGTCGTGAACAGCAGGATAAGGCTTAAGCATGTACTGGATGATCTGAATCTGCACGTAGTGTGCTTGTTCAACGGCCCTTTTCCCCTTGACACAGCCTATATACATTTGTATCCCACACATCATTACTACACTGTCTACTTTCTTGAACAAACAAATGCAAAGGTACTGCAGCAGAAGAATCACACTGGAGCGATCAACAGCAAGACTGTTTTTGTTGTTCTTTTTTTAACTCTTGTCCTGTTGAATAAATTAAGATGCCATGCCCACTTCTATGTTTCAGCCAATCAGATTACTTGATCCATATTGTTGATATAAATTTGCATACTTAATGGCAAACAATGCAGATCCAGATTATTTGGCTTCTTCAGAAGCAAACTGATCTGGATCTACACTGTTTGCAAAGGCAGGGTATATCTGGTTCAGCAGGACAAGGGTTAAACTTTATTTTACTTTGATTACAATTTACATGTAAAGCTCAGTGAACTTATATGAACATGTGCTTATCGGGGCAGATGTTGGTGTTTGGTGGTCATTCAAGGTGGAGGAAAATGGCATACCCAGAGAAAACCACCAATCTTGTATAGGTGACAACTACTCTGCCACATGCCAGCAGGAGAATAGAATCCAGGTTGCAGCAGTGACAAGCAAGAGACATATCTCTGCGCAATCCAGGTGTGAAAAAGTAAATCATTGCTCATTTAAGACTTGTATTTCCATTCAAATGGTACCACATCTTTTATCTTACAGGCATACCTCGAGTTCTTTACAAGTAAGAAAAACATAAAAGCTTTGAAGAAAATACTCCCAGAATACCCTCTAGTCAACTACCACATGCTGAATCATAACGTAAGTGCATTTTGTATGCCTCATTATAATAACCAGGGTCCTCAAATGATTTTGATAATAGCTTGTGATAAGATGCTTTTTTTTCAATCCAAAAGTATTGATATTTATCTTATTCCTCCAGGAAAACATATGTTGTGGGTACTCATTAGAAGGGCCTCAGCAAGGCACTTCTAATGAGTACCCACAACATATGTTTTTGTGGAGAAATAAGAAAAATATCTACCTCTCTTATCTAGACCTATGTCATATAACTAAAGTTGAGGGAGATGGGCCATATTGCTTGAGCCATCTTTCTGACTGTAATGTTTTGGGCTTGCATAATTGCTGAAACAAGTAAGCTTTCAGTCTTTGAAATTTTTAAGACACGCTTGTATTTTATGAAATAGAATGTTAGCAGACCCATGCTTATCAGGTGTGGTGTGTCTGAGTTTGAGAGCGACAGAGAGCTGCGGCCTTGAAAAATCAGTTTTATTAATTATACCTGGATATTTTGAAAATGATTACCCAATTTTGTTAAAATAATTCTATTTCCACCCCAGCCGGTTGAGCCCCCTCCCTAAATTCTAAAAACCGAGGTCCATTTATAAAATAGAGAGATAATGCTGGTGTCTTCCTCTTTAAAAGTTAACTTCTGAGTTACATCTGATGTAACCTTGCTTTTTAGCTCATGAGAGTTATGCTCAGGATCAGCTACAAAGTATAGTGATATAGAACTGTACATCACCTGTCTCATCACGAAAACAAGCCTATATAATTTTGACACCCTTAAACCCCACTTTTATATAGTAAAACTGGGGTTTACAGGGGTATACATTATTTTTCTTATTTCTGCTCAAACACATAGATTGTGGGTACTCATTAGAACTGCCTCACTGAGGCAGTTCTAATGAGTACCCACAATCTATGTTTCTGAGCAGAAATATGAAAAATATTTTTTTTTTTTTTATCTGAAAATTTTCAGTTTTTGGAGGTGAAATTGTCTATATATTTGAATAGGCGTGTTTTCGTAATGTGGTCATTCATTCACATTGAACTAACCGCTTTGACCCTAATTTGGTAAAAATGTTGCTTATATAGGCTGAATTCAAAATACCGTATTCGACCTAATTACCGCACATACTCCTATAAGCGCACAGTCAAGCAATTTCGTAGTCTTAAGATTACAGGCAGTGTACTTTTTGTCTACTTCTTTATAAAGGCATATGTTGTGGGTACTCATTTGAATTGCATTGACTTGTTGATGCATTTCAAATGAGTACCCACAACATATGCATTTATAATCAGAAAAATTGCATAATCATCATCAAATAAGTCCTTTTCTGATCTTTTTTTATAGTGTACCCTTAGTAGGTACATATTTTACCACGAATGAGTGTTCCCAGTAAGTTTGAAAAACCTAAGTGCACAGTGCGGTAATTAGGTCGAATACGGTAGCTGAAATAATGTGGATCTACTCTCTCTGGGCTAATGAGGCACACAATAAATTGGTGATATTTTTCCCAGAACACAGGATGTGACATTTCGTGCAAATTGTCCCCAAAGGAGACAATTGCCATGAAATATCAAGCCCTGTTTTTTAGGAAAATTAAGAAAACTATTTTGAAATGTCTGCTGAAATTTTTTCCCAGAATGCTATGTGTTAAATGACTGTTTCAAGGCCCTTCAGCTGATTCAAGAAGGGCAGTTGCCAGTTTCTGGTGAAAGAATGTGCATAAGTACCATTCTGGTTAACCACTTAGAGGACTAAGCCTGCCCAGGAAAAAGTGTGGTTAGGTAACCTGACTACACTCAACATGACCCTAATGGGTTGACTGGGCTGTAAAACTTAAATACAAACACAAACAAACTGTTTCAGGGTGAAGTTGACTACACTAACTGTGATAAAATGATGCCAATTGCTGTGACATGGGGAGTTTTTCCAGGGAAGGAAATCTTACAGCCAACAGTGGTAGATCCTGTCGCATTCACAGTCTGGAAGGTACAGTATTATGACTCTTGATTAGACAGTTATTGTGACAATAATTAAAAATAATTTGAGCAGCAACATGAGAAGACATACCTTCTGATATGTTATAGCCCTAGTAAAGGCGCTTTTTTCAATCCAAAATTATTGATATTTTTCTTATTTCTCTGTAAAAACATATGTTGTGGGTACTCATTAAAAGTGCCTCCCTGAGGCACTTCTAATGAGTACCCACAACATATGTTTAGTGGAGAAATAAGAAAGATACCCACTCTTGTCTAGACCTATGCACATGCAACCAACAAAGACTCGGGTAAAATACACCTTATGACATGACTGCTCATAGTGGTGACACAGATCAGCTTTCATATCTGTGCAGCCTAATTACAAATCATTCTACACCTTTGTTGTTCTACTTGAACAGACGTGTCTGGGTGGCTTAGTGGTCAGCTTTCCCAGCTTTGGATCACGAGGTCCCAGGTTCAAGTCTGCTGAATTCAGTTTGTGACTATATGGCATTTCATTGCACAGAGCCTTTCATTATCACCCATCGTCTCTATATGATTTAAATAATGTTGAAAAGGACTTAAATCCCTAATCAATATCTTGCCAGTTGTTTGTAAATTTGATAGCAACAGGAGTCAGCTGATGTGAAAAAATCAGAGTTGTTTATACCATCAATTTCTAATGGAGAATTTTCACAAGTTTCTTTCAGGTAATCCTAGCTTCAGATAACAGAGGGTATCAGGAAAGTGTTTTTTTCTTATTTCTGCACAAAAACGTATGTTGTGGGTATTCATTAGAAGCGCCTCACCAAGGTGCTTCTAATGAGTACCCACAACATTAGTTTTCATGCAGGAATAAGAAAAATATCATTAGCTTTTTGGTTGAAAAAAATAGGAGGCCTTATCTGGAGTTATAGGTAACATAAGTTGAGTTGGTCATGAAAATCACAAGATTTTGTAACAGGCTACCACAAAAGTAACCATAGTTAAGGGGAATGATACACTTTCAGGGGCGGTCTCTGTCAAAACTGTTTAGTCCCCCTTTTGAAAAGGGGTCTACTCTAAAAGGAAAGTTACTGCTCCTGGTGGGAGTAAATTCTCATTTAGAGTAGTAAACCCCTTTTGAAAAGGGTTTACTCTAAAAGGAAAAAATGTGGTCCCTTTGGGAGCAAATTCTCCCAATTTAGGTAAGTAGACCCCTTTTCTGAAGAGCCTTGGTGTGTGAGACAGTAAACAGGAAGTCAATAAAAATTGTCTCCTCCCATGTAGAAAATGGCTGAAAGTCTGTCAGCTGTATTCAGATCCCTTACTAGTATGTTTTACTCCTTAACCTTGGTCCTGCTGAACTCGGAAATGCCCTGCCTTTGCTAGCAGTGTAGATCCAGATCAGTTGGCTTTTTCAGAAGCCAACTGATCTGGATCTGCACTGTTTATCATTCAGTGTGTGACTTTGGATCAACAACTGGATCAAGTAATCTGATAGGCTGACAATTAGAAGTGGGCGTGGCATCTTAATTTATTCAGCATAACAAAGGTTAAGGTGTTGGAATATTTAGGATGACTATGGTAGATCTGAACAGCTGATATTTGGTTGCCTTTTTCTTTCATCACAATCCAAAATTTTCCTTCACATCAGTATGTAGATTTTCCCTTGTTCCTGTGACCAGTGATTTAACTTGACCTAGTAATGATATCGCCTTGACCTGATCTGAATGGTAGACATGTGACCTGTATGCACTTTTCTCTTGTTTTTATCATCGGTATATGTGATTTGGGATTTATATAACTTTATCAAA
The DNA here is from genome assembly GCA_964016985.1 of Anodontia alba. Taxonomy (NCBI): domain Eukaryota; kingdom Metazoa; phylum Mollusca; class Bivalvia; order Lucinida; family Lucinidae; genus Anodontia; species Anodontia alba. The sequence continues at coordinate 13,270,809 of OZ024836.1, read as the reverse complement.
CATTTCCGTGTTCAAGGATGATCATATCTAAGGTCATTTCAGTTCAGCCGATTGTAATATCTGCTCGACACATTTTAAACTTTCCCTTTTGAATAGTACATGTAAACTGATGAAAAAAAGTACTTTGTGTACTTTATATCAGCCAGAGATCTAGATAAGAGGCATAGTCAGAGGATTTTTTTATTTCTCCACAAAAACATATTTTGTGGGCACTCATTAGAAGCACCTCCATGAGGTGCTTCTAATGAGTACCCACAACATATTTTTTCATTAGAAGTGCAACAACACGTTTTTCTGGAGAAATAAAAAAATACTACTTTTTGGTAGGAAAAAAAAATCTTTTTGGGAGGTGGTAAAATTGTAACACTGGAAAAGCAAAGACTTGGATCAGCATGTGCATTTGACACTCTGATAAGGACAGTATCATTATCTCCTGTTACAAGCTATTACATAACTTTTGTATTTAACCTAAATATAAGGACACCTTTACTCTTCGTACTGGTATTAACCCATTTATGCCAAATGGACTATTCTACCTTCACTCTTTGAACTGGTCCATTTCCAATAGAAGGGATGTTGGGTTACTTGTTACTACCATGTTTTATAGAAATTCCTGCATTTAATGTAAACAATATAGACCCTGATCAGACGCCGCATTCTGCGGCATCTGATCTGGGTCTATACTGTTTGCCAATGTCCCTTTTATGCGACACTAGGCATAAATGGGTTAAAATTGGAACAAGTCCATTTGACTACCAAATGATGTGTCTAAAAACTGCTGGATGAGAAGAAATGGTATAGTCCTAGATCAGAGGCTGGGTTTTGTTTGTCTGATCTGATGTCTACTGTTTGCTCAGGCCTCTCTGTCCTAGTGCTTAGGATACATACAGTATTTATTTACGAATAATTATTCAACCTTGGTATTGTTTTCAAGATTTACATGAAATGTTAAATTATTTTCTCTGAAAAAATAAAAATAAAATTTGTTGAATGTCATCTACAGTCGAACCCCAGTGGCTCGAACATCTTTGGGACAATGGAATTGCGTTTGAAATATGGGTAGTTTGAGCCACCAAGGGTTAATCATGGCAGCAGTTCAAGATGCAAATAGCGATAATTTAGGGAAATCTTTTCGATTTTCTACACAATGATTGTATGTTGAGTGTACTCATTAGAATTGCCTTGATGAGGCAATTCTAATGAGTACATACAGCATACAATTCCATGATAAAATAAGAAAAAAATCCCTAAATATTTGTTTTCTTGAGCTCTTGGAAGAATTATATAGGGAATGAACAAAGAGTTCAAATCGTGCATGGTAAACGAGCCATCTGTGTTCGAGCCATCTGTGTTCGAGCCATTGAGCCTTGAGGTTATACTGTAATTTGTATAGCTACAGATACAGCACTTTTTTGAATCGAAAAGTATTGATATTTTCTTATTTCTCGAGAAAACATATGTTATGTATGCTCTTTAGGAGTGCTTCAATTAGTACCCACAACATTATATTTTCATCAAGAAATAAGAAAATTATTTTGTAGATACCCCCTTTTATATGTAGCTGTGAAGTTTTGATTGGTACTTAGTTGGCCTCGGTGGCTCAGTCAGATGCATGTCCGACTGGTGATCAAGAGGTCACGTTTGATCCCGGTCAGGTCCAGCAACATTCTTTCATAGAGATTGATCATGAAATATTTCTAGTCATTCTCTGCCTTTTGCTGATTCAAGAAGGGCAGTTGTCAAATTCTGGCAAAAGAATGTGCACAATACTGGTCAGCCTCTTAGAGGACTAAGCCTGCAAAAGTGTGATTAGCTTGACAAGACCCTAATGGGTTGACTTGGCCCTAAAGCCTTAACTCTGTCAGTCAATTGATTTGTACTTCAGGGTTAACATTTTATTTTGTCTTTTACCTAGGATGAAGCATTTGCTCTCTGGATGGAGTCTTGGGGAAACCTGTATTCAGAAGGCTCAAAATCAAGGGAGATAATCCAGAATATAAGAGACAACTATTATCTTGTGAATCTTGTGGACAATGAATTCCCAAAAGAGTCCTGTTTGTGGGAAATTGTTGATCGTATGTTAGAACTGGCTGCCAACGATACAGAGGTGGACATGGATGACGAGGAGCTTGAGTTGGCAGCAAATGGATTTCCTTGAAGACTTAGCATACATGCAGCAATTTCATAGCTCCAGATAAGTCAAGTTTTTCAACAGAAAAGTACTGATATTTTTCTTATTTTTCCACAAAAACATACATTTTGGCATTCATTACATCATGCAAACATACCTATTCAAATATACTGAAAATTTTACCTCCAAAACATGGAGATTTTCAGACAAAAAATTTAGATATTTTGCTTATTTCTGCTCAAAACATAGGGTGTGGGCACCCATTAGAACTGCCTCAGTGAGGCAGTTCTAACAAGTACCCACAATCTATGCTTGTAGCAGAAATAAGAACAATAATGTATACCCCTGCAAACCCCAGTTTTACTACACAAAGTGGGGTTTAAGGGGGTCAAAATTATATAGGCATGTTTTCGTGATGAGAAGCCTCTCAGAGGCACTTCTAATGAGTACCCATAACATCTTTTTTCGTGGAGAAATAAGAAAAATACTGTGTGGATACCTCTTTTTATCCGGAACTAAGAATAAGCATGCATGCAGAGGTTTGTTGATGAGTGTTTGATAATAATTGTGATATTGTTACTTATTACTCCATAAAAACTTACTGCCGAGGGAATTTAAATAAGCTCCAACAACATATGATTTTATGAAGAAAATTATCTTGGAATTATCATTAACCCTTAAGCTATGTCAGAAAATGTATTTTTCAGACAAGTGCCCCCAGTGAAGATTCAGATCAGACTGCACATTTGCACAACCTGATCAAAATATTCACTGCGTGCATTTTGGATAACAAAGGAAGCAAAGTTTCTTCATAGGGACAATGAAGACTCAGATTTGGCTGCGCAGATGTGCAGCCTGATTTGAGTCTGTTGGGCACATGTAAGAAGGTAGGTTTTCTTGCTCTGCATCTCAACTGTTAACCCTTAAACTGCCAATCACAACAATTGTCATCTGCTTGTGATTTTAAAGTCATTTTTGCAAACAGTGTGGACCCATATAAAAATAGGTTTGAAAAGTTTGCAAAAATATTCAGCAGACAACATAAACAGAAGGCATTTTCAGATGCAGGTTTTCTTGGCATTTTAAGGGTTAAAGATGAGAACATGTATTATAGGTACTCATTAGAATTGCCTCACCAAGGCAGTTCTAATTTTTGTCTACAAAGATAATAATCTTCTGACAGTTCCCTTTATTTGTACAGACGACAGCTTATGTCATGAGGCCAGACCTTTTTATATAATATTATGAGAAATAAGATATTAACCTTAAATATTGGGACACCTTAACTCTTTATCACACTTGTCCTTAAACTTGAACAAGTACAGTTTACTACCTGTTGGTCTACCTAAAAACTGCTGGACAGAATGGCAAACAGTAGATCCCGATCAGCTGTCACATTCTGTGGCATCTGTCTAGATCTACACTGTTTAATCAGACCTATAGGTCCCAATACTTAGGGTTATTATGGTTTTAGCAGAACATTTTTGCATCCAAGTTATTGTTACAAGATTTGAAGAATGCATCCTAAGTGCTCCGGTCTTTACTAGATCCAGATAAGGCATTTTTTTTTCAACCAAAAAGTATTAATATTTTTCATTTAATTTCATGTATAAAAACTTGTTGTGGTACTCATTAGAAGTGCCTCAGTGAGGCACTTCTAATGAGTAATGACAACATACATTTTCTTGGAGAAGGCGCGTTTTTCAATCCAAAAGTAATGATATTTTTCTTATTTCTCCAGAAAAAAATATGTTGTGGGTACTCATTAGAAGCGCCTCACCAAGGCACTTCTCATGAGTACCCACAACATATGTTTTCATGGAGAAATAAAAATATTTACCGGATACCCTCCCTTATCTAGACCTATGGATACCCACTCTGTTCTGGAGCTGGTCTGCAGATCATAAGGTCTTGAGTTTGACTCCCGCTAGAGGCAAAATTCAGCTATGACTATGGTGCTTCATTGCACATCCTGGTATAAAAAATACTAGTAACTTTGGGTATACAACTACCAGAAATTGTACATATACCTGTAAATTTGTTACCATTTCATATTTTTTGTTTTGGCATATTCACTCTAAATATTTGGAAAGACAGGTCTGCACAAACAGTGTAGACTCAGTTCAGAGCATGGCATCTGATTGGTCTTCACTGTTTGCCACTCATCCAGCAGCTTTTGGACACATCAACAGGTTATAAATACTAAAACTAGACTTGTTCAAAGTTGAGGACAGTTATGGTAAGGGGTTCAGATATCCCATTATTTAGGGTATACTGTTTAGAGCATGATTTAGATTTATTGAGCTATGAAGTTAACCCTTGTCCTGCTGAACCCCGATATACCCTGCCTTTGCAAACAGTGTAGATCCAGATCAGTTGGCTTCTGAAGAATTTATTCAGCAGGACAAGGGTTAGAACATTTACCATGCTATGGGTAAATTCAGCAGACAATAAACTAATATTTTTCTCATTTTTCCTAGAAAAAAAAAGGGATCTGACACTTAATGCAAACTGTCTCCTAAGGAGACAATTTGCATGTAATATCAAATCCTGTTATCTGGGAAAAACAAAGATATTTCAAAATGTTGTCTGCTGAAATTTTACCCAGCATGCAAAGTGCATAGATTTCATACTGTACTGATAAGTAAGTATGTGTACATAGATTCATTTATATTTTATGTCACAGATGTTAATTTGTTTCATACCTCCAGATTAGTGTGTATATTTTCTTTTTAACTAAAAAGTATTGATATTTTTTTATTTCTCTACAAAAGTAAATGTTGTGGGTACTCATTAGAAGTGCTTGATGAGACACTTCTAATGAGTACCCACAACGTATGTTTTAGTGAAGAAATAAGAAATATGTTTAACTGCTACCCCATGTTATCTGTGGCAATGTTTGTTTTTGTTATTGATTGTTTTGTGGCTCTAGATAAGAGAAATATCCATTAAGAAAAAAAAAAAAATGGAGAACAAGCAACCTGGGCCCAGTTGTTCAAAGCGTCGTTAGCTTAACGAGCTCGTTAAGGGTCATTTCGTTAACTGTTTTAGCGGATTCAATACACAATATTCTGATATTTTTTGCTGAAAAATGTGAGTAGCTTTTGCTACTCACATTTTTTCAGCAAAAAATTTCAGCATATTTGCGTATCACTCCCTGTAAATTTTAACGAATCGATAACTAATGATGTTAGCTTTGAACAACTGGGCCCTGAACTTGGCCTTCTCTGTTCATTGGTAAACTATAATTACCTAAAGTATTGGGACACCATGCTACTGACCATATTTCTCCTAAAATATGAAACATTCCATTCTACTACTTGTTGATGTCTAAAATGGTGCTGGATGAGTGGCAAACTGTAGACCTGATCAGACACCATTCTCTGCAGTGTCTGATCTGGGTTTACACTGTTTGCTCAGGTCTGTCTGTCCCAATACTTAGGGTTATTACGGGACTCTAGCAGAAATCAGTGATTCTGTAAGCAGACCTGATCAGACTGCATGGTATACAGGCTAATATGGGTCTTCTTTGTCTGCAAACTTTCTTATGGGAAGGCTTGTTTTTTCTTATTTCTCCACACAAGTATGCAAGAATTACCTTGTCAGGTATCCAGAAAATGTACTTATGGAAAAACAAGAAAAACAGCCATACTTTTTGGGTTGAAAAAAAAATCTTATCTAGAGATTATGTTTTTTACCATATTTACCCTAAATATTCAGACTCCTTAAGGCCATACCATACTTGATCTAAAATTTTCAACAAGTCCATTTAATTACCAGTTGATGTATCTGTAAACTGATGGATGAGTGGCAAACAGTGTGGACCCAGCTCAGATGCCGCATTATGCGGCATCTGAACTGGATCTACACTGTTTGCAAAGGCCTTTCTGTCCCAGTATTTAGGGCGATTATGGTATTAACATGTATGTGGAATGCCTCAAATCATACTTTAAGTATTCTTTTATGTACATATTCAACTTAATTACCTCATTGATGCTATTCAGTCTTGAATCCTCTAAAGCTTTACTTTAGTGCATTAATATTTGTCTATATTGTCATAAATTGTTACAGTTTTGTTTGATTGTGATCATCATCACCTATTATTATTACAAGTATGTGTATTAATTTTCACAAAAAGCTTGGTCTATGCTGAGTGTTGATGGCGAAAGCTAATACTTGGTTAAATAATGTTAAGCATTTTGTGAAAGCTAATACTTGGTTATAATGTTGAGCAGTCCATTGAAAATAGCACTGGACCAGTCCATGACCTTTCATAAAAGTGCTTCCGGAGCAATGGCAGACATTAAGATTGTCTACCCCAATGGGCATAGACAATTATTTTGGCAGTTACAATATCAGTTGAGCAGCAGTCTGCTGGAGTTAACATGTACATGTACTTGGAAGCATATTTCCAGATAAGTCCTTCTTGTCTATGGAAGAGTACTGATATTTTTCTTATTACTCCAAAAAAACATAAGTTGTGGGTACTCCTTAGAAGTACCCCGCTTGATACCCCGCTTATCTGGAAATACTATATTCGACTAATTACCACACTGTGCGCTTAAATTTTTAAAAATTACTGAACAAACTTCTAATTAAATATCCGCCTAATAAGAGCACACTTTAAAGAAAGATCAGCAGAGGACTAAATGATGCTTATGCGATATTATTTTCCGATTTTCTTTATAAAAGCATATGTTGTGGATACTCCTTTGAATTAGTTGAGGCATTTCAAATGAGTTCCCACAACATGTTTTTTTTTTTATAAAGAAGTAGATAAAAGTACACTGACTAATCTAAAAACTTCTCAATTGCTTGACTGTGTACTTGGATGAGCATGTGCGGTAATTAGATCGATTACGATATGTGTAAGCAAAGGCCCAGCTCGGCAGGCTTATTAAGACCTTTTCACCAACTTAATGAGTACCCTCAACACGTGTTTTTGTGGAGTAAATAAGAAAAATATAAAGTACTTTTCCAAAGAAAAAAGACTTTATCTGGAAATATGCTTCCAAGTGTATGGTAAGATTCCTGCAGACTGTTTGCAACTTCCAAGATAATTGTCTGGACATGACCTTAACAGTGTTGACTGGACTGTAAAACGCAAACTCAAACAATCAAACCCATGAATTCCAGTCAGGCCCTTCTCCATACGTGGATATATTTGTCTGATTTCTCTGTCGACACAAGACTTTGTTGTGCCATAATTTCTTCACGAGGTGTAGATGTGGACAGGAAACCTATGTCTTTGCTGTTCATACATTTTTCACTACTTTTGTCAACTTTTTTTTCTCTTTGCCAGTAAATTCATCGCTTTTCATTATGGCCATCATGGGGACCAGTGGTCCTTTGAATATACAAGTATAATTTGTTGTATTAGCCAAGTTATTTAACCCTTCTCTTGCTGAACACGACATGCCTTGTCTTAGCAAACAGTGTAGATCGGGATCAGTTGGTTTCTGAAGAAGCCAACTGATCTGAATCTATACTGTTTGCCATTCAGGATGTGAATTTATATCAATAAACTGGATCAAGTAATCTGATTAGCTGAAAATTAGAAAAGGGTGTGGTTACTTAATTTATTCAGCTTGACAAGGGTTAAATTTAGAGAAGACTACTTTTCAAAAGGGAGACAGAAACAACTTAGAGGATTGTCTCCCCTCCACAGAAAGTGTATTCATTCCCCTCACATAAATGGCCCTTTTTTTTGCATGGCCTGGGGAAAAAGTGGTTTTAACCCTTCTCTTGCTGAACATGATATGCCCTGTCTTAGCAAACAGTGTAAATCCAGATCAGTTGGCTTCTGAAGAAGCCAACTGATCTGGATCTGCACTGTTTGTCATTAAGTATGTGAACTTGTATCAAAAACTCGGATCAAGTAATCAGATTGGCTGGAAATTAGAAATCTTAATTTATTCAGCATGGGATGGGTTCATGCAGATCATGAAATCTCAATGAAAATAATCCCTGTGCACTGTGATCGCTGATCAGATAAACTGAGGGAAGTTTTTTTTGTTTGTTTTTTTGGCTATAATTTCTTTGGTGAAACAATTCCTATGGAATGTGATCAGCTAATCTGAGGGATTTCTTTTTTTATATATATAATTTTTGCTGGTGAAACAATCCCTATGGACTGTGATCAGTTCAACTGAGGGAAACTCTTTTTTGGGTATAATTTTCACTTGTGAAACAATCCCTGTGTCTGTGATCAGTTAATCTGAGGGAAATTTGTGGTATAATTTTCAGTGGTGAATATTCTTTTTGCATTGTATTTATATGTATGTCTTTCAGGATGAAAATATCAAAATACAAGACTCTTCAAGTTAAAATCAAACTTAAGATGAATGGATAAACATGAAAGATCCTGCCCACAAAGAAACTGTGGTTAGGTAAACTGACCACATTACCCTAATGCTCGACATGACCTTAATGGGTTGACTAGGCCATTATACCTCAACACAAATAATAAACATGAAAGATGCTGGCAAATTTTTGCAAACAGTTAATTGCCTCTGTAGCATTTAAAACCTTTCAAGAATAGGGTCAACTTTTTAAAGGGAAGAATTAGTTCCCACACGGAGCAAAATCCATTCCTTTAACAGAGCTCTAGATGAATGCAAAATCGAGATATTTTCTTATTTTTCTTGATTGTCCAAGACAACATATAAGTGCTGAACAGTTTTGCTTTTGTATGACTTGTGAAATGTCAATGAGCAAACATTAGAGACCAGAGCCCAGTTGTTCGAAACTAACGATGTCGTTAGTTAATGTATCATTAAAAGTTTGATCATTAAATATGGCATATTACGCTAATATTTTTGCTGTAAAAATGTGAGTAGCTTTTGCATTTGCAAAAGTACTCACATTTTTACAGCAAAAATAAATGAATTAGGCATTGTTCTAACTAGAACAGTTACATTTTGACCACAAATGAGCTTGTTAAGCTAACGATGCTTTGAACAACTGGGCCCATGAACAGATGCTCAGTCTGATATGGGTCTGTACTGATACCCATGTCATAAGGTTTGATTTTACCCTGAATTCCAAATACACATAGGGCAGTTAAGGCCAAGCATGAGAGGACAGCCTTATTGTGCATAGTTCCATAGCTCCAAATAAGGCACTTTTTTCAACAGAAAGGTAGTTATTTTTCTTATTCTCCATGAAAACATATGTTGTGATACTCATTAGAAGTGCCTCAGTGAGGCACTTCTAATGAGTACAGACAACCCTCTTTATACAGACATTCGATACAATGGCAAAATTTGTAATAGTGACAATTTGACTGTCACGAAACCTTCACTTAAGAGATTAACAAGTAGTCAAAAATTGGTGCAAGTATTTAATACTTTAAAGATACATATGTTTTTGGATATTTGTTAGACTTGCCTCACCGAGGCAATTCTAACAAATACCCAAAACATATGTTCTTAACAAGAACAAAGCAAGACCTTTCTTACATATCAATCTGCAATTATGTATTCTGTACAACAGCGAATTCATATTAATGGCAACAAATGGGAACAAACGCTGTTGTTATAACGAGGGTTCACTATACCCACAACATATTGTTTCGTGGAGAAATAAGAAAAATATTATGTGGATATCCCCTCGTACTCTTGTTTAGAGCTATGTAGTTCCAAATAAGAGAGCTATTCAGCTAAACATATTTCTTGAAATAAGAAAACATGTTGTGGTACTCATTAGAAGCGCATCAAGGTGCTTTTAATGTGTACCCACAGAATGTTTTCATCCAGAAACAGCCGTAAATAAGAAGATATCCATATGTATAGTTTTCTTTTTTCTCCACAGACAGGGTGGCTACACATTTTTAGCAATCAAATTCCCTGATTTTTCCCTGATTTGATTTGATTTTTCCTGATTAAAAACCTGTATATTATCGCAATGGCCCCTACTTTTAGAAGTCATATACTGATTCAAATGCTGTCAGAATATACAGCAAACAAGTACTCCACTTAACAAGTACTCCACCTTTAAGTAAGATTAGATCTGCAGGTATTTTAAGCATATGGCAGAAAGAAACCACCAGTGACCACATCTGAACAGCTATAAAATTTGAATATTTTAACCTTACAAAGATAAGATTTTTTGAAATTCCCTGATTTTTCCCTGATTTTCAGCAAAATTTCAAATTCCCTGATTTTTCCCTGGAGGGATTTTTTTTTCACCATTTTCCCTGTTTTCCAGAGTGCGTGGCCACCCTGACAGAAACTGTGGGTACCTATTGAACACGCCACACGCGGCCACAGAAATGCTTCTAATGAGTGCCCACAAAATGTTTTCATTGAGAAGTAAGGTAAATACCACATTAGTACTGTTGTCAAGAAAAACAACTGGGAGCTTGTGCATACAAGTCTTAAATGTGCTTGTGCATATATCTAATTTAACCCTTGTCCTGCTGAATAAATTGAGATACCACGCCCATTTCTAATTTTCAGCCAATCAGATTTCTTGATCCAGATTGTTGATATAAATTCATATACTTAATGGTAAACAGTGCAGATCCAGATCAGTTGGCTTCTTCAGAAGCCAACTGATCTGGATCTGCACTGTTTGCAAAGGCAGGGTATATCTAGGTTCAGCAGGACAAGGGTTAAGAATAGCTATAGCAGGAAGTATAAGGGGACTGGATAAACTTGGTAGATTTTCTTCCATCTTTTTACAAGGGAGATAACTTTTGTTACATCCTGTTTTCATTCCCTTTAAAAAGGGTCTACTCTAAAAAGGAAGAATTTGTTCCCAAGCCAAGGGGAGCAAATTCTTCCTTTTAGAGTAGACTTCTTTTCAGAAGGAAGACAAAACAATTTTGAAAGAGTTACCTCCCTTGTAAGTGTATCTTCCCCTTTAATATCGCAGGGAGCTGTGGTTTTTTTTATATTTAGAGCAAATATGGCAGTTTTCTCACATTATGCTTTTTTTTTAATGTTACAAGGCTAAAAGTGCTGTTATTTATATTTTGTTTGTATATAGGGCATATCTTACAAACGTATTATATATACATAAGGTGTTATATAGTTGATAAGGTGATAAATTTTGAAGGAAACTTGTCCCATAATAAATTTTGTTGATAAGTCATGTGATTCTGATGAATACCAGTCATGTGATTCTGATGAATACCAGTCATGTGGCTCTGAGGAATGCCAGTCATGTGGCTCTGAGGAATACCAGTCATGTGATTCTGATGAATACCAGTCATGTGGCTCTGAGGAATGCCAGTCATGTGGCTCTGAGGAATACCAATCACGTGGCTCTGAGGAAAGCCAGTCATATGGCTCTGAGGAATACCAGTCATGTAGCTCTGAGGAATACCAGTCCTGTGGCTCTGAGGAATACCATTATTACCATAAATATTGGGATTCTTTAAGGTGAATGAATACACTTTCAAGTTTGAAAAGGGGTCTACTCTATAAGGAAAGAATTTGCTCCCAAAGGGAGCAAATTCTTTCCGTATATTGTAGGCCCCATTCAGAATTGATGTGCAGGAAAGCAAACAGGAAGTCACAAAAGTTGTCTCCCTTGTAAAGAATGCCAGAAAATCTCCTGTGTTCAATCCCCTTAACTCCTAACCATACTTCTATAATTTCCACTGCTGGATGAGAGGCAAACAGCATAGACCCTGATCTGATGCCACATTCTCGTCTGATCTGAGTCTACACTGTTTACCCAGGCCCCATCTGTCCCAATACTTAGGATGAATGAATATGATGCAGAGCCTGTTGCTGCAAAAGCAACAAGAATTGTTTTCTGAATATCCATTTAGCCTGAACTATTGCATAATTAGTTTACTGTTATGTGTAGATATTACTAGAGTATGGATGGAGATCATTGTTGAGTTGATATGCTTTGTTTTTCCAAAGTGTCATATTCTTGTGATTACATACCCTACTATCAATACCCAGCATTTGCTGGACAAATTCAGCAGATGACAAATTGATGGCATTTTTTTCCCAGAGTGGCTTAGTTATGGTATCTCCCCCTGTAGGTTGCAAGTTTGGTCCCCAGCTGGGTCAAACCTAAGACTTCATAAAATCAGTACCAGCTACTCCTCCTATACATAGGTGTGGTCCCGAAATCTATAGCTCCCGATAAGAGGGACTTTCCAGAGAAATGTTTTTCCTAATTCTCCACAACAAAAACATATGTTGTGGTACTCATTAGAAGCACCTCACTGTGGTGCTTCTAATGAGTACCCAAACATATGCTTTCATGGTGAAATAAGAAAAAATATCAATTATGTTATGGTTGGAAAAAAGTCCCATATCTGTGAAGATACTGCATGAACTGAAATGCTCTGTATGTTATTTTTATTTGTTTTTCAAAGTATTCTTTTGTGTCTGTTATATTATGAAATGTTAGAGAATGGCAAGAAACAAGGCACAGTTTTGGTGTTCTCCCCAATAGATTCTGGAAAATGTATTCTTGTGAAGTACAACAATAAAAGATAAAACAATTACTTTGCTTTGTTTAAAATGGAACACTGCCACAGTGGCTCTAATTGGGAAGTTCTGGGTTTGAACTTTAAAAATGTCCGTTGCGGTTCATGTGTGGTTTCTATTATGTTAACCCTTACCCTACTGAACCCGGATATACCCTGCCTTTGCAATTGTGTAGATCCAGATCAGTTGGCTCTGCACAGTTTGCCATTCAGTACCGGTATGTGAATTTATAGCAACAATCTGGATCAAAAAATCTGACTGGCTGACACTTAGAAGTGGGTGTGACATCTTAATTTATTAGCATGATAAGAGTTAACAAGGTCATATATACACTGTATAGTCAAAATTTCAATATTTGATTTGACTGAAACTGCCAAAAGTTGAACTTGTTCAAGATTCTAAGGAATACAATAAATGTCCTAAAACTTCAAACACTTCATTCCATACTTTTTTTTTGCCCAAATTTTGCTTTTGATGCATTAATTTCTTAAAATACTTTATGGAATGGCAAACGGTGCAGACCCTGATCAGACTGCTGTTTTGTCAGAAATTTGGTGTACAAAATTTTAGGACAGTTACCGAACATTAATCTGTACACGTTTGAAGATGATTGCTCAGAAAAAGGAGCCTCTATTGTATTGCTGAGGTGAACAGCAATAACCCATATCAGAGGGCTTTATTCTTTCAATCACAATCAAAAATTGAACACAACTGCACCACAACCTCTTTATAACACTATTGTTGGGGTCCAAAGCATAAAACGTGTTAGTTATACAACCGTGTTATAGCCAAACAAAAATGTATAGATTATATACAAAAATGACCATCAACCGTGTTATAGCCAAACAAAAATGTATAGATTATATAGAAAAATGACCATTTATGATCATTTTTCTATATAATCTTAACATTTTTGGGATCTATCTTTGAACCGTGTTGTATCCAAAACCGTGTTATAATGAACTGTGTTATAAAGAGGTTAATGTATATCAGTATCAAATGTCAAAATTAAATTTTTTGTCTGATATTTACTCTTTTTCTGTGAATACCATAAATATTGTCATCGAGTGTAATGAAAACATCAGTATTTTCACGAGTGCGAGATGAAAATTTTTTATGGTATTCACTGAAAAAGAGTAAATTTTCTTAGTTTATTGTTGAACACGCCAATGCGGGTTTCTGACGTCATAACTAACGTCACCAAACAAAACATGAACGTCATGGCGTCGATGCTCAGTGCTTAACATGTGAAACGCTGGAGAGGCAAAAGCAAAAGGAAAAATCGGCAAATCGAAATAATTTTGATACCAAAATGTTCCTTACATTCTAAGAAAATGCATACCAACACTTGATACTTTAGTTAAGAAACAAAAAAGTTAAAGGTGTTCAAAAATCTGAAGTGGAGGTAATATCCACTTCTGAAACAATGAAGAAAACCGAAGTCGCCCAAAGCGAGGAGTGAAAATATAAATCGTATCAGTCACTATAGTGAAATGATACGATATCAATTCACTAGTGATTGATACCACTTTTATTTTCACCAGATATACACTGATTTCACCGCTATCAATAAAATAAAGTATCATATTGTCCTGAAATGGCCAAACACCTAAACTTCAAACCATACTTGTCCTAAAATTTGAAAGATCAATTTTACAAAATGTTGATGCTTCTGGATGAGTGGCAAACAGGTAGACCCTGATCAGATGCTGCATTCTGCAGCATCTGATCTGGATCTGCTGTTTGCTCTGGTCTGTCTATTTAGTGTAAATAAGGTAAGGAATTTGCATCCTAAAATAAAAGATGCTTGTCCTAAAATTTCTCCCAACAAAAGGGCATATTCAAACATTCTGATCTGGTCTACAGTTTGCTATTCCACCAATCATTTTAACCCTTCTCTTGCTAAACATGACATGCATTGTCTTAGCAAACAGTGCAGATCCAGATCAGTTGGCTTCTGAAGAAGCCAGCTGATCTGGATCTGTACTGTTTGTCATTAATTAACGGTATGTGAATTTCTATCAAACACTCTGATCAAGTAATCTGATTGGCTGAAACATGGCATCTTAATTTATTCAGCATGACAAGGGTTAAGAAACAACAGCATAAAAAGCAAAATTTAGGCCAAAAAAAAGTATGGACTAAAGTGTTTGAAATTTTAGGACCTTTACTGTAATGCTCAAATGTTTTAATAGAAGTGCAAATTTACTTTTACCTCTCTGGGCCTTTTCAGCAGCCTATAAATTGATATAGTTTACTTATTTTTCCCAGGAGATAATTGGCATGAAATGTCAAAGCCTATTTTCTGGGAAAAATAAGAAAAGTATTTCAAAATGATGTCTGCTAACATTTTACCCAGGGTCCTAAACATTTAAGGAAAGCAAACAAAAATAAAATGAATGACAATAAGTAATAATTATATTTTCATGTAAAACACCTATCACAGTAATCACCAACAATTGTAAGACAATAAATACAGAAATAAGAAAAAATATCCCAGAATTATCACCAAATATTCCTCCTTAACCCATTGTAGTCTGGAGACCCCTAAAAGGGGTAATTGGCAAACAGTGCAGACCCAGATAAGACTGCAGCATCTGATCTGGGCCTTCACTGTTTGCAAATAGTTCAACCATTTTTCTTTAAGAATATGTAAACACTTAGCCTGACATACCTAAAATCGAGATTAGAATCTTTCAATATATAGTGAGGAAGAGTTCATGCAATCTACAATGAGTTAAACAAGTCCTTGAGAAGTTAATTAAATAAGCTCAATAACAATATAATAACCAGTGTATTTTTGCCAACAGTTGTAAGAAGATAAAGAAATACTGAAGAATTGTTTAGAAGGAATACCCAATGATAATTCGGGGATAATTTTTTCTAAACCTCATAAAAACATAAGTTGTGGGTACTCATTAGAAGCTCCTCCTTGAGACGCTTCTAAAGAATACCTAAAAAATTTTTATGGAGGAATTGAGAAAATTATCCCAGCATTATTATCACTCCTCCTTAATCCTTAAAGCGCCAATCACAACTGCAGCAGACAATATTTTGAAATATTTTTTTTTAATTTTTCGAAGAAAACAAGTCTTGATATTTACATGAAATATCAAAACTTGTTTGCTTTGAAAAATTAAAAAAATAAAAATACAGTCGAACTTCAATGGCTCGAACACCTTTGGGACAATGGAAAAGTGTTCGAGCCATGGGTAGTTCGAGCCAATGAAGGTTAATCATGGCACCAGGTCAGGAAGCAAATAGCGATAATTTAGGGAAATCTTTTTCGATTTTCTAGACAGTAACTGTATTTTGAGTGTACTCATTAGAATTGCCTCGATGAGGCGATTCTAATGAGTACACACAACATACCAGTTTGTGATAAAATAAGAAAATTACCCTAAATATTTGTTTTTTAAAGCTATCAGAAGAATTTAGTATGGTCTCAAAAACAAGTTCGAATTAGCCATGGTAAACGAGCCATCAGTGTTTGAGGTATTGAGGTTTGACTGGAAATGTCGTCTGCTACAAATTTTGCTTGGCACTTTAAGGGTTAATAAGTCCCCTGAGAAATACATTAAGGCCAATGGACTTTTATTCCCCATTTTTCATAAGGGAGACAAATTTTATTACTTCCTGTTAGCATTTCAGCATACCATCCCCATTTTCTGGTGAAAGAAAGTGCACAATACTGGTCAACCCCTTAGAGGACAAATCCTGACCAGTAAAAGTGTGGTTAGGTAAACTGACCTTGCTCAACATGACCCCATCCGGTTGACTGGACCGTAAAACCTCAACACAAACACCACCTTCACCTTAGAAGGGGTCGACTCTGTTGGTAAACAGCATCCCCTGGGAGCAAAGTCTTTCCTTATAGAGTGGACCTTTTTCAGAAGGGGCAAAAATGATGGTTATCTCCCCTGGAAGTATATCTATCCCCCTTAACCCTTGTCCTGCTGAATAAATTAAGATGCCACACCCACTTCTAATTTTGAGCCAATCAGATTACTAGATCTAGATTTTTGCTATAAATTCATATACTTAAGAGCAAACAGTACCAATCCAGATCAGTTGACTTCTTCAGAAGCCAACTGATCTGGATCTACACTGTTTGCAAAGATAGGGCATATCCGGGTTCAGCAGGACAAGGGCTAAATGAGATCAGTAACAATGTAATAATCACTGTGACTATTGGTCCCTTTATAAGGTCAGAAACTGAAAATTTTCTAGAGACTCCAGCTTGCTAAAAATGACAGTTATCCAAGAAAATTCCTGTGAAATACCTCATCACTGCTATATGATGAAACCAAAAATACCAGCAAGCAAAGCGTACTGGATACATCTCACATAAGTTTGTGTATGGTAAATGTCTTAAAATTTTGTATAGCAAAGTTTTTGACAAAATGGCTCCTCAGGAGACAGTTCACATGAAAAGTCAAGCCCTATTCTCTAGTAAAAAATAAAAATATCAACAATATGTCATCTGTTGATGTTTGCTAAAGGCTAAAGAAGCCATTACAGTGGGGCTATTTATATACTGAAACAGTATAAATGTAATCTTTGTACTTGAACAAGATCTTTGTGAAAGTTAGAAGTACAAGTTAAAAATCATCATTTAAATTTCCTCTGGAAGCTCACATCCTTAAAATGCAAATTAAAAAGTCTTATTTCTTATTTTTTCAACAAACAAATATGAACACAGGTAATATATGAATGTCATCACGCAAAAAATGGCACACATCTGCAACGTTTAGTCAGTTCCTTCCTCATGATAAAACCAACAAAAATGCATGTGTTCCCAGTGAAGACTCAGATCAGCCTGGGCATCCATCTAATCAGAGTCTTCGCTGTTTTCTCAATGGGTAGCCAAGGTCCCAGGCTTTCTTCATGCAGACAGGGAAGACTGATCAGACGCCAGATGCCAAGGCTGATCTGAGTCTTCGCTGGGAGTGGGTGCATATGCCATTTTGTCGGTTTTGTCTAGGGCTCAAATACTTTTGGAACTGGCAGATGAAGAGTGAAGGCTGCGATCCACATTGGAGTCCGTAAACACTTTAAGGTACAGTAAATGCCCTAAAATTTCAAACACCTTATTTCATACATTTTTGGCCTAAAATTTGCTTTTATACAGTTCTTAGAATACTTTGTGGAGTGGCAAACAGTGCAGACCCTGATCAGACTGCTCCTTCAGGAGCAGTCTGATCTGGGTCTGCACTGTTTGCATAGACCATTTTGTCAGACACTTTGGTGTACGAAATTTTAGGACATTTACCATTTATGGCTAAACCTCCAAGGAAATAATTCTGGCATGGAAATATTTAACACCAAGGCCCAGTTGTTCAAAGCATCATAAGCTTAACAAGTTCATTAATGACAAAGTCGTTAACTGTTGTAGCTAAGGTATTTTTCAAATACTTTGATATTTTTGCTGCAAAAAAATGTGACTCACATTTTTTCAGCATAACATATCATTGTATTTGACATATTTCAAAATAGAAATTTTAACATCATGTTAGCTAACAACTTCATTCAGTTTTGAATAACTGGACCCTGATATCGAAATCCTAGATTTCACCCAGGGATAGAAATTCTTCTGCTATCCATGGTAAGATAAAAACTGAGAATTGTCACATGTTTGATGTGCACTGAGTGTATAGGACATCATGTACGCCATCATAAAGGTTGACATCACTGAACATAATGATGACAGAGAACCCCATATGGCAGACATCAGCAATCAAAGTGACTGCATTATTAAAAGTCCACATTCTGAAATGAAAGGTACCCAGTTTGCAAGAAAAAAGAATCTGTCATGAGTTTGAGAGATAGATAGAAAAACTTGTCCCACGAGATCAGTCTGGCATCACTGGGCAGCCTCATGATGCCAGACAGTGACCCTCATGACAAATTTTTCTATCTACACCTCACACCCATGACTGCCTTCCTTCTCATTGGGGGTGACTCTAAGAGGAAAGTTTAGTCTCTCTAGGTTCTTCCCTATAACAGTTGTCCCCCTTTTTATGAATGTTTCAACTGGACAGGCATCTTCCTGTTTTCAAAAGTTGTCTCTTTTTGCAAAATGCCAACAAAAACACTTTACCTTAAAATATGGACTACAAAAAAAACATAAATAAATAAAAAAATAAATAAATAAAATAATAAATAACAAATTAATTACTCAAAAAGAAAGAGAATGTGCATCTAGAATGAAAAAAATCTCATCATAACTTACATTTTCGTGCAAATTTGATCAAAATTGGCAGAAAAAAGTTACATTGTATTGTGGGTTAACCCTTGTCCTGTTGAATAAATTAAGATGCCACGCCTACTTCTAATTTTCAGCCCATCAGATTACTTGATCAGGATTGTTGCTATAAATTCACATACTTAATGATAAACAGTGCAGATCCAGATCAGTTGGCTTCTTCAGAAGCCAACAGATCTGTATCTACACTGTTTGCAAAGGTAGGGTATATCCGGGTTCAGCAGGACAATGGGTAAAATTTTCAAACCTGATTTTATGGGTGCCACCATTTTCAATATTTAATAAAACTTCATGATGTCATATAGTCTTGACCCTTCCCTTGCTGAATAAATTGATGCCACGCCCACTTCTAATTTCCAGCCAATCAGATTACTTGATCCAGGTTTTTGATAGAAATTCACATTTAATGACAAACAGTGTAGATCCAGATCAGTTGGCTTCAGAAGCCAGCTGATTTGGATCTACACTGTTTGCTAAGACAGGGCATGTTGTGTTCAGCAAGAGAAGGGTAAATGTGCATCTTTGCAACATTTTACCTCTATATTAGTGTATATAGCTTTAACTCTTGACTTCCATGGACTCTCCTTGAAAGCTACAGTTTCCTGCCAAAAACGTTTTACTTAATATTTTGAAATGTTTCCGCTCTCATCAGATATTCAAAATGATGGGGCCCTTGACAATGGTTTTGAAACCTTAAAACGTCATTAACTTTTTTAGTTCTTACCAGATACTTATCAAATTTGTATCAAAATGCAGGTTTAGTCAAGATTCTTCATATCAGAGATACTGATTGGCAACATTTTTTTCCCTATAATGCTTAGCATGCTAGGAATATATTTCAGCAAATTTCCAGAAAATAGGAGCTGACATTTCATGCAAATTTGTCTCCTAAGACAATCTGGATGAAGTCTCAGATCCTATTTTCTAGGAAAATTAAGAAAAAATATTTCAAACTGTTTGCTGAAATTTTTTATCCAGCAAGCTTAGTGTTATTTTTAACAGGGAATTTTTGTTATTTCCACCAGTTGGCATTATTTTCTAATCTTCACTGCTTTCCATAAGCATCTGTAGAATGACAGCTGTAAAGTCACCAATGTCTTCTGCTGGAATGTTGGTGATTTTGCTTAAACTCAACATCAACTGAAACCAGAAATGACAATAAGCATTGCTTATTAGATATTGAGCACAAGGTAATGACTGCCTTCTTATAAATTATTTAGCAAGATAAGAAGTATAAACCAAAATCTAACAGATGGACAGACATACATATGGACATTGTGAAAACAGTATACACCCCACACCCCATGACAAGCACAATTTGCAGCATTTATAATAATAATAAATACCATGATAACATGTACTGAAACAGGATCCCCTGTGCAAACAGTGTAACCCCAGATCAAGTATAACGTTTGTCATTCATCTAGTAATTTTGTGACACAAAACAATAATTGTAAAATCAACGTGGTTCAAAAATTTTAGAGGAATTAACCCATTGTAGCCTGGAGACCCCTAAAATGGTGATTGGCAAACAGTGCAGACCAAGATCAGAATGCGGCATCTATTCACTGTTTGCAAATAGTTTAACCATTTTTCTCTAGAAATATCTAAATCATATTACCTGACAAACCATAGGTCTAGATAAGAGTGGATATCAGGTATACAGTTTTCTTATTTCTCGACACAAAACATATGTTGTGGGTACCCATTAGAAGCGCCTCGGCAAGGCGCTTCTAATGAGTACCCACAACATATGTTTTTGTCAAGAAATAAGAAAAATACAGATATCTTTTGGATGAAAAAAAGAGCCTTATCAAGAGCTATGCAGTCAAACCTAAAATCTAAATAAGGATCATCCAATATATAGTGCGGGGGAGTTCATTCAGTCTACAATGGGTTAAATGGCCATGTGTACCATATTTACCCTAGATATTCTGACACCTTAATCCCTTCCCCTAAATTCTGAATAAGTCTAGTTTACTATCTGTTAATTTGTCAAAACACTGCTGGATGAGTTGCAAACAGTGTAGACCCTGATCTGATGCCACATTCTTTGGTGTCTAATTGGATACTGCACTGTTTATACAGTGAACCCTCGTTACTACACAGCATTTGTTCCCAAAGACATTGTCATTAAAATGTATTTGCTGCTGTACTAAATACTCAATGAGCAGATTGATATGTGAGGAAGGTCTTGTTTTGTCCTTATTTCCTCATAGAACATATGTTTTTGGATATTTGATAGAATTGCCTCACTGAGGTTATTCTAACAAATATCCAAAACTTATGTTTCTTTAAAGTATTAAATACAATAGTCTTGCATAATTTGTGACTAATTGTTACCTCTTAAACGAAGGTTTCGTGACAGTCAAACTGTCATTATAACAAATTTTGTCGTTGTATCAAGTGTCGGTATATAGAGGTTTGTCTGTACAGGCCTGTCTGCCTGAATACGGTGAATACAGTCCACGTGTCTAGCCGGGGGTAAGGGTAACTTATCAAACAAAAATACAATCAACCCTCTTTATACAGACAAAATTTGTTTTAACGATAATTTGACTGGCACTAAACCTTCACACAAGAGGTGACAGTTAATAAGAAAATATGCAAGAACATTGTATTTAATACTTCAAGAAACATATGTTTTGGATATTTGATAGAATCGCCTCACTGTGGAGATTTTAACACATATCCAAAACATATCGAGGGTTGAGCGCAAGACTGTAGTAACTCAAACATATTTTTGAAACCCTTGTTTAGGGGAAACTTTGACCCCTTTGTAAACAATGCAAATTTAGGTGCCATTGCTCATACGAGCAATGGCACCTAAATTTCCATTGTTTACAGAAAGAAATGTTGTAATCTTCAGAACGCCTTCATGATGAGGAGATTAAGTATTGGGAAAAACAACCATCAGAATGTCTACAGTCTGGCGATCAACCCTCGAATTATGTCCTGTGAGGGAATAAAAATAAACAAAGCCTATCTTACATATCATTCTACTCATTAAGGATTCTTTACAATGACAAATTCTTTTTAATGGCTACATCTTTGAGAACAAATGCTGTCGTTGTAACGTGGGTTCACCGAATAATATAAAGCTCAATGAATTCCCAATAAGTACAAACTTTGTTTTTCAGCACTTGCCCAGAAACTATCTAAATCACTGGTTGAGTGGAAAAGGCAGTCAGAAAATGAGATCTAATTTTGTTCAACAAATACAGATTCCCATTAACATATTTTCTAATATAATTAGTACACGAATTTGGATGATCAAGAGGTTGTGGGTTCAACTCCCACCAGCTCCAGCAACATTCTTTCATGGAGATTGATCATGAAATATTTTCTACGGTCATTCTCTCCCTTCTGCTGATTCAAGAAGAGCAGTTGTCAGCTTCTGGTAAAAGAATGTGTACAAGTACTGGTTAACCACTTAGAGGACTAAGCCTGCCCAGAAGAAGTGTGGGTAGGTATACTGACCACCCTTGACATGACCCTGATGGATTGACTGGGCCATAAAACCTCAACACAAACAAAACAAAAACAGTAACATTTACTCTTTTCTTATACAAAACTTCCACAAATATCACCAGAATGCAATTTTACTAAGTAGACTGAAATCTCTTTATCAGACAGTTCATTATAACATGGTTTTCAGATATAAGACAGTTTAAAGGTGGACCACGAAACTGTTGTTGTCCAACAAAAAATGTATAGTTTATATAGAAAAATGACCATTTATGGTCATTTTTCTATATAAACTATACATTTTTGTTTTGGATACAACATGGTTGTTTAAGAAATATGCTTTTTGCTTTGGGTCACAACAATAGTGTTATAAAGAGATTGTGGTTTACCTAAAGGTAAAATGGCATTCATTTGTACCCAGCTGCAGTGAAGCTGGGGAAATTGATAATAGTCGCATTCCATCCGCCCATGATTGCATGAATATATCCTTCATACCATGATTGGGCTATAATTCTCTAACATTTAATGTAAGTCACTGCATGTGGCACTTTACCCTCATCTGTTTGAGGCTGGAGAGACTACTGGACAATTTATTTGTCTGTTTGAGTTTTACGGCCTAATCAACACAATTAAGATCATGTCAAGCTGGTCAGTTAATCTACTCACACTTTTCCCAGATAGGCTTAGTCCTCTAGGTGCTTTACTAGTACTTGTACACATACTTTCATAACTGTCTTCTTGAATAAGTGGAAGAGGGAGAATGACTGTAGAAATGATTTCATGATCAATCTCCAGGAATAAACATTGCCAGACCAGACAGGGCTCGAACCCATGACCTCCTGATCACCAGTCGGACACATCCGACTGAGGCCATTGAGGCCGGCATTCAGGATGAATACATAATACCCCACCATAATTGTGTGGAATATTATAAAATTATTGAATGAGTGATAGTGTAGAGCAGCTGATCTGAGTCTACACTGTTTGCTCAGGCTCATTTGTCCTTAAACTTCGAGCCAATATGGAATGTGAAACTTGACTGTCAACCTTTTGAGGCTGGAGAGAGGCATAGCTCTAGATAAGAGATGGTATCTGGAAAATATTTTTCTTATTTATCCAAGAAAACGTGGGTACTCATTAGAAGTGCCTTACTGAGGCACTTCTAATGAGTACCGCAACATATGTTTTCATAGAGATATAAGAAAAATATCAACAATTTTTGGTTGAAAAAAGTGTCTTATCCTAAGCTATGCAGATTGCTGGATAAACTTACCTGTTCATGGTTGTGTCGGTCTATAATATATGCTGCAGCAGTTATGATTGTCACCATTAATAACATCTTGTCAGTACGAACACATGTAAAACTCTCCCTAAAACAGACAATGAAAAGAGTTAGGACAAGAAATAAATACCTTTGTTTCATATAATCCAGCCGACCCTATCCATTGACTGCCAATCGGCCAATCAGCATATTTTTTTCCCAATTTTTCAGACAACAATTTTATTGACCTTTTGGTATATTTTGATCCACTTTAGTATGTAGTAATACAAAGTACAACCATCATCCAAATAGCCAAGCGCTTAAGTGATCAAGAAATTGATCAACAAACTGGTCACATTCAAGGCAAAAATTGAGAGAGCAAAAATTGCTTCTTTCATGGGATTTAAACATTGCCTGACCATAAGAATAAAACTGCAACTGCAAGGGGCAGAGGGGCGGTGGGGTCATCAGAAGCACAGGTATATGTTGTTTTTCTTGGCCTTAGGTAAATATTAAATTTACCAGTACACAAGAGCTTCTTTAGAACACAATTGCTGGGATGCAAAAGCAAAAACTATGTTAGCTAATCAACCATGTTGCATCCAAACAAAAACTAGAATATGTTTTCTACATGAAAAACAGATGTCTTCCCGCTTTTGGAGTACTGCTTTGTACAGTTAGTCAGTGTTATTAATACGCAATAAAAGCACTGCAAGTACTACACCATGCCCCGCCACTGCACTTACATCAAGCAAATGCCATAACTCTGTTAAAAATAAAATCAAAGGAAGGTGCATTAGTCTTTCCCTAAATATTATTTATCATCTGATGCTACTTAACATTTTTAAAAAAAAAATCATAAAAATATCTGAAACAGTTTTCAAGATACTGAGTTGACACAAATATATGACTGAGATGACTATTTCCAATGTTCAAAGGGCCGTAACTCCAAAAGTAAGTTAACCAGAATTTCAGTTCTAAATTTCTGCAGATCCCCTCATGGTGCTCCACATTCGTGTAAGGTTTACTAAAAGTATCTCAGAACTGTTTTCAATTTACAGAGAAGATACAAGTATACCACAGAAACTGTTATTTTCAATATTCAAAGAGCCATAACTCAAAAAGGAGTTAAGCCAGGTTATGATTCTTGTGTTCTACATGTTATCTTATGTTGCTTTACATTTTTGCAAGGCTTCAAGAAAATCTCTGAAACCACTTTCAAGTTACAGAAAGGGCATGACTTGGAGCACTGTTGGAACAATGTTCAAAGGGGGGTAACTCCAAAAGCAGGCAATCAGAGTTACGGTTTTTGTGTTTTGCACCTTGCATAATGGTGATGAACATTTGCATAAAGTTTCAAGAAAATATCTCAAACAGTTTTCAAGTTATAGAGTGGACACTAATATATTACAGAAATCACTATTTTCAAAGATCAAAGGGCCATAACTACAAAAGTAGGTTAACCAGAGTTACTTTTCTTGTGTTCTTCACCTTATCTCATGATGCTTTACATTTTTGTGAAGTTTCATTAAAACATCTGGAACGGTTTTTAACTTACAGAAGGGACACAAGTACGTAGTAGAAATGGCTATTTTCAATATCTTCTATGTTCAAAAGGCTGCAACTCCAAAAGTACCTTAACCAGAGTTACGTTTTTTGTGTTCTGCATGTTTTACATTTGTGAGAAAGTTCATAATAATATCTTGAACGGTTTTTTTACTTACAGAGTGGACACGAGTACATGGTAGAAATGGCTATGTTCAATGTTCAAAAGACAATAACTCCAAAAGTAGGCAAACAAGAGTTACAATTCATGTGTTATGCACACTGTCTTATAGTGTTTTACATTTGTGTGAAGTTTCATGAAAATATCTTGGATGATATTTAAGTTATGGAGTGCACATGAATGATGGAAGCGCTGACAGACAAACGGACACTAAAATTTTCGGAGGACATAACATAATACCCTTACTTTTTGTGGCGGGGCATAAAAATGGCAGAAATAGTTTGAGTGTTCTGCATTTAGACTCATGTTGGTAAACATTTCTGAGAAGTTTCATGAAATTACCTAGAATGGTTTTAAAGTTACAGAGCAGTTGTAAGTATTTAACCGAAATCACTATTTACAATGTTCAAAGGGCCATAACTCCAAAAGTATGTGAAGCAGAATTACAGTTCTTGTGTTCTGCATGTCATCTCATGGTTGTTAACATTTCTGTAAAGTTTCAAAAAATTATTTTGAACAGGTTTTCAGATTACAGAGTGGACACAAGTGTATGATCAAATCACTATTTGAAATGTTCAACGGACAGTTGTGCGCTCGATATTCCAAGGACTTTCCGTGGACTGGGCTCAGTTGTTCAAAGCATCATTAGCTTAACGAGCTCATTTAGTGGTCAAAATGTTAACTATTCTAGTAAGTACAATATCTAATTTACAGGTATTTTGCTGAAAAAAAAATGTGAGTAGCTTTTGCAAATACAAAAGCTACTCACATTTTTTTTTCAGCAAAAATATTTGCGTATATGCCATAGTTAATAAAGTTTTAATGATATGTTAACTAACAACATTGTTAGTTTTGAACAACTGGGCCCAGACAGAAAAAGTTAACTGGAGTACTATGCTGAGAGTAGTGTTGGGAATCAGCCAGAATTTCATAGTCGATCATCGGTTTTGTAAAAGAACTTATCATTGACTAATAATCACCTAGTAGAAAATATATTCATTCTTATTTTAGCCCTCTTCCAGGTACTTATTCATAGCTCCAGATCAATAAGAGGGGTATCCAGATAATATTTTTTTTATTTCTCCTTGAAAACATGTTGTGGGTACTCATTAGAAGTGTCTCATGAAGACACTTCTACTGAGTAGCCACAACATATATTTTCATGGAGAAATAAGAATGAGTACCCACAACATATGTTTTCATTATGGAGAAATAAGAAAAATATCAGTACTTTTCGATTGAAACAAGTGCCTTACATCAGGTTATTTTATCAAATTTCTTCACCTTTATTGACCAAAACTCTAGGATGACCCAAACAGACAGCTTAGAATTTTATTTTTTATTTATAACTTGCCTTTAAAAATAAAAAAGGGAGAAAAATGTTTCTAAAAATAGAATTTTCCGATTAGTCGGCTATAAAAACTTTCCGATCATCAGTCATAAGAGGCGAAAGTGATCCATTATAATTGATCATCAGTGGCAACACTAGCTGAAAGGGTTATGGTAAACGTTCTAAAATTTCTAACACTTTATTCCATACTTTTTTTGGCCTAATTTTTTTTTTTTTTTTTTTTTGCTTTTAATGTGATTGTTTCCTAAAATACTTTGTGGAATGGCAAACAGTATAGACCCTGATCAGACTGCTCCTTTAGGAGCAGTCTGATCTGAGTCTGCACTGTTTGCATATGCCATTTTGTCAGCCACTTTGGTGTACGAAATTTAACGACATTTATAGTAACGTAAGTACTAGTTATACCTGTCTTTATCTGTGATAGGTGATCCAGAAACAGCCACTTCGTGTAATTTATTGTAGACATCATGGTATTTAAGATACACCATGTCCAGCAGCTTCAATGATACACCATGAAGAACTTTCACTTCACAGTTTAAATCTGTATGTCCTAATATAAAGAATGTATAAGAAACAGAATTAACCCTGCCATACTGAATAAATTAAGATGCCATGCCCACTTCTGTCAGTCGATCAGATTACTTGATCCAGATTGTTGATACAAATTCACATACTAAATGACAAAAACAGTGCATATCCAGATCAGTTTGCATCTTCAGAAACCAACCAATCTGGATCTACACTGTTTGGAAAGGCATGAACGAAGGTTAACAGCTTGGCCACCTTTGATTCAGTAACATGAATCAAAATTACAGACTTCCTCAAATAAATGCTTTAACATTTAGCAGACTGGGTAAAAAATTCAGCAAGCATTTTGAAATATTTTTTGCATTTTTCCTATGAAAACAAGTTGCATGAAATATCAAAGCCTATTTTCTGGAAAAAAATATCATCAATTTGTCATCTAATGAAATAGTCCAGAATATGGTAATGGTTAAAGCATAAGGTTTGACATTTCATGTGAATCATCATCTGCTAGCATGATTCACATGAAATATTGAGCCTTATTTTCTTGAAAAATATATTTTAGCATGTCTTCTGCTACTGCTGTGATTTAACCCTTATCTTGCCGTTCGCGACAATAGTCGCGCTGGGGGGGTCTGCCAACTCAAAAGCCTGTCATACTTACAATATACCACATGCAACCATTCAGAGCAAGTGTTCTCATACAGGAGTGAACCTACTTTCATTAGATAGTCAGGTGCTGGATTTTACCCACACTAAAAAAGACCGAGAATACCAAATTTCAAGCTGCCATTAATTTCAGCACTCACTTCAACAAATTGATCAGGCTTTTCTGGAAAAAAAGCCCATAACACCTGAATCATTTCCAGTGAGGAAGAAGTAGGAATAACAGTAGAACCTATGTATGTCACTCATTTCATTCGCAATAGTACACAGTAGGCGCTGGGCTCTTGTAATTTTTTTTTTTTTTTTTTAAGTGTCTTAAACGGTTCCCGGTTTACACATGACTGTCACGTGACTTTCTAGTCACGTGACCATCCTTTCTCCGGTAAAATGGCCACCTAGGATCGGCAAATTATACGTGAAAATTTCATGAAAATCGAGGTAAAATTCAGGGGGTAATGACTTCGCAAGTAGAGGTACTCCCTCTTACAGGCCTGATTCATTTTATTTCCGGCAAGAGAAGGGTTAAGATTGTTGAAGAGAAACCCAGCAAATGATAAATGAATATTTTTTTTCTTATTTCTTATTGTTCTAAGAAAATAGAGCTTAGATGCCATTTCATATGAAGTACCTGTTAACCCCAT
Source organism: Anodontia alba (assembly GCA_964016985.1). NCBI lineage: Eukaryota > Metazoa > Mollusca > Bivalvia > Lucinida > Lucinidae > Anodontia > Anodontia alba. The sequence continues at coordinate 13,242,318 of OZ024836.1, read as the reverse complement.
AAAAGGCCATTCAAAATTGCTTTTTTTTTTTTTATGAAGAAAAGGTTTGATATTTTATCATGTGAATCATGAAATGTCAAGCCTTATTTTCTCAACAAAAGAAATATATTTTAAAATGTCATTTGCTGCTGTTGTGACTAGCATTTAAAGAGTTTAAGAGGAATTACATGAAAACTCAAGCCCTATTATGTATCAGAGAAAATATAAGGAAAATATTTTAAAATCTGCTAATATTTTAAGTCATCTCCCACGAGCCATAAGTATGCACTAACTGGCAAAAAAATAGCAAACAACATTTAAAACAATCCAGAATAGTAGACTTGGTATGTTGTTTAAATTTCTTTAAGGGAAATATTTGGACTAAAATTCCATGATTATTTCTGTTAGAAAAAAAAATAGAAATATACAGATTAATTTGTTGTAACTAAAGGAAAATGGAGCCATACATGCTTGAACAAGCTGCCAGAATTGAGCATCTGATTTCTACATATGGCATCACAAGACCTATTTCTTCTGTATTTTGTCTTTATTATTATAATTAGCTGCAAAGCAAGAAATAGTACTGTCAGACTAAGATTAAGCAAAACTCTTCATTAATGATTGAGGCACATTGATTGAGCAAGGTAAACACTAAAGTGAGGTTTCCAAGCTTTCCACAGAACTGGGACTTCAACTTTTTCTAACACTTCCCTGACTATTCTCTGACATTCAATTTCATGACAATTTTATCTGTTCTTTTTACTCTCAATGAGAAATTTGACAATCTAGCTTCCAGATTTACCCTAAATCAGAGTTCCAGGTAAGGCACCTCTTGACTTCTACAGATTACCCACTACATATGTTATAATAATACAGTCGAACCTCAACAGCTCGAACACCGATGGCTCATTTACCAAGGCTGATTCGAACTCGTTTTTTGAGTCCCTATGAAATTCTTCTGATTGCTCCAGAAAATAAATAAGGAAATTTTCTTATTTTATCATGAAATTGTATGTTGTGTGTACTCATTAGAATCACCTCATCAAGACAATTCTAATGAGTACACACAACATATCATTATTGTATAGAAGATCAAAAGACTTCTCTAAATTATTGCCATTTGCTTCCTGACTTGGCACCATGACTAACCCTCAGTGGCTCGAACTACCTATGTCTCTAACAAGTTTATATGGTCCCAAAGATGTTCGAGTCGTTGAAGTTTGACTGTACAATACAAATTCTTCACTTAACTTCAATGCAGCTGGTATTAATTGCTGTGTGACAGCCAAAATTAAAGCCAGGAGGCCTCCCTGAACTTCATCATAGTGCAGTTTTATTTTATTTTGGTATCATCAAACCCATGCTAGCAGTATCAAGGAAAGATATGCCATATCCCCTAAAACTTTATTTATGACTGACTGTTACCTAATACTTCTAGGATGGCTTCTAAGTAGACCAGTGGGGATGGAACTGACACACAAAAATCCAAGGTCTTTAAAATTCTTAGCTCTGACTGGAGAATACTCTCAGTGTTGTATCTATGTCCAGTTTCCAGGAGAAACCGTCTTGCCTTTGTTGGGCTCAACACCTACAATATACCAGTAATTTGAACTATCAAAATCTGACAATCTGCCTTCCACATTTACCCCAAATCATAGTTCCAGATAAGGCACTTTTTTCAAGCAAAAAGTATGGATATTTTTCTTATTTCTGCACAAAGACATGTTGTGGGATCTCATTAGAAGCGCCTGTTTGCTTCTACTGAGTACCCACAACATATTTTTTCAAGCAGAAACATATTACAATACTTTTTGCCAAATATATACACATCAAGCGAGTTGGTATATATTTCAACATATTATATGATAATTAGCAAGAAACAATAACATATGTTTTGCAATCCACAAAAATGGCCCTTATGCAATTTGAGGACAGCGCAGGCCCAAATTGGCCCATGCATTTGTGCCGGTCCTCATTGCTTGCTTACAGAATAAATGGTTACTGTAGTATATGTCGACAAACAGCAAATGCTCATATCAGACTGCATGGATGCGTACCCTGATCTGGACCTTTGCTTACGGCATAAGAGCCCCTTTCTCACATTTATCTGATGCCCCTTCTTACCTGGATCTATGCCCAAAATATTTGTACAGACACTCCTTAACAAACAGTGTTGATTAACTGAGATTGAACTGTCCACCACTCAGCCAGCACTTATACACATATTGCAGATTATCAAATGCATATGTTAACCCTGGTCCTGCTGAACCCCAGTGTGTTCTGTCTTTGCAAACAGTGTAGATCCAGATCAGATCTGGCTCTGCACTGTTTGTCATTAAGTAAGTGAATTTGTATCAACAACCTGGATCAAGTAATCTGATTGGCTGAATATTAGAAGTGGGTGTGGCATCTTATTTTAAGGTTTTAGGGTGTCCAAATACCGTATTTACCCTCAGTATTCGGACACCTCAACTCCTTATCATACTTGTTATAAAATTTGAACAAGCACAATTTACTACCCGATGTTGTGTCTAGAAATTGCTGGATGAGTGGCAAACATTGTAGACCCTGATGACTCTGTGGCATCTCATCTGGGCCTACACTGTTTGCTCAGGCCTCTCTATCTGAATACATACAATAAATATGGTATTTAGGGTAAACTGCAATACACCTATTTCTGACAGTCAAATCCTGTTTTCTAGGAAAAATATTTCGAAATATCATCTACTGAAAATTTTACTCAGTCCTTAGTATTAAGAGTCATCAAGAAAACTACACTGGATCTCAGTATAGAGCTATTCATTACAACACTAAAAAGCTGTGCTCCTAAATGCTTACTTCCGTATGATTTCTCTATATTTTAAATAGCTCTAGATGACATAAAAAACTGTTGGGTTTCACTGGGAAAAGTAGGTTGGGTCAGGTTACACTTAACACTTAGCACTCTGGGTAAAATTTGCAGCAGATGACATTTTGAAATAGTTATTATTATTTTTCCCAGAAAACAGGATTTGACATTTCATGCAAATTGTCTCCAATGGAGACAATTTGCATGAAATGTCAAATCCTGTTTTCTGGGAAAAATAAAAAAAATATCATATTGGAGACAATTTGCATGAATTGTCAAATCTTGTTCTCTAAGAAAAATATCAATGTGTTGTCTGCTGAATTTGCCCAGAGTGATGTTAGTTAATACACTTATTTTTTTTGTTTGGCCTTATTTCAAGCTTTGTTCAAAGATTTCATGTTACCCTGTAATGAGATGTGAGTTTACTGGCTATCTGTATACAAGAGACGACACGCAGAACAATCTGGCTGCTAACTCTCTTCTTGATTTCCATCCAATCTTTTGTACATGTCTTTATCCCACTAGACTTGAGAACATGTGCATGTAAGTCTTGGATATGCTTCAACATAAACCTACAAAAGTAAACCAAAACTGGATTAACAAATCCTGAAAATGCGCCAGCTTATTACCCTACAAAGCTAAATCACAACTCCTGGTATGTTTAAGCATACACCTATCAAAGTAAATCAAAACTGGCTTCACAGGTTCACATAAACCTAAAAACCGTTCATATATACTAAAAAATTGTGTTCACAAGTCCTGGATATGCTTCACATAATCTAAAAGAGTTCATATATACCAAACAAAATGTGTTCACAAGTCCTGGAAATGCTTTACATAAACAAAAACAGTTCATATATACCAAAAAAAAAAATTGTGTTCACATGTCCTGGATATGCTTCACATAAACCTAAAAAAGTTTACATATACCAAAAAAATTGTGTTCACAAGTCCCGGATATGCTTCACATAAACCTACAAAAGTACATGAATACCAAACATGAATACCAAACAAATGGGTTTACAAGTCTTAGATATGCTTCACATAAATCTACAAAAGTACATGAATACCAAACAAATGGGTTCACAAGTCCTGGGTATGCTTCATCATAAACCCTAAAAAAAATTATCAAAAATTGGTTCAACAAATGTTGTCATGTTTGTTTGCTCTTCCTCTCGAGTGTCATTAGTAGGCTATATGTTCTGTGATTAAGGTTCTTCCTGGACAGCCTCTATTCATAAGTCCTGGATTTTCTTCAACATTATTATACATAGCTACAGATAAGAGAGGGTATCCACATAATAGTTTTCTTATTTCTCCACAAAAACATATGTTGTGGGTACTCATTAGAAGTGCCCCGCAAAAGATATCAGCATTTTTCAGATGAAAAAAGAGCCTTATCTGTTGCTATGACTGTCATAAACCTAAAAGAATTACCTTTCTCAATAAGACTTATCACAGTAGAAATGAGTCTATATATGAAATTTCATGAAATTCTTCAACAAGTAAGAGGCGTGGACATGAAATTCTGCTAGAGGCATACAGGTTATATGGCAAATGACAAAGAACTGACTTTCTTATTCATGACACACGTGTCCATGCATGAAGTTTCAGGGAAATATTCCAAAGTAAAGCTGTATTTACCCAGAAAATGGTAAAGGGTAAACAACAATGATGTCTAGTGAAAAATGCATAGAAATCGGGTCTTGGAAGATATGATCTTCTTTCAAAAATCTTAAAATGGCTGCCTTTTACTTAATATGGAGGCAGCCATTTTAAAATGTACATGTAAGTAATGTGATTCTTTTAAAAAATGCTACTTATTTATTTATCTTTTCTTAATTAAATTTCCACAATAACATTTTTTCAGTTTTAAAAAAAATACTAAAGATAAAAGTTACTCTGATGTAACATTGAGTAGTTTTGCTGTACACTGATGGAGATTGGAGTGTCCAAATATTTAGGAGTGTGCAAATATTTAGTGTTAGTAGGAAATGAAGTGTTCCCCCTTTCAGCAGGTAATGGATCTTTCTGACTTGCCTGAGGGAAAACTGAAGGAGGTACGAAGGAATTAACCAATACGCTTAGCATACTAGATAAAAATTTCAGCACATGACATTTTATAATCTTTTTCTTATCTTTCCCTGATAATAATTTTTGACATTATTTTCTGGTAAAAAAAAGAAAACATATCAACAGTTTGACATCTGCTGAATTAGCCTAAAGAGTGATAATGGTTAAAGTGTCAATCATAACTGCAGCAAATGACATTTTGAATTTTATTAATATTTTTTTTTGCTTCAGAGAAAATAAGGCTTGACATTTCATTCAAATCAACTTCTAGGCATTTTTTTTTTTTTAAACTGTTGTCTACTGAAGTTGTGATTGGTACTTCAAAGGTTGAAATGACTCTACTGACACCTGCACCGGCTAACAGAAAATATTACCTGTCAAAGAGCTCAAGACCAAGATATTTTACTTCATCCGACATCCTCAATCGTTCACATGTGAGGAAAAGAAACTGAACACTATCAAAAGTAATGGATGAGCCCTGTCAACAGAAATTACACTTTAAGTATTAACACAGCAAAACAAACATTCATTGTCACTGTCACTGGTAGCAAATTTTAGACACATTAGTCTGATATGTTTATAGTATATATTCCATGTTTATACTATACATATATTAATGTTTATAGTATATATTCCATGTCAATGGAGAACACCTTCTGTATACGTAGGTTTTTCATTAACCCATTGTAGTCAGGAGACCAGTAAAAGAGTATTTGGCAAACAGTGCAGACCCAGATCAGAAGCCACAGAATGCGGCATCTGATAAGGGTCTCCGCTTTTTGCAAATAGTTTAGCCAGTTTTCTCTGGGAATATATAAATCTCATAACCAGACATACCTAAAATTGAAATTGGACTCTTCCAGTGTACAGTGTGGGAGAGTCTATTCAGTCTACAATGGGTTAAAATATTCTGTTCTATTCTATGCACTGTTGCATATACCATTTTATCAGAAAATTTGGTGTAAGAAATTTTAGGACATTTCCATGTCCCATACCCTAAAGATTGGGACAGCCATGTCTGAACAAATAATATAGACAGAATGTCTGAACAAACAATGTAGACAGAGCAGACACTACTGAATGTGGCATCTCATCAGAGCCTATTCTGTTTGCCACTCATCTAACAGTTTTAACCCTTATCCTGTTGAATAAATTAAGATACCACGCCCCCTTCTAATTTTCAGCCTATCAGATTACTTGATCCGGATTGTTGCTATAAATTCAAATACTTAATGGCAAACAGTGCAGATCTAGATCAGTTGGCTTCTTCAGAAGCCAACTGATCTGAATCTACACTGTTTGCAAAGGCAGGGTATATCTGGGTTCAGCAGGACAAGGGTTAAACACAACAACAGGTAGCAAAGTTTTGTTTTTTTTACCCAAGTCCCACTTCATATAGTCACAATTTTTCTATGGGACTCACAAATTTTATATATGCGAGTCCCTGGACTCGCAAAATACAGTAGAAAACTGCTCTAAAATATGTATTATACCTTTTTCGGCCCCAAATTTCAGACAACATTGTCGTCTGCTTTTTTATTTTAACAAACCGCCGCTTGGAAAGACATTTATATGTAAAGTTGAAAGACCGAATGTCAAACAGCATAGATCCAGATGAGACGGCTCATTGAGCCGTCTCATCTGGACATATGCTGTTTGCAAAAGCCTATCATTATCACCTGTGGCAGTGAAAGAGTTAATAAAATCAATTCCTGTACATTCCGAATACCTGCCTGGGTATCTGTAATGAAAAAGACGACCCCTGCAGCTCACAAAATACAGCAGAAAACTGCTCTAAAATATGATACTGACTTGATTTTATCATGTGACTCCATGAATTTCAACCATAATGGTGTGAGTCCTTGGGACTTAATAGAAACAAACTATAAACAAATCACTGAGGAAGTCGAATAGTCTTTCTTGAAATTTAGGACAAGTAAGGTAAAGGGTTATGGTGTTCCAATATTTAGGTTAACTCTAATACATACCACATATGGTTTTGCCTGATCCATTATTTGTGCATTTTTGTTGCTGAGAAGGGTCATCCAGTCTTGCAGCAATTCTGATGTAACACCACATAGCCTGTGATTAAACAGGGGCTCTGGGGGTGTCCCAAACACTCTTGTGCTGTTACTAGCCATTTCTGGAAAATAGACCAAAAATCTTCAGCTTTACATTTCTAAAGAAACGGTTTCCTTTTCATCCGATAATTATAAAAACCAGACAGCCTGACAATTTTTTAACAATCCCCACCCACTTAACCCATTGAGGACTGGAGACCCCTAAACAGGTAACTGGCAAACAGTGCAGAAGGTGGTGTCTGATCAGGATCTCCACTGCTTGCAAATAGTTCAACCATTTTTCTTTAGGAATATTTATATCATATAGCCTGACATACCTATAATTGAAAATGGACTCTTCCCATATATAGTGTGGGAGAGTTTATTCAGTCTTTAATGGGATAAAGTCTTTCCAAGCCAACCAGAGTAAGTGGCATATCTCCATCAGTGCCACTGCCTAGACTAATGGATCTGTTACCCTGACTTTTTAGTCAGCAGCAGCAACGGGATATTGTCAACTGATCTATATGATCATATGGGCCATGCCAAGTGAGAAAGTGCCTTCAAGCATGCTCAAAATTTGGGGATTCCTATCAACCTGCGCATGCACATGGTCTCATCCTGGCCTTTGCTTTCCATTGATACATTCTATAGTATCCAGTGATTCTGGTAGCTGACAGCGAAGGCCCTGATCAGACTGTGCAGATGTGCAGGGTGATCTGGGCCATCAATGTTTGCATATGCCCGCATGGCACAGCCCATAAAAGAACAGCTTGAAGTGAAAGCTTAAAAATGAACACAAAGAAATTAAACTTAACAAATACTTTTACCTCCATGTACTCTTGGTCTACAGCCTTGACATTTGTTCAGCAGCAACACTTTAACCTGTATGTTTATGTTAACAAAATATATCGAAACCTGTAGCCTTGACCTATGTTCAGCATCAGCAGCCAACTGGTATATCCATCCAGCAGTTCTAAATACTACAGTAGCGATTACGTTTTTCTTGTCCGTTTATGCGTTTGGGGTGCGTTTTAAAATCGTGGCATAACGTTTGCGTTTCGACAACGTTTCTAGCGTTTCATATCGTTTCGGCCAATCAAATTACAGAGCAAAGCGTTTCACTCAAACGCTTAATTTGCATATGCGCACTGAGGAGATACAAACGTTTTCTCGAAACGCTTTTCACCGTTTCGGCCAATCAGCTTGCCTTATCGAAACGCTTTTTCCGTTTCGGCCAATCATTTGACCGTTTCGAACCGTTTGTATGTTAGACCAATCGAATCATAAATACCTGTTGGACCGTATTAAACCGTGTTTATTACAACTAAAGTACTCTGTATCTACGTATTAAAATTATATTTATTTTATTTTATTTTATTTATTTATATTTTCTTTATAAAATATATTTTGGTATTTTCGAAAGAATTAACATGATTAATTATTATACTTTGTGAAGCCTATTATTTTTACACTGCAATCATGACAATCAACGTCTTTTGACAATTACATGTTTTAGCACATAGTACTCGGTATAAAATATTTAGCAGATGACATTTTGAAGTTTATATAATTTCCTGAAAACAGATTTTGGCATTTCATACAAATTGCCTGCAAATGATTTGACAATATCAGAATGCCTTAACCAAGAAAATATTTATTTATTTTATTTATCTTACTTTTATATTTTATTTTATTTTTATTTATTTATTTTTTATTTTATTTTTATTTATAATTATTATTATTATTATTATTATTATTATTATTATTATTATTGCATAATTTTAGATGTATGTTAATGGCTATGATTTGTCATTTAAATCGGCAGGCTTTTCTGACTTATTTTGTTTTTAAGGTGTGCGGTAAAAATGCCAGAGCTGAAAATGCCATATGCAAAAATGTTAGAGGAAAAATGCAACAAATAAAAATGCCAGAGGCTACCTGGTAAAATGTCATAGGAAATAATCCCATAAGTAAAAATGCCAGAGATATTCTTTATTTGACTTCCATGTAGCACAATTTGACAGCATCATGGGAAAAGGTGAAAAGATGCAACAAGAGTATATATGTCCAAATAGACTCCCCCACACTCTATATTGGAAGAGTCTAATTCAATGTTAGGCATGTCAGGTTATGTGATTTAGATAATCCTAGCGAAAAATGACTGAACTGTGCAAACAATGGCTACCCTGATCAAATGCCGCATTTTGCAGTGTCTGATCTGGATCTGCACTGTTTTCCAATAGCCTGTTTTGTGTCTCCAAATTAAAGTGAGTTAAACTGTTTTCACATCAAAAAAAAAAAAATAATAATATCATCTGCTTATATCTAAACAAAGCAGGTTAAATGTTAACCTTTACCTCTCTGTTTATTCAGCAGACAACAAAGTGATGACATTTTTTTCGTTTCTCCAGAAAACAGGATTTGACATTTCATGCCAGTTGTCTCTATTCAAGACAATTTGCATGAAATGTACAGAATAGTCAGTTGATGACATTTTTGAAGTATTTTTCTTATGTTATCCTGAAAACAGGTGTCGGCTTTTCATACATATTATCTCCACAGGACTTCACTTCCCCTGCAAATTGTCTTCAGTGGAGATTTGCGTGAAATGTCAAACCTGTTTTACGGGAGAAAATAAGAAAAGAGGTCATGAATTTGCCATCTGCTGAGTTAGCCCAGAGAGTGATAAAGGTTCAACTGGACAAGTCTAGTGACATAATCCATTCTGTTGGTGATATGTGTAGACTACGATCAGACTGCGCGGACATGCCGGTTCACCTTGGTCTAAGCTGTTCTCAAATACCATAAGGTCGTTTCTTATTTCTATTCAAAGGGGCTAATATATATTCAACCAGTGCCGACCAAACCAGATCAGCTTGCGCAGCAGGATCAAGATGAAAGATTTTCTACACCAGTCTGAACTACGTCGAACCTGTGAATTGCCATTATTGTTTTGAGTAATATTTCTCCCCCCCCCCCTCCCCCTCACGTCCCTCCCACTCACGCCCCCACCTTTTTTTAAAATGAAATGTACACTGTCGTTTAGACAAATGGTTCTGGAACAGATGATCTGCTTTACTGAAATTTATTGTTAGAATTATGTGTCACCAATACTAATCCTTTCATTAGATCCTTATCCAGTGAAAACGTCCCTCTGAGCATAGGTGTTACTCGGATTAAAGTGAGTGGATCAGTCTAGTGCATAATGGTGTCCACTCAGTTCACTGATCAGGTCATTAGTATAAAATACTGTAATACATGAATCGCTCAGTATCCATCTAATACACAGACTGATCAGAATCGTAAAATATAAATAGGTCCATTTTTACTTGTTTGGGCCATTATTTTTCGAATACGATGCACTGTGCACATCATGGCAATTATGTGGACAGTCGGCAAATATCTTGCTGGAGGGCTTTCATGAAAGTATATTCTCACTATGAAAACATTTTTGGCATGTATATGCAAAGCTGTTAACCTTAAGAACGCTATATTTTAATATCAGAAGACGATGTGCTGGATAAACAGATCAAATGTATGGACGAGCAGCAATGACCCAGAGCAGAGTGCGCGGATGCACATTCTAATCTAGTATTTTGCATATTGCAACCTTTACTTAAATATTAGAAGACGATGCACTGGAGAAACAGCAGATCCTTTCGAATAATAATGATAATAAAAATGTACAGACGAACTGCAACGAATCAGATCAAAATGCACGGATGAACATACAAATCAATGTTGCATTTATAGCACATTGTAGTCTGGATACTCCTAAAAGGGTAATTGGAAAACAGTGGAGACCCAGATCAGATGCCGCAGAATGTGACGTCTGATCAGGGTATCCAGTATTTGCAAATAGTTCAACCATTTGTTTCTCTACATAACATAGCCTGGCATACCTAAAATCGAAATTAGAATCTTCCAGTATATAGGGTGGGTGAGTTCATTCAGTAACAATAGGTTAAATATTAGAAGATAATGTGCAAGACTATTGGCAAATCGTATCGAAAAAGACAATGTACAGATGAGCAGCTACGAAGCAAATCAGAGTGCGCGGATGCCCTATATTTATCACATATTTTCATGTATTCCTCTTTTTTAATATTGGTAAAATTACTTTGTATCTACATGTATTCGATAGTTTAAAATGAAAATGACTTTTTATCAAAGATGAATGGATGAAATTGAAATGTTTTTTTTTTTTTATTTGTTCAAAACTGACTTAGCAGTTTTTAAGTAAGTCTTCTTCGATATATATTTTTACATTACGTCTGGTGTTGTCTTAATTTCAAATATACGAGCATTATATCCTTTTAAGGCATTACCTGTTTATGCATGCTGTTTCTTTTTTTTCTCATCCAAATAGATTTGGAAGTGCACCTGCATATCATAAAACTTCCAATAAACAATACATGGAATGAGTATATCCTATACCTCACCCTCCTTAAGAAATACACAGGCTAATATTATGTAACATTTGAAAGATCAAAAAAGGGATAGTATAAATAAAAAAAAATATGTAAATAAATAAAAATTGGAAAATATCATAATATTATACACATTAATTGCACAGTACTCCAGATTTATGTAGCATAGAGTATTTGATAATAATTGATGTGTGTCTTCATTTTTCCACTTAAATAAATTTGTTGTGTATATTTATTAGAATCACCTCACAGAGGTAATTTTAATGAGTACCAACCATATATTTTCTAGAGGAGAAACATGAAAATACAAGATATGATCATAATCATAAATCGATCATAAAGTTTCTCAAATGAACCTCATTTATTTATTTATTTATTTACTTATTTTTAAAGTAAATAAGAACACTTCAAAAACTGGATCCTAATTCTACTGATGGAGAACTGTATAATAAGTCTGATAGGAAATTTAAAAAAAAATAAAAAAATGATTGTATCCTAAAATGTGAATATTTACTTTCTGCAATTGCGCAAACTGAATTTTCTGAAACACAGTTAATTCTACAAACTCTGTATGTTTAGTGAATATTCAGATCAGCCTGTACGTCTGCACAGTCTGATCAGTCTTCACCACACGCTCTAGAAGATCTACTGCTTCTTCGTCCAGAAAACACAGACTGATAAGATTGCGGGATGTGCAGACTGATCCACATATTCACTGAAAGTACATTCTTTTTTGCAGGAATTAAAGTGATTCTGCCAAAAACTGTTAAAATTCCTTTTCCGTTGTATATTGCATTTTAAGACACAACGTGTTTTCCAGTACTTTCAAAAGTCAATAATCAATTATTCTTAACTGGAAGTTGAAAGGCATTCCTATCATTATTCATTGCTAGGAATGAATGAAAAATAAAGATTTTGTTCTTATATTTCCCGTAAAATGGCATTTAACATTTCAAATCCTATTTTTCAGAAAAAATAAAAACAAAATCTTATTAATTTCTTGTCTGCTGAAACTGCCCCATAGCGTGGTAAATAGTTCTTAAATGTCTTTGCGAAAAAAAGTGCTCCAAAATTATGCTTTTCCTGAACAATGGATTTATTTATTATACCCTTCTTAGTGATTATCTTTTAGTTTGACGAAGCTTTGAAATTGTGCTAATGGAAATTTATGCAGAAGAGGGAATTTGATGATAAACTAGCATATTAAGACATAAATGTTAATTTATCCATAATTTATCCATAAAATATGTTGTGGGTATTCATTAGAACTGCCTTTGCGAGGCGATTTTATTAAAAAAACAACCAGCTATATTTTAATGAGTAAAAAGAAAAAAAAATGCACACCAACCTTTCGCCAAATTACCGACCTTATCTGTTTCTATGTTTTAATCATAAACTTTACTAATGTCAATAATTTCCCCTTATTAGGCCCCTACCTATAAGGTTGGCCAAAGTCACCAAGAACTTCTTATTTTTATCTGCTTATGGCCATTAGCGTGTTATGTAATCTAAATTGTGTCTTTAATAGCTAATTGCCACCATCTAATATCCTAAATCATCGCGGAAGGAAAATATAACGAAATACATGTATTTACTCTAGATTTTTTCCTACCGCTACTTAGCCGCAATCTTGGACAGGGAACTCCCGTATATGCTGATACAGTGAAATGTTAATCTGCAAAACCGTGACATAAAAATACATGTTTAGTAATCGTTATTATTATTATTATTATCACTACAAATTTTACATTCATTGATGTGAGTCTAATCATTGCATTCAATATAATCAAGTGGCTTTAATACCACTTGATGTAATTTATAATCGAAATATTTATGTACCCAGTGTTTGTCTCAGGTGAGAAAATAGTGTGCAACAAACAACTATTACCTGACTGCACCGGCAAGCATCGAACCCGCGACTCCTGATCACCAGTCAGAAGCGCATCCGACTGAGCTACAGAGTCCAGCCACTATCACTGTCCGTCAAAACACATTTCCTGTTTATTGCATCAGATACTCGTCTCCATAAAATTATTTGACTATTATTTTTATTAATTTTATAACAATTATAATTAAGTGAAATTGGGAAAAAAAAAAAAAAAAAAAAAGAAAAAAAAAAAGATGTAAAATAAATTGAGTCCGCGGGATTTTGATTGGCTAACTCTGCAAACGCTAAAACGTTTGAAACCAGACATGGTTTCCATGACAGCGTTTTCCGAACGCTAATGTGATTGGTTAATATTTGAAACGCTTGAAACGTTTCAGAAACGATGATCTGATTGGCTAAAACTGTAAACGATCGTTTAAGCGTGGTCGAAACGCTGCGTTTCCAAACCGTTAAAAAGCGTTTTGCATGCGTTTCCGTGGACATGAAAAACGCTGTCACCACTGTAACTTCACCAATACAAGCAAAGGAAACAATTTTTAACACTAAAACTTTAACCTGCATATTTACAAAATTTCTGAGTTTCATTGTGACCCTGACCTTTGTTCAGCAACAGGAGCAAGATATGCCAACTGCTCTGTATCATCTAGTAAAATGGCTAACTGCACACCAGACTGTGGGCTTCATTCACAGAAATAAATGCAAATGGACCCTGGGCTTCATATGTAGAAAATTATAAAGTAAGTACCAAAGACGTATGTCAAACAGCATATAACATGCTTGTCATTACGAAAACACGCCTATTCAAATATATAGAAAATTTTATCTCCAAAACTGAAAATTTTCAGATAAAAAGCTCTGATATTTTTCATATTTCTGCACAAAACATAGATTGTGGGTACTCGTTAGAACTGCCTTGCCGAGGTGGTTCTAACGAGTACCCACAATCTGTGTTTTGAGCAGAAATAAGAAAAATAATGTATATCCCTGTAAACCCCAGTTTTACTATATAAAAGTGGGGTTTAAGGGGGGGTGGGGGGGGATGGGGGGGGCAAAATTATATAGGTATGTTTTCGTGATGTATGGCCCCAGCTTTCTTATATGGAGCCCTTAAACCCAGTCTAATATCAATAACATCGAAGCTTTCCAGCACATGGCAGCATGCTGGGTCACAAATGACTACTCATTAAGTGACCCAGATAATTAAATCCCTGGGATGGAAGTCTTTAGGACACAAACTAAGCACCAATGCATACAAGGCATACGTCAAAGAACATACAACACACTTGTGAGGAAGAATTAATTTCCATTCATTTTTGACATGACAAGAAAATTCCTGATTTTCATAATACGAGTTCCTCTTATGTTAGTGGCAATTGTCAATACAAAGAAAAGACACTAAAACATAGCAGACTCAGATTATCAAGGGCCATGGGAAAATGAATGTGATTTTACCAGTCAGGGCTCTGCTGGACCCTATGTCCTTATTCTTGCTATTCCCCAAAGGGGAGAAGACATGTTGTCAGAATAAAAAAATAGGGAGGGTTGGGCAAAAAAACAACAACAACATTGTAGTCCTTATTTTTACATTAATAATAAAATTTCCAATCAGTATTTACTACTGAGGTCCTCCCAGGGGTATTTGGGAACAGGGGAAGGCCATTTATTTTGGTTTCTTTATTTCAGGAGAACAAGAGAAGTCTAAAACTGAAGGGAACAGGGGAACAAAGGCAATTTTGGGGAATAGGGAACACAGAAAATCAAGATTTTGATTTTGGGAAACAAGGGAAAATGTCGATTTTTTCAGGGGAACAAAAGTATACACACCCCTGGGAGGGCTTCACTACATAGCTCATGGGTTTTGACGCGCTTAAGCATTATTTGACAGGTCATTAATTTCACGGACAACTCCCAGTACATTTGTTTTGTGTAAGACAATCATGGACTTCTAGAACATTATTTAATATCATTAAAATAAACTTGTATCAACTGCCTTCATAAATATTCCAAGTGAAATAGGACCACCATGGTGATTGTCATTTTGGTTTACACTCATATGAAATGACGCATCTACAAGGCTGCTATTTTTCTTGCAAGATAGTAATTTACAATAATACCAGGACCATGTTCAGGCAGCATCATTTTTCTGTTTGAACAAAATAAAATGACAAGAATCACTGTTGAATGACACCTGTAGATTTTAAAATCTGACCTCATTTTGTGAATTGCTGCCATTTTTATGTCTCACTTTTAAGGGGTAGGGCAGTTCAAATGCTTCTTTCTCCTGCTTGCATGTACAAATTTGCCACATGTCTTAATAAAATATATTCTAAATAGATTATTTATTGTCAGCAAAAATATTTTTCATCAAATTATTTATGCTTGGCATCAAATAAATACACAGAAAAATACTTTATGAATTTCTCCTTCCAGTTGCAAAATATTTTCATATAAGACCTTATATTTATTTGAAAAGTAATATTGTGTATGCAATAACATTTCAACCATATATCATACTTGTGAATTAATGCATCAGGTGACATTGTAACAGACAAGCATGTTTGATTCAGATGAAGCTGATGCATCTTTATAGTTTTGAGCTTTAATTCAAAGGAAGCATTTCTTTCAAAATGTTGACCATTCATGGTTACATGGTTGAAATTTTCCAAGAAGATCCTAGAATTTCTACTAACACACCTGGATGTGACTCTCTTGTGTTGCTCTACCCCAACAATGATGAGGCATTACAAAAAAGTTTCTGCAAGAATAGGAAGAAACATGCAAGCGCGTCAAATTAGATGTGCGTCAAAATACATGACGTCAGGAAATTTTGGGAATCAAAAAAGAAGATTGAAAATGTCAATGTGTTTCTGTAAGCGAACTATGTACACGCACTATAGAAATTTCGAGCTGTTGTTGTTGTCGCTTTAGTTTGTTTATCTTTGAACTCGTTCCCACCTCAAAAACTTTTGGATATGTCTCAAGAAAAACGCCGATGTAATCCAAAAAAAAAAAAAAAAGTTACGGGACTATCGACTCAATCGTCGTGTCAATAAATATGACATTCGGCATGCCATCGTGCGTGCCTGAGGATACAGAGGTTGACTTGGCACAGACTGTATTACCAAAGTTCATTTTTTTTTTATTTTTTCATAATAAAACTCACCGCATCACTACTCCTGTTGGCGTGCGTCATTAGTATGGGGATCCAGGGCAAAACATTCGCTATTACTTTTCACTTTTGAACGCAGCCCAGAGCTCCAGTAGATTTTTTTTTTATCCCCGCGCTTTTCGAAGAAAAAGCGGGGATATTGTGATACCCCCCCCCCACCCCCCACCCACGTCCGCCCGTCTGTAATGTCACACCATTGCTCCTAGACCATTTAAGCTAGAATCTCGAAACATTCACAGGCGATAGCCCAAAGGATGTGGACTAGAGGAACACACTGACTCGGAATTTTGATGTAACCCCTGGGGGCAGGGCCAGGGGGTGCAGCCCGAAGGGTCCAAAATCCATTTTGTACAAACATAGTCATGTTGCATAGCAAGTCAAAGGTAATGAAGAGAAGAATACAGTGGTGCAAAAAGTTTACCCCAAGGGCATATCTGGTCACCGGAGGTCAAATAGTAGGATTTTAAGTCCTTTTTTTATTGTCACACAACTCCTCCAAGGCTTTTTGAGCTAGAGCCTTGAAACTGTCACAGGTAATAGCCCTATTGATGTGGACTGGAGGAACGCATTTGGAATTTTGATGTTCGCGGAGATATGCGATAGCGCTGGCGCGGGGATATGCGATGGCGCGCCATCGACACTTGCTCTAGTCGTTTTTTTTTTGTTTTTTTTTTTTTTTTTTTTTTTTATGTAATCTGGATAATACATAATAGAACTGAAATACTTTGAGACCACCATCTATAGAAAAGTTCAATTTTCGAGGAAAGCAAAAAGTGGTCTACTGCCAATGAAAACCTTTAATTCAAGAGTGACAAAAGATATCGCAACGGCTCATTTTCCAGGACTAATGAGTATTGTGTAAACCTCCATAAATACGCATTTTTGGAATCGTTAAAATGTAGAATTCTTAAAAAGAATTATATATTTCCCAGTTGGCGATACATCAGTAATTGACAGAAAAGCATTTATCATGATTACACATGAAGCTCAATAACTACCTGATTGTTAAATACCCATAACTTCTTTCAAAATGAAAAATAGATAAATAAACAAATGGAGTTTTATGGCAATTAGTGACACCTGTGAGTCGGCCTCCGATGTGTTAACTGTGACCATTGAATGTGTCATGTCAGTTCGTCTCTCATTACTGACAATGACCAATCCTAATCAAATGCATTAAGTGCAGATAGAACAAGAGGTCTGAGGGAGAAAGTTGTTGGTGATGCCGTAGTTTTGGCTTTCCGCTGCACACGTTTCTGCTCGTCCTCGCTGATTCTTTTTGCTTCGTATCCACCAGCGGCCTCGCCACTTTGCTCGATCCTGTGCAATCGATCCATTGAATTTACTATGGTATAAATGCTCATTAAACAAAATAGAAAGTCAGAAGATTTTTTATGAAAATATGCCATACAAAACCGGTAGAAAGAAAGGTTGTTTTTGAAAAATGCAATAATCTTATATTTTTGTTGAGTCATATTTACTTTCCTGTGTGAAGGAGCCGCCTACAAAGACCGAACACATATTAGTAATTTGGAGCTGCATCGGAATCTAAGACCTGGGCTGCGTTCAGAAGCACAAGCTACTCGTGAATGGTTTTGCCCTGGATCCCTGTACCTAATGACGAGCGCCAACAAAAGCAGGGGTCCATGGCAAAACGCTCGCGAGTAACTTGCACTTCTGAACGCAACCCAGGTTTGAGCCAGTAAAAGTCCCAGTAGTTTCTTTTCTGTTGTAGGTCTTCTTTTGATTGCAATTGTGGTGTTTTGTTTTGTCATCGTTTGTTTCTATGTGTTCGGTGCATCGGCAAGGCCAGGAGCGTAGCCAGGACTTTCACGAAGATAAAGCCTGCTAATAGAATCTCTGAAATGTCAGCCGAGACACAACGTTTCCTACAGGATTGCATGTGCGCCCAGCGCTCGTCTAAAGAAAGCTTGAATGTTTGGCTAATTAGCGCAAAGAAATGACTCTGATCAGCCTGTGCATTTGTGCAGGCTGATCTGAATAATTGCTTAGCGGGCATGTGGTCTTGTAGGAAATGCTGTGGCCCAACCATTTGATGTCATCTGAACAAGTTTGATGTGAAAATAAGGTTAAATTGACAAATTTATGTTTAAGCCCGGGCTTCATAGCTTCCGCATGGCTACGCGCCTGTAGGCTGTGCATCGCGATTGTGCCTTTTCTTGGTAGTTAATTTATTTGTTTAGTGCTGGTCTGCAGATCACGTATTCACTGGACTTCTTTAGGAAGGTGGAGAGAGCGGCTGTCGTATAAAGTCTCAATAAAACTGAAACTCCGGTCTTTGTTTCCAAGCGGAACATTTAAAGATTTTATTTTTCACAGCATCTTACATTAAGTGCCGTATGGGGGTCGTAAAATGTCTCTCCGTGCTTCATCGTAGTGCAGTTTTTATTTTCCTTGGGATCACAGCCCATTCTGGTGTCTTGTAGGGGTCAGGTTCCCTTCCTTATACTGGTGCTGGGGTGGACGGGGCGCGGAAAGGGGGAGATGAGGCATGTGATGGACGGTCGGGTTCCGCTTAGACCGGCGCTGACATAGCATCACCTCTGCGTCATATGCTGCCCTCCATACAGCCCCGATCTTTTTTCTACAGAGCACTTTTAGGACGTCCTGGAGTGTCCGTAGACGTCCACAGCCGCCAACAACGCTCCAAGAAGTGCATGGCGGGTTGATGAGGAGTGGAATGTTATTCTTCTTCAGATACCGTATTCGACCTAATTACCGCACTGTGCGCTTAGGTTTTTCAAAAATACTTGGAAAACTTTAAAAATATGTAATAAGGGTACACTTAAAACTGATCAACGAAGCTTAGGTCTTATCAAACGATGCTTATGCGAGGTTTTGTTTTTCTGATTTTTTCTATAAGAGCATACGTTGTGGGTACTCATTTGAATTGCATCGACAAGACGATGCATTTCAAAGGGGTTCCCACAATATATGCCATTATAAAGAAGTAGACAAAAAGTACACTGGCTGTATTTTGAAGACCACGCAATTGCTTGACTGCGCTTATAGGGGTATGTGCGGTAATTAGGTCGAATACGGCAATCGTCATATCATGTCAATTACTAGAGGAGAATACCATGAAGACTCAATGCAAACAGTGTACATTCGTTTAAACCCGTTATTGATTCGGTAAGATTTTTCAAATTCTGGATTTGCTATCCTACTGAATACACGGCTCTTTTTGCAAACAGATAGGACGAAATTTAGTAAATACACTGTGGTTATGTTGTGAGAAAGTGAAGGATTTCTAGCAATGATTTTTTTTCTGCCTGACGGATTTAATCAGTCTTTCAGATTCAGCAAAAGTATCTCTATCAACACAAACCAAACACCTGAAAAAAATGTCGTTTTTCTTTTTTTTTTTTTTTTTTTTTTTTTTCGTTTCCCAAATAATTGTTGATGTAAAGCCATATTATTGCTTTGCTTTTACAGTACAAGAAAACAGCTAAACTACTGCCTGAAGTATTAATAAAGGCATTGTGCACGTTTTCCATCTCACACAGAAACCTGACAGGACCGTTTACAAGTAGAGATAATCATCACATGTAATGTGCATTTGAAACAGTCCAATAATAGGAACAAAGTCACTAAAACACAATTTTTCGAACCACCCGTTTTCTGTCTAATTTTTGTTACAAATACGTTGCGTTTATTTTTCGCGTTCAATATTTATCTTTCAAGGAAGCTTCCTGAAAAAATGTTTGACTGCATTTTTCCCCAATACTGATTTTAACCCTTTGTAGTCGGAGACCTACGGGTAATTGGCAAACAGTGCAGACCCAGATCAGACGCCGCTCCATTGTTTGCAAATAGTTTCGCCATTTTTCTCTAGGAATATATAAATCTCATAGCCGGACGTACCTTGAATTGAAATTGGACTCTTCCAATATATAGTGTGGGAGAGTCTATTCAGTATACAATGGCAGGCTTTTAAGTGACTCTTGGTGAAAAAGTAGGAGAAAAGTAGGAGCCTCAAATATATTAAAGTAGGAGAAAAGTAGGAATCTGATAATAAAACGTAAGAGCTAAACGAACAAGATCTCAGCACCAGATCTCTCAGTAACCCACAGTTGTAACGTATGGGCACTATAAATGAACTTCAATAACAAAATATACAGCTTGTTCATTTCACGAGGTTCTAAGATCCCTGGAACATAGCTGCCATCAAGCTGACTTTTTAGTATCCAAACTGAACAGTTTAACAAATCATTACGCATATTGTTAATTATTGCTGTTACAGAAAAGATAAAGTGGATTATAACATTGTGGTTGTGTAAAACTATAATTCTGGGTATAGTACTTTGGGAAATGCAGGTTCAAGAAAGTTAACTCTAAAAAGAATCTCCTTGAAAAGCCTACAGTCTAACCATAATAATGAAACTTTATAAAGCAACAAGCCAATTCAGAGAGTTTATTTCCACCGCCTATTAATGACCAAGTTAAAAGGTGTCTAAGTTGCAAAGTGAAAAAAATTAATCTGAGGATTATGTCCAAACCATATGCACATCTTCAGATCATGCAGAAAATGATGCAGTTTCAAAAAGACTGGTCACAAACCTATAGGATACACTAACTCTACATACACACAAAAAAGATCACTAACATCAATCCAATACAGAAAGCAATTTAAAATCTTTCTGAGTTGTATCTTGAACAAAATAATACAAACAAACAAACAAACACAAATAATTTACTAAGATCCAGGCCTCCAGCTCTGGCAGTCCATAACATATGGCATTACAAGAATATTGCATGTGCACATACATTATGGTTACCAAAATACAGTCTATCATTTCTGTTCACTCATTATTTCTCTTAGTTTGCATATCATTGACAAAAGAAGTTCTAGAATGACAACAACAACAACAACAACTAATAGCTGACCAATGTTAAAAGATTTGTCATCTCACTTATTATATGCTAACACCGAACAGCAAACTTTGCATTAGCCTCAGCAGTAAACAGGTTCTGGCATACATAAGGTCAACAGCAACATGTCAAGAGTTTCTGTCAGAGCTATCAGTCCATTTAACATATAACAATTCATCCTACAAATAGACTGAAACATAATGTAATAACTTTTAATGTTTTATTTATTTATTCAGGAGCTTTGTTTTTGACCCCAGCAAAAAAGTAGGAGTATTTCTGGAAATTGTAGGAAAAAAAGTAGGAATTGAACAAAAAAAAAATAGGAAAAGTAAGAAAAAGCAGGAAAAAGTAGGACTACTTGAAAGCCTGCAATGGGTTAAACTGATTTTATATGTGGTTTTATAGGTAGCCATTATTTTGATCCTTATCTCTCCTTCTATTGGTGCCTCGGTAAGGCAGTGCTCATTACGAAAACGCGCCTATTCAAATACGTGTATATAGAAAATTTCACCTCCAAAAACTGAAAATTTTCAGATAAAAAGCTCTGATACTTTTCATATTTCTGTTCAAAATCAGAGATTGTGGGTACTCGTTAGAACTGCCTTACCTAGGCAGTTCTAACGAGTACCCACAATCTATGATTTTGAACAGAAATAAGAAAAATAATGTATACCCCTGTAAACCCCAGTTTTACTATATAAAAGTGGGGTTTAAGGGGGTCAAAATTATATAGGCATGTTTTCGTGAAGTTCGTGATTGTGGCATTTCCTGAATGTTTGTTTGTGTTTGTGTTGGGGTTTAATGCCAGGTCAACCCTTGTGGGTCATTTTGTGTCGTCTCCCAAAAAAATGTCAAAAGTGATAGAAGAGATAGTAGAGATGAAAGAAATGGACAGGATCTTCACTTATATTTTTGTATTCTGAAAATATTTTTATTCTTGTGAAAAAAGCAAAAAAAAAAACAAAAAAAACACTGTTGCAAAATATATGTGTTTTGGGTAACCCTACCTATTTTCCTTGTGAAACCTAGCAATTTTTTTCATGTTTTCTCAAAAAAAAAAAGTAGCTGGTATGAGATAAAATATTTACACTACATGTTCAGATAAGGTCTAACCAAACAGTGTATTCAGATCAAACTGCTCCTATAGGAGCAATCTGATAAGGGTCTAGACTGTTTGCAAATCTATCAGTACTTTCAGATACACCAAAGGACAATAAAACAGACTTGGTAAAATTTTATGTTAATTATGTTGCTAAGTCCAAATATATGTGGTAATCATGGAATAATTCTATATAGAAGAAAAAAAAAATTAAAAATACAACAACAAAAAACAAAATTGCAGAGTGTATTCATCCATATCATAGCTCACCATTATTAATTTTGGGGGCTAATATCAACCAATCAGATTACTTGATCAAGGTTGTTGATACAAATTCACATACTGAATTAGAAACAGTGCAGATGCAGATCAGTTCGAACTGATCTGGATCTACACTGTTTGCAAAGGCAGGGCATATCCAGGACCAGCAGGAACAGGGTTAAAAGCATGTGGCTTCAGGAATGAAAATAAAAACAGAAAAGAAATGTAACATTATTTTTTATGTTTGATTTGATAATTTTCATAGCAACAGGGATATTTTCTGAAGAAAAGAACCATTACTTCAATTCCGTTTCCACTTTTGACGCCAGTATGAGGCTTTTTAAACAGTGTAAATCCTTTTGCGATGCTCTAAAAGAGCTGTCTTACACCATCTATGCTGTTTGTCTTTATATCTTTTAAATACCATAAATACCCAAAATATTAAGAAACCTTGATTACCGTATTTGATCTAATTACTGCACTGTGCGCCTAGTTTTTCAAAATTACTGGGAAAAACTTGCGGTAAAAAATGTATCCACCTACTAGGGGTGCACTTTTAAAAAGATTAGTAAAGGGCTTTTTTGATTATGTTTATGCGATTTGTTTTCTGATTTTCTTTATTTAAGCATATGTTGTGGGTACTCATATGAATTGCTTCAACAAGTCGATGCAATTCAAATGGGTACCCACAACATATCCCTTTATAAAGCAGAAAAGAAGTACACTGGTTGTAATCTGGAGATTACAGAATTGCTTGACTGTGCACTTATAAGGGTATGTGCAGTATTTAGGGCAAATAGGGTACTTACTTTTCTTCTAAAATGAAGTTTTTTAAAAGTAAAACATATTTTAACGAGTAATACTTAACCTATAGATAATGTGCTATTCTCTTCTGTTTTCACACCTTCCACAGAAAAAACGACCTTTCAGTCGTTAATTAAAGTCTTAAACCAGAAGGTCCCTTAGGCAGTTACCTGTGTGACGTAACTCTTCCCGCTCAATTGACCACGTGTCAGTTTCTTTTATGTGTAAAACAATAGACACAATTAGGAGAGATAAGCGAGGGTGGGCGGAGGGAGATAATTGATTATCTATAGGTTAAGTATTACTCGTTAAAATATGTTTTACTTTTAAAAAACTTCATTTTAACTTCATAATACATTAACCTATAGATAATGTGCTAGAATTTGCAGAATAGGAGGGAGGTGCTCTCCTAATTCTAACACCAATAATATCTCACCACTTCTGGTTAAGACTCAGGAAACTCAAAGGAATCAGATACATTCTAATTCTATATTTAATAGAAAGAATGATCTAGATTCACAAAATAGCGTATCTTTAAGGTGTTATGATCTAACAACCTTATATATATTAGTAGACTCTAGAGGAAGCCAGTTCTTAAGTCTCAGAGACCTAACATTGCCCCCCCCCCCCCCCCTCTTTTTTTCTTTTTGGGAAACAACAATTGGCTTCAAAAAGAAAAGGGAGTCATTGAGACATAACATAAATATTCCATCGCAAAGTAAGCTAGGAATATAGAAAGATTTTCAAAATAAAATTTGTAAAACAAAAAGCCAAGACCATACACTGTAAGTAGTCTATGTAGGATCTTGAATAAATAAGGAAAAGTCTACTCGGTGGAGTTTCCTATAGATAACTGACATATGTAGATATTTTGGATAAAATTCTAGATATGTGAAGCTATGTAATTGTAATAGTCTAAGCTATTAGAATTACAAACTAATTAGATTCTGTTAATTGGAGCGACAGGACAGTTTCCGATGAACAGACACAGACTTAAAATAACCATAATGTGCAATTATTTCCCTTTGATCAAATTAAAGAAGGGGAGATAATAAAAGTAGATGGAGTTAACTTAACTATAACTAAGTTATCCTTCAGAAGAAAAAAGGTATAAACAAACATAATGGTTAAAACTATTGCTAGACTAATTGTATAACGAATTTTTAGTCAAGGAATAAAATAATACAGAGTTTGCATATAACTGCTGGGAAGAAAAAACAACCTAAACCATTGATATTTAGTTTTGTCATAGACATATAAAAGCGTTTGATGTCCTGACAAAAAAAATAAAGAATAAACTGTCAACATCATAACTTAAGAGTTTGACAGAGAATAAGAGAGATAAGAATAAGGTTGATCGCAGCAAACTGTATGACGGTCATAGTTTGGCTAAATCTTACCGTATTGATAAGATTAAGCAATAATAAATAAGCTGGATAGAATCTTTCTATACCAGAAGATTGCCATGAAAAGTACTCCTGAGTAAATAATCATGGAAATCAAGAAATGTTAAAAAATCCACTTTGATACGAATCAAAATGTTCATAAAAAGAGAAGGACTCAGAGAAAAAGTAATAGTGTGATAATCTCTGAAGAAAGATTATACAATAATACTGATTAATAATCTCAAAAAACACTTAATTTAAAAGTTAAGAGATAGTATTACTATTCTATACGCATATTTAAGAATAGTAAGAAATATATTAATACTAAATAAAAATTATACTACTGAACAAAATTCCCGCTATAAATAATAGGTTAAGCGTAACTATTATTTAAGCAAGGAATTATTAAACATATAACTCTCTATAAAATTACTGCCCGGAAATTTTATAGATAAACATTCAATCAAATTTTTAGAATTGAATATTAATAGAATAAAATCTATGTCTGCATAATTGGTAATTCCTGAAATATCAAATTACTTACTCGCAAATGAGTTCAGGAAGAAAATACATATATATACTCTCGAGATCTATGTGTAAACCATAGAGAGTAATAATATTATTACCGCGATCCCTAACGGAAAGGTAAAAACATGTATATGAAAGAGATAATAATTAATTTAACGTCATATAGGTTTAAGATAAAATTTGTTTAATCTTTAACCAATATGCAGCAACAGTGACTCGATATTCTGTATTCGTACGTAGAAAAGGAGTACTTCGTCATTAGAATTTTGTATGATTGAAATAGAGATAATGGGATCTAAAAGGATGTATCTCCATGAACTGAATCGAAGGATAATATCCATTCTAAAAAACTAGGGCTTGTTTTAGGCTTAGTTTAACAAGCGTAGAATTGAATTATTTCCAAGTATTCATGAAGTCGTTATTCTCTGAATACTGAGAAAAATGTTAAAATATTGTTTAGGAAATAAAAAAGTGACTGTTCCACAATGTTAGCTAGATTTAAACCTGGAATGTAGCGAGAAGGTCAATCTAATTTAAAAGTAAGATGAGAAAGATAAATAATGAAGATAGATATATAAATATCGGAATAATATATTATCTCCAACAATTATCAAATAATCTGAATGTTTAAAAGCATAAATACTACTCGAAAGTTTATTTACCGAATGTATAATCGGAGAAAACTTTCAGTATGTTCAAAAACGTATCACAAAAGTAAGATCTGACCAGGAACGTAGGTGCAGCACTTACTAAGTTGTGAAGTTAATATAAACATATTTTATATTATAAATTGAAGCAGTGCATTTCAAAATCATCGACATCTTGAAATGACTTATTGTGTGGAAAAATAAATAAATATCCAGTTTCGGAAAAGATATTTATCTATATATATAGACCATTTTTGATGCGGACTGGAAATCAAGATATTAATCTTTGCATTATTCGCAAACTGAACTTGAACTCTTAGCGAGAATTACTATGATCCCTTTAACGAATGTAAACATAAAGGAGGGGTAAAGAGAAAATTAAGAGTGTCTTAATTCTTTACCGGCTCGTAATTAAGGATGTTTTCATTTTTGTCTAAGCCTAGACTATAGATTGATTAATATAAATATAATAATATCTGCTATTATGAGGTAAACTCTCGTTAATTAACCTCTAAGCATATATCAAAAATATATATCAACATAATCTAGAGCTTCGGTAAGTTAAGAGGAAGGAAATGATTGACTTTGGCAGTTTCTGAATAGTTACAAAGTCAATAAAACAAAATATCAAAAGGAAAGTATTGTATATAATATCTAATTTAGGCAATAATAATCTGTCACGTACTGAATAATTAATGCCTTTACTAAATATGTATCCATTGTCAATACCAAAGTGCAAGAAAATTTTGATTGACATGGACTCTAGTTATAAATAAAATATTAGAGGTATAGAGCTAGTCGAAGCAAAACTATTCCTCAATAAGATAAAGTAGACCTATAATATACGAGGATTAATTGGGTCTAGAAATTATAATCATAATAAAATTATTATTCCAATATGAAGAATCTTCAGCGTAATAGATTCTTACTGAGGCAAAAATATCTGGTATATTGCTATCGTAGTCTTAAATGATCCAGAAGAAAAAATAAAACAGGCAAAGTAAAGAACGTATCGAATTATATCTATGCCTAAATATAAGATTTTTTTCTTATTTATTATTTTATAGCAGAGTTTAGACAGAGCACGACTGACCTAGACTCTTATATAATCAATCAAAAGATAGTATAAAATAGAATAATAGCTTATCGGATCAACTATTTTCCATGTAGAAAAGGCAAAAGGAAAATATGTACCTCAACTAGAATTTTAAATCGTAGTAATCTAGAGAGGTAGCGAATAAATAAATAAACTGTTAATTTATTTATCTGGTTGGTGTAAATTTCCGATACCTTAAGAATGAAAAATTAATAGAAAGTAGAAAAGATCGATTGCTACTTTCTTGTCAATTTACTCCTTAGATTACATGCTGATTACATATCGGAGCATGTAGAAGAAAAACAGGGGAGGAAAGAAGAAAATTTTTTAGATTTCGTGTATATTTTTCTTCTTATAAATAACGATAGTTTTATAGTTCACCTTTGCCCTAGAGCCGAATAAGGTGAATATATAAGAAGTTAATCTCTTTGTAGCGAATAAAAGAGATATAATTATAGCTGGAAGTATCTTCTACACTTAGTGAATGAATTGCGAATTTGATCGTAACCGATAATTCTTAATTCATTTTCAATAATAAATATATATATAGAATTTAAGTCAAGTTCAAAAGTGACTGGACAGAATTCAACAATATAAATGGCTACTAGGTATTAGAACCCATCGCTGTCATTCAATAACCTATAACCCAAGACTATACATGTCTATAGTGGTTATTAAATAAATATATGTTGAGCGAGTACTAGTGACTACTACTACTCGGACACTAGTAATCCGGCACAAAGTCTACGAAACTACTGCCCGGTGGAATTTCGTTAGAATGACCTGGCACTACTCTAAGAAGTGCCTCCCGATGAAATTTTCGTTAGAGCCGGAATTTAACCGCTTTCTAGCGAATTAAAGAGATAAAACATCATTTGAATGACCTGGCACTAGTCTACAAACTGCTGCCCGGTAAGAATTTTGTTATAGTCGGAAGTTTAACTCTTTCTAGCGGATAAAAGAGATAAAACATAAGTTAATTTAAAATATTAATGGAATTACACACCTATAATTAAGTCAATGGAATATTAAAGATTCTAGTCTGATTTGGGAAAGACTGTACAGAATTTTTTGTATAAAAAGTTATTATGTATTTCACTTAATAACCTATATCTATTGACTTAAACGTGAATGGAGCTCTATGAACGATAATAGATTGTTCGGGAATTAGTGATCATTATTTTGACACTAGTTACCCGACACAATGACCGGACACTAGTATTCGTAACTGTTGCCCGGTAAAGTTACAAGTAATTTGACAAATTGATCGGATAGTAGTATTCGTAACTCTAGTCCGATGAAAAAGGGAGATTATATATGAAAACTGAGCGGGCACAAGTATTCGAAACTTTTTCCCGAAGATAATTAATTATTAGGCAAAAATTGACCAGACACTTTCTGTAAAAGTTTGCCTGGTGAAAAATCAGAAATAATATAATAATATGACCGGGTATAAGTATCAGAAATATTACTGATACTTTGCCCAGTGAAAAAAAAAAATTTTAATAATTAGACATAATGACCGGAAGTTAGTATACGTGACTATTTTGTCCGGTGAAATATGTCAAAAACTAAGTCTTTCCAGAAAATAATTAAATTATTGACTGGAGACTAGTTGACTGGTGCCTGGTTGATCGGTGACTGGTGACTGGTGCCTGGT
Organism: Anodontia alba; assembly: GCA_964016985.1. Taxonomy (NCBI): domain Eukaryota; kingdom Metazoa; phylum Mollusca; class Bivalvia; order Lucinida; family Lucinidae; genus Anodontia; species Anodontia alba. The sequence continues at coordinate 13,213,495 of OZ024836.1, read as the reverse complement.
TGACTGGCACCTGGATGACTGGTGACTGGTGCCTGGTTGACTGGCACCTGATTGACTGGTGACTGGTGAAGCTGATTGACTGGTGCCTGGTTGACTGGTGACTGGATGACTGGTGACTGGTGGACTTAGACTTTATCGGATACTAAGTACCCAAAGATGCCACCTTGATGGGTCTTACCCCGGCAGTATAGCCATATGGGGTGGGGCTCCCATCAGTAAAGAATTGTCTTATAACCCATCAAGGGTTGACAAGTTCTTTACAATCAGCTTCTCCACCATGAGAATCTTTAGCCAACTGAAGATCTCTGCAAACAAAAGTCCAGGAAAAACATATCGTAATTGCTGAATAACCTGGAACGAAAAGAACAAAAATATTCTGCATATATAAACACGACTATCGAACCGATCGCGCACGAGCGTTGTGCCGAATGGCGAGAGTCGCGAAAACGCATGTGGAAAAAGACCAGTCAAAAATACATGAAATCGAAAATTGAAAATTTTAAATAATAACACAGAAAGTGAAAGGAGTGATAAATAAACAAAAGAAACACAAGGATACATAAATTTATCCGTGAGGAAAGAAATAATCCAAATTTCTATCACAGGTAAATAATCCTTGTTGAATTTCTTTGTCCACAGAAAAGAAACTGACACGTGGTCAATTGAGCGGGAAGGGTTACGTCACACAGGTAACTGCCTAAGGGACCTTCTGGTTTAAGACTTTAATTAACGACTGAAAGGTCGTTTTTTCTGTGGAAGGTGTGAAAACAGAAGAGAATAGCACATTATCTATAGGTTAATGTATTATGAAGTTAAAATTTGAACGTCCATTTTACTGTCTGTTGATGTATCTAAAAATGCTGGCTAAGTAGATAGTACTGTAGACCCTGAACAGATGTTGTATTCTGGGTATATGATCTGTGTCCACATCGTTTTCACAGACCTGTCTGTAGCAATACTTAGGATCATTACAATAAACTTATTTCCAGCAATGTTTAAAGCATAGCTCCAGATAAGCGGGGATATCCAGATAATATCTTTTTTATTTCTCCACAAAAATGTGTTGTGGGTAATCATTAGAAGTGCCTCGATGAGGCGCTTTTAAAGAGTACACACAACATATGTTCTCAGCTGAAACAAGTGCCTGTTCTGGGGCTATTTTTAAGGGGCATGGATATACTGCCAAGGGAAATAACTCTCATGGAACAATTTGCCTTCCTAAGCTCCCTTCTCATTTGAGACTTGTCCTATAGAAAAAAATGTGACTACTCGTAAAGAATTTGCTCCCAGTGGGAGCAAATTCTTTAAGAGTAGTCCAATTTTTGTTAGAATCAAATACTAGGGGGCGGTATCTTCTACTCTGTAGACTTTTAACAAAATAGCGGCTAAGTCTTTAAAGTGTATCGATTCACCTGAATAAGAAATTCACAGAATGGCTACTGTAAAACATTTTGTTAGCAGCTTATTTCGGCAGTTTTTATGAGTGGGCCTTTTTTGGGGATATATATTTTGGCTGATTTTCGAATTTCAAAAAAAAAAAAAAAAATAAAAAAATTGGTGATTTCTGACATAGTCCTGTGTGTCTTATGTATGTGGGTTCTACATGGTAGTTTGCAAATCATCCCCGGTGATTTCAACTGTTTTCCACGCTGCATTGTTCTTAGTGTGTGAGTGAATACAAATCATTTCTTTACTTATTTAATTACACAATAAAACAGATTTTGAGTTATTATTAGTTGTTGTTTTTCTTGGTAAAGCTGTCAATCAATTACCGATTATACCCGCAATTTTTGACAATTACTGTCAAGGTGTATTTGCTTTTATTCAGCCCTGTTGTGCCGGCTTACGGCTAGATTATCTTTCTTTATTTTCAGGTGTTAAACAAGTGCTAAACTATTAAATACACTTTTTCTTTTGTCACAGATAATGCCTTTGACTAGTTGATGTATTGCCCTACATCATACTTGCAAAATGTATTGAGAATATAATTTCTGCCAGTTTGTTATTCCTACTTGTGCTTTTTGATTTCTGTTGGCATTTTTTTTTTTTTATTTTTGGCATAATTCTCACTGACCGCCAACAGCACCAAAATAGAATGACTGCCAAATATAAGTGTTTTACAGTATATCACATTGATTTCTATCAGAAAGAATTTATTTAATATTTTGAAATGTTTAGAACTTTATTAAATATTCAAAATGGCAATGCCCTTAATAATGGTTTCAAAATCTTTAACATGCTTAACCCTTGTCATGCTGAATAAATTAAGATGCCATGCCCACTTCTAATTTCCAGCCAATCAGATTTCTTGATCAGGGTCTTTGATAGGAATTCACATACACTGTATTTAATGACAAACAGTGCAGATCCAGATCAGTTGGCTTCTCAAGAAGCCAACTGAGCTGGATCTACACTGTTTGCTAAGACAGGGCATATCGTGTTCAGCAAGAGACGGTTTAATTTTTATCTGATTTTGATCAAAATGCACTATGAGTAAAGATCTTTCATCTCAGATATGTTCTTTACCAGCCTTGTGTTCCCTTTAACCCATTTACATAGAGTGGACTCTTCTACCACAACTCTTTGGACGGACCTATTACAAGTAGCAGGCTGTCTGTTTAGTTTTTATTATTACTATTTTTAATAGAAATTCCTGTATTAAATGCAAACAGTGTAGACCCTGATCAGATGCCGCACTATGCCAATTATGCTTTTGGCGGTCTCAGACTAAAATGGATTAACCCCTAAAAGGGTAATTGGCAAACAGTACAGATCCAGATCAGATGCAGCAGAACACGGCATCTGATCAGGATCTACACTGTTTGCAAATAGTTCAACCATTTTTCTCTCGGAATATTTAAATCACATAGCCTGACATACCTTAAACCAAATTATTATCTTCTAATATAGTTTGCAGGAGTTCATTCAGTCTACAATGGGTAAAGCAGTCCAAATATCTCTGGTAGTTATGGTATGGCCCTTATACATACTCATTCAAATTTCTCACCAGTGTCCCTTATATCATTACTAATGTAGAATATCACTTCAGGGATTTGATGTCTTCTAAATCCTCTTCTGATAAATGGGGAAATTCTTCTAACAACTTTTCACGTTTTTTCGCTTCCTCTTTTTCTTTCCACTCTTTTCTTACACGTAATTTCTCATTGTATAGGCGTAAATATGGTTCCATCCATTTCTGGTATGGTGGATGCATCCTATTGAAACGACTGTTGTACTCCCGTGGGACAGGATGTTCCACTGGTGTACGCTCATATGGAATACCAATAAAGTTGCGTATCTCATATTTTTCTGGTTCACCCGTTTTTCCCGTTTCAAGGACATTATATGCTATATCCCTTTCTTTAACTACTGCCAAAATGTTCTCCATGCTTTCCTCGACCTGCAGATGAAACAGAACTAAATCAGAAATGCTTCTGAAATTAGGATATAAGTCTAGTTTAACCCTTGTCCTGTTGAATAAGTTAAGAGGCCACGCCTACTTCTAATTTTCAGCCAATCAGATTACTTGATCCAGATTGCTGCTATAAATTCACATCTTTAATGGCAAACAGTGCAAATCCAGATCAGTTGGCTTCTTCAGCAGCCAACTGATCTGGATCTACACTGTTTGCAAAGGCAGGATATATCTGGATTCAGCAGGAAAGGGTTAAGGGGAATACATACACTTTCCAGTGAGGTAACTCTTTCAAAACTGTTTTGCTTCCTTTCTGAAAAGGGATCTTTAACTCTTGGCAAGCAAATTCTTTCCTTTTAGAGTGGACCCCTTTTCAGAAGGGATTTGGTGAGCAAACAGGAAGTTGTTTCCCTTGTATAAAATGATAAAAAAAAAAAATTACAAGGTGTATACAGTCATCTTAAAGGCTCTTTCCTCAAAGATAAGACGTTTTTTTATCCTAGAAAGGTTTAATAAATTTATATATAGTAAAATGTGGCAAATGACAGCCTGTAAAATTTCAGTTAGACTCTGGCTTTTGAACTAGATAAAAAATGAGATGATTCTTTTATCGTATCTCTGAATTAATGTTGCCAATTAATGTTGGCAACATTAATTCAGCGCTACAATAAAAAAATTATTTCATTTCAAGAACAAGAGACTGACTGAAATTTTACAGGCTGTCAGGTGCCACATTTTATGATTGCATTAATACCATACATCAATTTATTACACCTTTCTTGGATAATAAAATGTCTATTTTTGAGGAATATGGAACCTTTAAGTTAAAATCAATGGGGACAATTTAACACTTAGAATGCTCTGGACAAATTTAGTAAAAGACAAACTGAAAATATATTTTCATAGCTCTAGACAAGGTGCTTTTTTCAACCAAAAAATAATGATAGTTTTCTTATTTCGCCACGAAAACATGTTGTTCTCATTAGAAGCGCCTCACCGAGGAGCTTCTAATAAGTAACCACAACATGTTTTCATGCAGAAGTAAGAAAAATACCGTATTATGTGGATACCCCCTCTTACCGTATTCGACCTTATTACCAAACATACCCCTATAAGCGCACAGTCAAGTAATTCTGTAGTCTTCAGCTTCAGATTACAGCCTGTGTACTTTTTGTCTACTTCTTAATACAGGCATATGTTGTGGGTACCCATTTGGATTGTATCGACTTGTCAATGCAATTCAAATAAGTACCCACAACATATTCTTTTAGAAAAAAAAAAAAAATCAGAACCCTGCCCCCTGTCCCCCCCCCCCCTCACCACCCCCCCCCCCACCCCACCCCCACACACACACAAAACATCGCGTAAGCACCATTAAATAAGTCATTTGATGATCTTGTTTTACTTTTAGTAGGTGGATACATATTTTACTACAAGTTTTCCCAGGAATTTTAAAAAACCCAAGCGCACTGTGCGGTTATTAGGTCGAATACGGTATCTAGAGCTATGATTTTCTTATTTTTCCCTAGAAAATAGGATTTGACATAGCCTAAGGAAACAATCTGCATGAAATGACAAATCCTACTTTCTTAAGGAAAAAAAATAAGAAAAATCTTTCAAACTGTTGCTTGCTGAATTTTTAACCCTTGTCACGCTGAATAAATTAAGATACCAGTCTTCCAGTTTCCAGCCAATCAGATGACATGATCCAGGTTGTTGATATAAATTCACATACTTAATGGCAAACAGTGCAGATCCAGATCAGTTGGCTTCTTCAGAAGCCAACTGATCAGGATCTAGTGTTTGGAAAGACAGGGTGTATCCAGGTTCAGCAGGACTAGGGATAATACTAGTATGACAGCCCTTTAAACAAACCTTTCAACCCTGGGCTTCTGGAGCAGACTATCTATCTTCGATGATTTGTTGTTTTATGTCCCTTTCAACATTGTTTGAGCCATACTGACACAATGGAAGGATGATAATGAAAGGTTCTGTGCAACAGAGTCGCTTCTAGGAATTTTCAAAATGGGGCCAATGCCCGCATCGAGTATCTGAAAATGCGCCAACTTATTTCCAATGTGCAGAAAGTTTTTTGCCTTCAGAAAATCGCCTAAGTTGTAAAATAATTAGAAGTTGCAAAAACTGATTATACCAAAGATTTCATTTTTATTATACACTCACTAAGTCACTTAGCGTGAATCCATGTTGATTTTACCTTTCAAATAGCACTGAACATCTGTACAGCTCCTAACAGCCATAATGATGTATTTATCTTTGATTGCAAAGTAAGTTTGCAAATATCACTTTTAATCCACCATTATTCTAATGTGGATGACGTAAGGTATTCTCGGTACTGTTCTCATGAGAGATCAGTGAGAATATGACGTAAGTGTTTTTGGTGCTAATCGTCATCCAATCAACCGGCTTTCTTGCATCGTAAATTGTCCGGAAAAGACTGAATTTCATTAATATTTAACAAATGACAAAGCCCGAAATCAAAAGTTTTACCAACCGAAATATGCATTGAGTGAACCAAAATGCACTACATTTCGGCAGAACCGGTATTGAACTACGTATTAAGGATGTATACTGGCAAACCTATTCATTTTGGCTGGCGTGGTTTCCCTTTGAAAAGGGGGCACTGTTTTCCAGCCAGCGAGGCAATTCTAACAAATATCCAAAACATATGTTTCTTCAAAGTATTAAATACAATATTCTTACATAATGTATGACTAATTGTTACCTCTTAAGCAAAGGTTTGATGACAGTCAAATTGTCATTATAACGAATTCTATCATTGTATCGAGTGTCAACTGGTATAAAGAGGGTAGTCTGTTTATGGACAGAAAAGGCCCACACACTTTGGTTTTCGAAATTTTAGGACATTTACCGTAAAACATGATTGTACAAGTTTTTCTGTTGCAGAAAATGCCCCTCATAAGCCGATTTTACTGTCCAAATATTAACCTACTGTATACTGAATAGACTCTTCCACACTATATATTGGAAGTGTCCCATTTCAATTTTAGGTACGTCCAGCTACGAGATTTATATATTCCTAGAGAAAAATGGCTAAACTATTTGCAAACAGTGTAGGCCCTGATCAGACGTCTGATCTGGGTCTGCGCTGTTTGCCAATTACCCTTTTACAGGTCTCCTGACTACAATGGGTTAAGCATATATATGAGCCGGCCCATGAGAAAAAGGACCTTATGGTTTTCCGGTTTGTGGATCTTCAAATGCCCATGCTCAGTCCCCTATTCCCTATTGGGGCTACAGAAATGCTTTTTTGCCTGATTTCCTCAAGGTCTCTACTAGATGTTTGCAACAGCAAAGGTTCTGGCAAGACTGCCTGAGCCTTTGCTGGTCGCCTATGTGATAAGAACCCTTTTCTGATGTGCTGGCTCATATACTGTAATCTGGAGTCTGGGAGGATGGTTAATCTGGAGTCTGGGAGGATGGTTAATCTGGAGTCTGGGAGGATGGTACCTTATCAATTCTCTCTGGACTTGGCATAGCCTCATATTCAGTTCTGTAGTACTCCTCCATGGTCAACAACATATTCCTCTCCTTCAGCAATACATACCTATTAAATAAACATAAAAAATTTGTTGAAGTTTATGGTACACCTGCGTACTAAAATGTGAAAACAAGCACTAGAAGAGTGAGAGCTGTCATCCTTGTTTACCTCACTGAGATAAAACAATCAGTGAAGTGAAACTAACAGTAAAGTTTTACCGTTTGTTATATAAGGTGGAGGCTAGGGTGGACAGTGGACACAAGTACACAGATGAATGAACAGATGGAAACTTGCACGCCAAAGTTGCTCATGCTAATGCTGGTGCAACAACAGTTTGAATGCTGGATGAAAAATTCAGTAGACTACATTCTGAAATGTTTTATTATTTTACCTGAAATAGGGATTGATATTTCATGCAAATTGTTCCCAAAGGAAATTAGAAAAGTTTTTTTTTTAGAAAAAACAAATGTTCCCCCTCCCCCACCAACCCTGCCAAAGTTGTCATCAGAATATTGTGAAGGGTATTCAAGCTACAGAGCTGACACGAAATCAAATTCAAATACAAAAAGGGGAGATAACTCCAAAAGTAAGAAAGACACAGTTGTCATTCTTGTACGCAACACACCGTCTCATCCTGTTCTACACTTCTACCAAGTAAAATAAAAATAACCCAAAGCGTGTTGGAGTTACAGAGCAGACACATTATTGTATTCAAACACAAGAAGGGGAGACGACTCCAAAAGTAAGAAAGCCATTCTTGTATGCAACATATCACCTCATCCTGTTCTATGTTTCTACCAAGTACAATCAAAGTATCTCTGTCACAGAGCGGACAAGGAATCAAATTCAAACACAAGAAAGGGAGATTTTGATTGATTGTGTTGGGGTTTAACGACACGTCAACCCTTGAGGGTCATTTTGTGTCGTCTCCCAGAGAAAGGGAGAAAAGAGACAGAAGAGAGAGTAGAGGAGATGAAAGAGAGGGACAGGGAGGAAAGAAGAACAGGAATGAAAGTGAAGAAACAGAAGAAATAAAAACATTCCCCCTCTACCCTTACCCACTACAAGGATAGCAGGCCTTGCCCAGCTGTAAGCCAATATCAGTTGGACGCCCCGGTGATGCTCCAAAAGTAAGAAAGCCAAAGTTGTCATTCTTGTATGTGACATGTCATCTAGTCCTGTTCTACATTTCTACCAAGTATCATGAAAACATTCTGAAGGGTATTTGACTTACAGAGCGGACACGAAATCAATGCATAATCACTGTCAAATATAACAAAGGGAGAGAACGCCAAAAGTAAGAAAGGCAGAGTTGTTTTTCTTGCACGCAACAGGTCGACTAGTCCTGTTCTACATTTCTACCAAGTGCCATCAAAATATTCTGAAGGGTTTTCGTGTTACTGAGCGGACATGAAATTCATTTCAAACAAAACAAAGGGAGATAACTCCAAAAGTAAGGAAGCCAGAGTTGTATGTGACATGTTGTCTTGTCCTATTCTACATTTCTACCAAGTATCATAAAAATAAATGTATACCAAAGGGTAATCTACTACAGATCGAACATGAAATCAATGCGTAATCAGTCAAATATAACAAAGGGAGATAACTCCAAAAGTAAGAAAGGCGGATATGTCATTCTAATACATGACATGCCCTCTTGTCCTGTTCTACATTTCTACAAAGTACCATCAAAATATTCAAAAGGGTATTCCAGTTACAGAGCCGTGACATGTTGTCTTGTCCTGTTCTACATTTCTACCAAGTATCATCTAAATATTCCAAAGGGTATTCAAGTTACAGAGCAGACAAGAAGTTTTACGCCGACGCTGACCCCTATGCTGACGCTGACCCCGATGGGATCCACCCCAAAAACAATGTCCCCCTACCCTTCGGTATGGGGGGGGGGGACATGATAATTAGCATCAAATGTCAAACCCTATTTTCTAGGAAAATAAGAAAAAATATCATATGTTGAATGTGCAGTTGCATCAGATTGTTTATGCCTCCCTCCTTAAAAGGGATCCACTCTAAAAAGAAAGTCTTTAGAAGGGGCTTGGTGTACAGGAAAACAAACAAGGTCAGAAAAGTTGTCTCCCTTGTCAAAAATGTCATGTATCAAGCCTTCTTAACCCTTGTCCTGCTAAACCCGGATATACCCTGCCTTTGCAAACAGTGTAGATCCAGATCAGTTGGCTTCTGAAGAAGCCAACTGATCTGGATCTGCACTATTTGTATATCAACAACTGGATCAAGTTATCTGACTGGCCGAAAATCAGAAGTGGGCATCTTAATTTATTCAGCATGACGAGTGTTAAAATAAATCCATACCAGAGTTTGTGTAAGTCTTCATTACTTTTTATTCTCAGTTCATCTACCCTCCATGGTCTTCCTACAAAAGAGAGTAAAAAAAATAAATAAATAAGATGAAAAACACTACAATTTTTCACATTTATACATATATATATGATTCCTTTTACAGCTGAAAATTCATATTTCTCTGCAGAAACACTATAATGTTGGTACTAACTAGATTCTAGACTAGAAGCTCCTCAGCAAGGCACTTTTAATGAGTAATGACATATTCTTTCATGGAGAAATCAGAAAATATGGATACATGAACTTTTTGACAGAGAAAGTGCCTTATCTTATCTAGAGCTATGCTTGAAAAGATCTTGAACTGGGCCCAGTTGTTCAAAGCGTCGGTAGCTTAACGAGCTCGTTAAGGGTCATTTCGTTAACTGTTTTAGCAGATTCAATATACAATAATATTCTGATATTTTTTGCTGAAAAAATGTGAGTAGCTTTTGCACTGCAAAAGCTACTCACATTTTTCCAGCAAAAAATTTCAGCACATTTGCTTATCACGCAATGTAAATTTTAACGAGTCGTTAACTAACGATGTTGTTAGCTTTGAACAACTGGGCCCTGGAAAATATCCTACACACAATTAGAAATGGCCTGCCAAGGACCAGTTTAAATAACTTGTTTCACTAATGATTTACTTTGATAGAAAATAGATTCATGTTGATAGACTACTGAATTATTTTGACAGACTATTGATTTATTTTGATAGACAACTGATTTATTTTGATTCAGAACTGATCCATTTGACAGAGTACAGCACAACCTCTTTATAACATGATTCATTATAACGTGGTTTTGTATATAACACGACTCAAAGATGGACCCCAAAAATGTATAGATTATATAGAAAAATGACCATAAATGGTCATTTTTCTATATAATCTATACATTTTTGTTTGGATATAACACAGTTTGGATAGCTAACACGGTTTATGCTTTGGACCCCAACAATAGTGTTATAAAAGACGTTGTGGTCAGGGGTCATGCTAGAGGGCGATTTGGGAGAAAATGTCTCTAAGCTTGCTGACTTCTCCCTATCTTGAGCTGAGGGAGAAGTGAAAATGTTTATAATGTATAGGGAAATCCAAAATTTGGATAAAAACGTCTCCCAGAAATCCTGAAATTGTCGTAAAACTTCTCCCTCTCTGAGCACTCTAGGATGACCCGTGTGGTGTACTGATTTATTTGAGTTGAGGTTTAACATTACTGTCAACAATCTATCAGTCATGTTATGAAGGCTGGATATGAAGGTGGGAAGTTACTGATGCACTTTTATAGTGCTGCCTCGCTGCAGTATCATGCCACAGACACACTGATATGACCCTTCCACCAGTCATTTTATTCTGACACTGACACCAGCAGTCCTACATAGCTCCAGATAAGAGCGGGTATCCACATAATATTTTTCCTTTCCTCCACCAATTGTCGGTACTCATTAGAAATGCCTCATCGAGGTGCTTCTGCGTACCCATAACGTATGTTTTCATGAAGACATAAGAAAAATATCAGTACTTTTCCGGTGAAAAACAAGTGCTTTATCTGGAGCAGCATCTCGCTAAGGCGCCACTAGTGAGAACCCACAAGATGTTTTCATGGAGAAATATGAAAAATATCAATACTTTTCTGGCAAAAAAGCACCTTCTTTGGAGCTATGGTCCTAGCTTGTCTTCTGGTGTTTTCTTTTCAAAATCTTCCAGATGTATCTTAAGCTGAGTTTCTTTATAATTCAGGTTTTAACCCTTTTCCTGCTGAACCCCAATATATCTTACTTTGCAAACAGTGTAGATCCAGATCAGTTGGCTTCTAAGAAGCCAACTGATCTGGATCTGCAGTTTGCCATTCAGTATGTGAATTCATATCAACAATCTGGATCAAGTAATCTGACTGGCCGAAACTTTGAAAAGGGTGTGGCATCTTAATTTATTCAGCAGAACAAGGGATAAGCTGAATGGATACACTTTCAAGGGACACTTTGTCCATACTGATTTTGCTCCCTTCTGAAACGGAACTTACTCTAAAAGAAAACCTTTGCTCCCAAGAGTGAACGGCACAGGGCAAGTTCTAAAATTCAAGAATCCTAAAATCCAGGTTTCAAAACCCTGAAAAGCAGAATTTGCCAACACTTTATTGGCATAGCAAGTCCAAAATCCTGAAATCAGGAATAATACTGAAAACTTTCACCCATGAGAAGGGACCAAAAACAACTTGGGAGCAAATTCTTTCCTTTTTAATTAGACCAGTTTTCAGAAGGTCAGGAGATTTGTGTACAGGAAATCAAGCAGAATGCTTGAGTCATAAAAATGGTCTCCTCTGTCAGAAACTGCAAAAAAAACGAACAAAAAAAACTACCAAGTCTAATAGTCTAACCAGTCACCTAAAAATGAGAAGTCTTACCAACTGAAATTTTCTCACTGGCAAGGTCATCTGTTTCTTCAAAAAATTCCTTGAGATCTCTTAGACAGCCAGAAGTATGAAATTTAGAGGCAACCACCCTGTCAAAAGAAAAGAAAATAAAGAAAACTGGGCCCAGTTGTTCAAAGCGTCGTTACCTTAACAAACTCGTTAAGGGTCATTTCGTTAACTGTTTTAGCGGATTCAATTTACAATATTCTAATATTTTTTGCTGAAAAAATGTGAGTAGCTTTTGCACTCACATTTTGTCAGCAAAAAAATTCAGCATATTTGCGTATCACTCAATGTAAATTTTAACAAATCGTTAACTAACGACGTCCTTAGTTTTGAACAACTGGGCCCTGGTCTTCCTGTCATATGTTATTAGGTACACTTCACCTGAATACCTTCAGATTGAAATGTTTAAGTTTATTCCTAACATATACCATGCTTTGGGCAAACTCAGCAGACAACAAACTAATGATATTTTCTACTTTTTCCTAGAAAACAGACCTGACACTTCATGCAAATTGTCTATTAGGAGAAAATTTGCATGAAATGTCAATTCCAATTTTCAAGGAAACATTTCAAAATGTAGTTTGCTGAAATTTTCATCCAGCATGCTAAATAAGAAGAATTGTTGAACCAATGACATCATTGGTCCCCCATACATACTTATGAGATGCAAATGAGCAAAAAAGTCAAACCTCAATAGCTCTGTAAGTAAATAGATGGTCTGAAATATCTTATTGTAAACAAATAAAGATGTACGTAAATAAAATTTCGGTCCATCAGTTTCAATTCTTTTGTGTTCAGAACTGTGAATGTAATCTATGGTTTTCTCTTTCAAGTCAGGCTGCTATTCTTGACAATTAATGCATTTCAAGTCAAAATCTAAACTATACATTATCTCTCTAATAATCAACTGTAAGAAACCGGTTTCTAAAAGAATCACATTAAAATGAAAATAATTACTATCTGCCACACATGATTGGTTATTTTACCCAAAATCTGTATGCATTGCTTTCATATACGAATAAACAGATGTTTAAATGTTTATACTACTGGGTACTTATCCCCAGTGAAAGGACAAGACAGTTCAAATCATGTGTTGATAGCAAGTGTAAATTCATGCACATTCATGCAGTCTGATTTTGACATGTGCTGTCCACATGCACTCAATGACCCTTTTTCACTTGCTAAAAAATGCCACTTTCAGCACATATAAGTTTGTACTATACAATGTATAATGAACACACCAAGAGAAAAGGCGCCTTCACGGTGGTGCAAGCCTGGATCAGACTGCACAATCCACTTATCACAAACATACCTATATAATTTTGACCCCCTTAAACCCCACTTTTATGTAGTAAAACTGGGGTTTAGAGGGGTATACATTATTTTTCGTATTTCTGCTCAAAAACATAGATTGTGGCTACTCGTTAGAACTGCCTCAGTCAGATGGTTCTAACGAGTACCCACAATCTATGTTTTGAGCAGAAATATGAAAAATGTCATAATTTTTATCTGAAAACTATTAGTTTTTGGTGATGAAATTTTCAATATATTTGAATAGGCATGTTTTCGTTATGTGGATTTGAAGACACCCTTTCATTTGACCTTCATTTGCAAAATCACTGCCTCAGTGTAGAATGTATTGACAGATGCCTAGGATAACCTATTCTTAGCTGTCTGCATCTTGACTAAAGACACTCAAGTGAAATTGCAATAACAGGTTTAATAATGCATATCCGTGAAATGTAAGATATCAGAAAGTATGCAAACCTGGATACTGGACACGTCCCTTTGCAATTTTCACTATGCTGAGTAAAATAAAAGCACAGATTTTACAAAATTTAATGTTAATTCTGACAGCCGAGATTCTCTGAAAGGAATCCTACAGGTATCCTGGAGTCATGGGCTTTGATGCACTAAAGCATTACTTGGCAGTTTGTTCATTCCAGAAGCATACCTTATCTTTTCATCTTGCAAGGCAGTCATGGACTACTTGTACATTATTTAGCACCATTAAAGTATTCCTGTTTCAACCGTCTTGATGAACATTATGGTAAAAATTCAAAATCAAAAAACAAACAACTGTGATGGCTGTCATCTGGGTTTACAGTCATATGAAATAATGCATCAAATCAATTTTCATATTTTTCAAAAAGCCTGCAAAAGTAGTACACAAATGTGGTTATTTTAATAATCCAGGAAACCTCATTGATCTATTGAAATGTTACAAAACTGGAAGAATTGTCTTTCTGTTACCTTTGTTCATCTCTATAAATATTACCCCCACTTTGAAAAAGGCCACTGTAACTTTAAAGGGTAGAGTAATTGAAGCACTTATATTTCATTTTTTGAGTTGAGGCAGGAACCATAATTTTAGATAAGAATCTTCTACAGTTAATCTATCGGGTCAGCAAAATCATTTTCGTATGATATAAATTATTTTTGACAGATAACATTTAAAGGGATATAACTACTTGATAATGTCTTCTTTGTCAATTTTCTGAATACTCTTGCATAAGACACAGTATAAATTTTGACAAGTAATATTTAGTTTTTAACAGTATTTCAACTGTGTGACAAGCAGTTTGTCTTCTGCCATTGGTGATGCTGCAACAGAGGAGCATGGCTTAAACAAATGTGATTTGATTATCTAAATAATTATGAGTTGTTTTCCAAATGAAAAATGTACCATAAATATTTTAGTGGAAAAAACAATACCCAAGAAAAAAGTGGCACAGCTTTCCCCGTTTATCCAGTTTTCCACTTGACTACTCAGTTGTAACACTTTATTGTTAACTGTTACTAACAACACTTAAATTTTCTAAAAAAAATTCTGTTAGTAGAAGAATGAAAAGAAAATGAATGGTGCATCAAATTAGATTTACATCAAAATATTACATGATACTGGGCGTGCAATTTTAACGTCTGTGCAATTTTACCAGACAAATGTAATAGCGAGCACAGCTTGCAACGCGCTTTGTGTGTCGCGAACGAAGTGAGCTCTACAGTAGAGAATATAATCAAGGAAAAGTAACATACAACGATATATACTTTCAGCAGAAATTGCTCTGACCAATTTTTCTTCCCGTTTTCTTCCCAGAAGTTGTCACCGGAAGTTGACAGGACTGGAGCAGACTTGATACTTATAAGCGTCACGAAGCGACAAGAAATCACCGTCAATAAGTGTCACAAACATATATAGCTGATTATTTTTATTATTTATTATTGATTTACATATATTTTTTATATATTGATACAGGGTTCTCACTAGGATTTTGAAAATTGGAGTAAAATGCTGTCGTCCAGAAAAAGTTGGAGTTTTACCATACTTTTCTATTGAGACTTTCCAAAAAGTTTGAATCAGAAATGAAAAGTTGGAGTAACTTACTCCAAATCTGGCGTTAATGAGAACTCTGCTGATAGTCATTCTTTAATGATGCTGTGAAGGACTTTTGAAGAGACTACAGATAGGTCAGTGCTCGCATTTAGGCTAAGCCTATTTTCATAGTAAGTAAATTATGAATGACATTTCTTTCTTCTGCTGTTTTGGTGAATTGAAAAACCACACAAATTGGGGACAAAACAAACAAGGCTAGGGGCAAAAAGTTCCAAATTATGAGCATAACTACCAGGGACGAACGACAGTAGGGGCGAAACGTTATCCGATATGCACTTTTTCCTGATAGCATTTTACCTTGTATTATTTTTCACTGTCTGCCTAGCAGAGCATGTGGTGGAAAATGGTAACCGATTACGCAAAATCTGACCCGTTCGAATTAAACTTAATCTCAGAAAGTCCATGTTTTCTCAAGTTCCGCAAAAAAAGGTGAAGGTCATTGAACAATGTTATTTGGAAACTTGCAGTTCCGGTGTTCGGAGGCAACTAGCCACATGGATTTCGTGCTTCACCAAGCGCTGCGTTCAATAAAAGCGCCCCCGCCCCCCCCCCCCCCCCCCCCCCACACACACACACACACACACACACACAACACACACACACACCCACACACCCAGGCACACACACACACGATAATGTGGTTATCAGATTTAGTAAATTTGCTAAATATACTGAAATTTTGTTCAAATCGACATTGTGCTTAGGAAGAAAATTAAATTTTTTTGTGATGCATAGGGATGAAAACCCCTACCGTAATAGAAAACTATGAGCCACAGTGGCCATAAATTATATTACTTACGTTACAGATAAACCAGAAAAAAGACTTTGACATTTCTTGCAAATTGGAGGCAATTGGCATGAAATGTCAAATCTAGTTTCTGGGAAAAATAAGAAAAAAATATTTCAAAAATGTCGTCTGCTGAAAACTGATGTTTAGCGCACTCTGGACAATTCCAGCAGGCAACATATTGCGATGACACTTTTCTTATTTATTCCAGAAAACAGAATTTTACATTTCATGCAAGTTATCTTCATTGGAGACAATTTGCATGAAATGTGAATTCCTGTTTCCTCGGAAACATAAGAAAAATATTTAAAAATGTCGTATGCTGAAAATATTGACGCTTAGCATTCTCGGTAAAAAACTTACCAATACAAAATTTTGAAATAGTTTTCTTATTTTTCCCAGAAAACAAAAACCGGTGGTCTACATTATTTGCAAATCATTCAGCAGTTTTCAGATATATCAACAGGTTATAAAACAGACTTGTTCTAAAAAATTTTTATTAAGACAAGTATGGTAAGGAGGTAAGATAGCCAAGTATGGGTGATGGATAAAATACCGTATTTACCCTAAGTTTCGGACACTTCGACTCCTTACCATACTTTTTCTAAACTTTGAACAAGTATAATTTACTGCCCGATGTTGTGTTTAAAAATTGCTGGATGAGTGGCAAACAGTGTAGACTGATGAGACGTCTACACTAGTAATGTAATGTACATGTTTTTGTTGAAAAATAAGAAAACTATCAATACTTTTCGGATGAAAAAATGCCTTATCTGGAGCTATGGATATACCCAACCACCCAGAGCAGTATGACCAGGACATTCATAGCTGCTCTAGAAGCAAACTTTGAAAGCTCCTGATCAAACACCACACAGTCAAGTATAAACGAATCAGGGTCTTCATTGCGTGTGCACGTGCACATAACATGCTAAGGCTATTTTTGCATTATCTATTTCATAATTATACATAGCTACATTAATCCTCCATTGTAGATAAACCAAGTATATACATAATTATTTTTACTACTGTACATGTTTATAGGAACACGTGTTCCGTATATTTTTAACGTGGAAACACGTTCTGGTATTGTTATTTTATTACAAGGAAACGTTAATTCTTGTATTTTTAACTACTTAGAAACACGTTCTATAGTCCTTTCTACATATTTTTTTTTTATTCGAAATGAAAAACGTTTGTTCTACGTATTGCTCACTTCTTGTCTAAAACCATTTGTCTTTTCTCTTTAGGTACTTTCTTCTCCAATCCTAGCATAAAATTTTATACAATCAATCAATCAATCAATCAATCAGATTTTTAACGTGCCAGGCACCTGAGGCACATAGAAGCTTAGTTTACCCTTGACCTTGGCTTGAAACGGTGTCCACGGATAATTCATGCGCAACATTTTATATTGGAAATACTTTATTCAACATTAAGCAAACATGCTCATGAGTCGTGTACAAATACATAGGCACATATACAGTATACATGACTATAAATACATTACACATGGGCCCGATGCGCTACATGCAAAACAAATCAACATGCATTAATAATAATACATCCTCCACGTACTCGGGAGAAAACACATGATATGTTACCGATTTCGGTCATAGCAGGCACAAAAATGCGAGAACAACGTCGAATCAATGTCGATGTAGGTCGACGTTGACTCGAAGTTGCCCCAAAGTTGCGTGTCTGTGGGAATATACTGCTAAAAATACATAGTTCATTAATTATTGAATAATGATAAAAGAAAATGATAATTAGTAAAACAATAATAATAAGACTTCTTTACTAATTACTGAAGGAATCTGTCTTAATTTTAAAAGCTTTTTCTGTGTATATAAATTCAGTAGAATTTTCCTATTATTACTATGCATAAGTTCTTGCATCTTTATCATATTAGGTCTACGCCAGTAATATTTCTTTATATATTTCTCATGAATTTCGATTTACATTCGAAAAGGAAGTGAAATTCATCTTCTAGTTTATTACATATTCGACATTTACGCTGATCTATAGGCGTTCGTTGTGGTCTTGCCCACCTTCCTACTTCTATTTCTAAGTGATGTGATGACATCCTAAGTTTACTTATTGCTGTTCTAAATTTTGAAACCTTTATAGAATCTAAGTATAATTGAAAATCAAAATTTGAAAACAGTGTATAAAAATTGCCCTACTTGATTCCTGCAACTTACTGTTCCAATTCTGTATAAAGTTATCAGTCAACCTCTGTTTAAATTCTGCTACGAAGTTACCTCGCTTGGGGAAGAGAGAGCTAATCTTAGTGCTTTTCGTACGTTTGTTCGGTTTGTGCTTGTTTAGATTTGTCGGTTCCTCTTGGGGTCTGGGAAGGGCTGCGGTTTGTGATTGTGGCACTCCCTGGACTTTTCTCTTACCTTTTTTTTTTTACTCTTATACATGAAATACTCTTCAATATATAAGGCAAAAGGGACCACGAAATACAATTCACTGTGACCTACATTTATTTTGAAGTCAAAATTCGGCGCATTTTCTGTATAAATGATGTTTACACAACACTTGTCCTTTAAATTATACGGAAAAGTTTAGAGTAAATGTAATCTGATAGGTGAAATAATAAAGTTTTAGAAAATGGTTACTAAATAACAACACTGCAACAAACTGGGAATTGTATAATACGAAAGAAACAACAAAGGAGAGAAAAGAAAAGAAGGAAAGAAACGTTCTATATATCTTCTCTGAATGAAAGAAAAGGCATGTATGAAAGAAAGAAAGAAAGCAAAGTTCTGTACATACCTTCCCTGGCTCTGTGCGACAATCGAAATAATATCCGACATAATGAATCTCAATATCACCACTGAGAACGATTGAAGTATAACCTTGAACGGTATGAAACCTAACTGAGTTATGCGATGTTCCAGATTTCTTTTTTCTTTTTCTATTTTTTCTTTTTTTTTTTTTTTTTTTTTTTTTTTTTTTTTTTTATACCGACGACAAAAATATAATTGTTAATGCAAAATTGCCTTAACAGTGAACTTTTGTCAAATTATATATAAATTCTCATGATTAAATGGACATCACTGAACAATTACCATTTCATTAAACTGACTTCTTTTTACCGTAAACATCACATAAACTTCGAGGATGACAGATAACACCTCATCAGTTGCTTTAAATGATTTAATTAATTTAATTATGAAGTTAATGTGAACACTTATCTTCATTTTTAACAAGACAATTAGATGATTAGTGCAGCAACTAATCAATGAACCGTTCAACGTCAGGATAATCATTCATGAATACCTTAAGCATTCAATATTGTATTATTATTATTATTATTATTATTATTATTATTATTATTATTATACTACACTGGAGGCAGATTTTCAACGTTCCGCTTGTTCAAATTTTCTAAAATTTTCACAATATTGTTGTTAAACACCAGTCATTCAAATTCAGCAAAGAAAAGTAAAAAAAAAAATCTTAGACAAAAGTGTTCGTTAAAACCACTGCAAATAGGCGGTTCTAACGAGTATCCTTTTCAGTCCAAAATGTAGTTCTTTAATGCTCAGTACTCTGGGTAAAATTATCAGCAGACATTATGAAATATTTGTCTCATTTTCATCAGGAAACAGGATTTGACATTTTATGCAAAGTGTCTCCAATGGAGAGAATGGAGACAATTTGCATGAAATATCAAATCCTGTTTTCCGGGAAAAATAAAATAATATATATATATATATATCACGATTTTCCCGTTTACTGAATTTGCCCAGAGAGTGGTAAAAGTTAAGAAATAATAATTATGTTTTGAAACAAAGGAACAAAGAGATAAAGAATAAATGAGTTTTAGCCACTTTCCATGTTATTTGATGGGCAATGATGAAATTTCTTTAACACATGAAAATAGTAAACAGTACATTAACATTAACAGCTATTTAATTAGATATACATATATGGTCTTCAAACACACTTTTGTCAAGACAGTCAAACAATTTTGCAAAACTCAAATTTGATAAGATTTTATTGGGTAGTTCCCATTTTGCCTATTCCAATTTGACCAACACGTCAAAAGATGCCATTCACATTTTCTTTTTTTTAAGACATTAATTTTATTTTGGTGCATTTTGATTATAATGATGTTTCAGCAATTTAATAATTTCACACATAGCTCAGAATATTTTCTGGAGTTTTCTGCATTATTCTTATATTGAATTCTTCTTTTTTATGAAAAGGGATATGAATTTTATGCTTTAAATAAACTAGTTTATGTATTTGTGTATTTCCACCTTATTTGGTTAATATTGTTTATATCATAAATGAACCTATATCTGGTGATGCATATTCTAATACGATTCAATCTAAGGACAGACCCTTGAGGAACCCCTTCTGAATTTTTCAGGTACTTGATGAAGAGTATTGTTACGCGGAGTGCAATCCAAGATAATATCCAGGGGCGGATCCGGAATGATTTCTGAGATTGTTCGATGAGATTACCGCACATACTCTTCGTATTAGGACCGAGCAAACAGTGCAGACCCAGATCAGACGCCCCAGAACGCTGCATCTGAACAGGGTCTTCACTGTTTGCCATTCATCCATCAATTTTACACACATTCACAGATAGTAAAATGGACTGATGAAGAGAAATATGAGGTAAATAGTAAGGGGTGTGAATATTTACGGTATCCCAAATTTCTCCACAATTTTGAGTCAAAGTGGGTTTCGACTGAATTCCGGAATCACCTCTGAGACTGCCCCTGTTTATTTCGAGCTATGATAATGCCCTAAGGACACGTTGCATGAAACTATTGTTGAAGTCAGATGAATGTACATGCAATGCATTGTTGTCTTGTGCGGTTAAAATCGACCAATCGGAGTGCGGATTTGTGAGTACAATAACTCTGACTTGACACCATTTTGTCTGGCTTGCTGTTTTGTTGGAAGAAATCGGAATATTTGGTGAGTTTATTAGTTATAGAAATAGTCCTGAAACATATGTTTTACGGTTTGATTAGATTGTGGCGGCTACCTGTGAGTAAAGGTCAAACACAGCCGACTGCACTGAAGCCGGAAAAAAAGCCAGAAAAATAAGAAAAGATTCTCTTTCTTTGTTTCTGAGTTACGCTAGGTCAAATTCGACGATTATCAGGTATCTGTATACTTTTATAATAAGTCTGTGCAAATTTAAAATTGAAATTGCATTCTTTGATACTCTAAAACTGGACTGCGTATTGGAAAGAATATATTTGCTCCTAAACCGATCATTTATTTTCACCCATTTTAGACTGAACAGACTCTCACACACTACATGTATATATTGGAAGAGATCATTTCAAGTTTAGATATGGCGGTATATATAAACTAGATATTCCTAGAAATGGCTAATCGATTTGTAAACAATACAGATCCTGATCAAATGCCGCGTTCTGCAGCGTCTGATCTGGGTCTGCACTGATTGCCAATTACGCTTTCGGGGTTTCCAGACTAAAGCGGGTTAATCCTTAACACAGTTTGTTATATACGTAACCAGTATTTCAACCTTCTCAGGGACTACTTCGGGGGGCGATTAGGGGCTCAATCGAGCTCCCACCCATTTGAGTCTAAATTTCATTTCATGAAAAAAATGGATACATGTATGTTAAAGTTTAAATACCATTTTTACCAAAACTTTGCACACCTTATTCTTTACCTTTTACATCTAAAATCTCAAGATTTGGGTCAATATAATTTGCTCAGCGCTGTCTGCTGAGTAATTAGAGTAAATACATGTACGGTAGTTTGATCAAATTGAACCCCTCTAAAATATTGAACACCATAATTAGTAATCCCGTGTTCATCCCGATTTATTTAGCTTCGACTTTGGCACGGATTTATGTTCAGTGGAAATACAACTTTGTTCAGTGTACATCATTACTTTTTATTAAATTTAAAGACTGTCAATGCTCTAAAATTACCGACTGCCAACTCTCTTAATTTACAGACTACCACCTCTCTTTATATACAGGGTGTCAACTCTAAATCCAGATTGCCAACCCTTTAAATTAATAGATTGTCAACTCTCTAGATACAGACTTTCATCTCTATAGCAATGACTCGGATCAGTCTGTCCAATCTGATGAGAGTTCACTAATAACTCAAAGACGTATTGTGTTCATTACCCATATAGCGCTAATGTAGACTGATCAGACTACTCAGATATACAAGCTTGTCTGAGTCTTCGCTGTGCATGTACTTGGTTTTGTCGGAAATGAGGTCCCTACCAGCACTCTCTCTCTCTCTCTCTCTCTCTCTCTCACACACACACACACACACAACATGGAAGTTAGAAGTAAGAAGTTAGAAGTTAGAAATAAAAAATGTCCCTACCGGCACACATACATGCGCAAACACATACACAAGCACACATACATACATACATACATGCATACCAAACAATATGACACTGATCAGATTGCGTGGATGCACAGCATGATCTGTGCCTTAGTTATTCAAATATGCAATATGTAGTTTCTTTCACGGCAATGCCCATTAAAAATTACTGTGTTTTTAAATTGCAACAACTATCGGGGCATATCATTTCAAAAAAAAAAAATAATAATAATAATAATGCTAATAATAATAATAGTAATAATAATAATAAAATATATGCATAGCAATTACTCGGATCAGTCTGTCCAATCTGATGAGAGTTTACTAATAACTCAAAGACGTATTGTGTTCATTACCCATATAGCGCAAATGTAGACTGATCAGACTACTCAGATATACAAGCTTGTCTGAGTCTTCGCTGTGCATGTACTTGGTTTTGTCGGAAATGATGTCCCTACCGCACTCTCTCTCTCTCTCTCTCTCTCTCTCTCTCTCTCTCTCTCTCTCTCTCTCACACACACACACACACACACACGTACATACCTACCTACCTACCTACAACATGGAAGTTAGAAGTAAGAGGTTAGAAGTTAGAAGTTACAAATTAGAAGTAAGAAGTTAGAAGTAAGAAGTAAGAAGCTAGAAGTAAGAAGTAAGAAGTTAGAAGTGAGAAATAAGAAATGTCCCTACCCGCACACACACATACGCAAGCACAAACACATGCATACATACATACCAAACAATATGACACTGATCAGACTGCGTGGATGCACAGCATGATCTGTGCCTTAGTTATTCAAATATTCAATATGTAGCTTCTCTAACGGCGTGGCCCATTAAAAATTACTATGTTTTTAAATTGCAACAACTATCGGGGCATACCATTTCCAAAAAAAAAAAAAAAAAAAAAAAAAAAAAAAAAGAAAGAAAAAAAAAGAAAGAAAGAAAAAGAAAAAAAATAAATAAAATAAAATAAAATAATAACAATAATGCTAATAATAATAATAATAATAATAATAATAATAATAAAATATATGCATAGCAATTACTCTGATCAGACTGTCTAATCTGATGAGGGGTCACTAATAACTTAAAGACGTATTGTGTTCTCTACCCATATAGCGCAAATGTAGACTGATCAGACTACTCAGATATACAAGCTTGTCTGAGTCTTCGCTGTGCATATACTTGGTTTTGTCGGAAATGATGTCCCTACCCGCATACACACACGCACGCATACATACATACATACATACATACAACATGGAAGTTAGAAGTTAGAAGTAAGAAGTTAGAAGTTAGAAATAAGAAATGTCCCTACCCGGCTTTCGTAAAATACAGACTTATAACAGTCGATATTTACAGATTGCCAAAATAATGTTAGTGCACAGAATACCAAACTCTCCAAATGTACATAACAGCAAACACAAATTCCTCTAAACTGACAGGTCTGCTTCAGATTCAGAGATTGTCTATAGATTTAGGAGTTAGAGCGGAGGGTTGGTATTTTTTCTTCGGGCTGGGCCGCTAAGAACTTTTTGTCTCAAGGGATTGGATAAAATTTCAGAGGAGGCAAATCAGTCAAAATTGTTTCGCCCTCTTCTGAAAAGAGGTCTGGAGCAAACAGAAAACAAATTCTTTTCTTTTAGGGTAGACCACATTTTCAGAAGGTACTTCATGTGCGGGAAAGCAAATACGAAAACGCAATGATTGTCTTCTCAGTAAATATGGAAAATAATTTACCAGGTTTATCCAGTCCTCTTTTGTATCTGCCCGAGAAGTCCCGTCCCTCCCCGTCAGATCACTCCTGATCCAAAAGACTGGCCGACTCGACATGATGTGAACAGTGTTGACCAAATCAATCGCAGCTTTTCCGCGTTTCTTGATGCCGGGCTACGTAGCACACTCTGTGTTGCGTCTGGCTGTAGTTCCAGTGGCCGCAAGTTCGAATCCGAGCTCGGTCACATAGCTTTCAATTAATCATGAAATCATTTCTTTGGTCATTCGCCCCCTTCCGCTGATTCAAGAAGGGCAGCTGTCAGCTGCTGGATAAAGAATGTGCACGAGTACTTGTTAACCGCTTTGGGCACTACTAGCTCGACATGTTTTCCTAAGAAAGTTGACCATAAAACACAAAACCACGCTCCCTTGATTGAAAAAAATAAGTAAATCTTAAATAAATAATTAATAAATAAAGCAAATCGTTTCATTGAAATCCCAGAATGTATTCATTAAGAAAATTCCACTTGCTTCCACCTTATCCATTACGAAAACACGCCTATTCAAATATACTGAACATTTTAACCACCAAAAAATGAAAATTTTCAGATAAAAATTCGAATATTTCTCATACTTCTGATCAAAACATAGATTGTGGGTACTCGTTAGAACCGCCTCGCCGAGGCGGTTCTAACGAGTACCCACAATCTATGTTTCTGGGCAGAAATAAAAAAATAATGTATACCCCTTTAAACCCCAGTTTTACTATATAAGAGTGGGGTTTAAGGAGGTCAATATTTTATAGGCATGTTTTCGTGATGTCAGTATCGGAAATGTGTATAACCTACAACGCGAGAAATTTTGCCGTAACGTAAGAAAATGTACCTTCTGACATGTGCGTCTAATAGAGACTCAGATCAACCTGCGTCTTCGCAGTTTGATCACAGTCTTAGCTGTCCGCACAAAGAAACTCTACATCCTTTGCTATCCAAAAAGAGCTCAGCAGTGTAGATTCTAATCAGACTGCGACCATGCACAAGCTGATCTGAATATTCGCTGGGCGCACGTGTCCGATGGTACGTTTTCTGATCTTGCAATTCAAATGTTCATTCAGATGTGTGCGTCCAGCGAAGACTCACATCTGATGCGCATTCGCGCAGTCTGACCAGTCTTTGCTGTTCGTCTGAATAAATCTTGGGTCCATGGCTATCCAATGAGCAGCTAGCAAAGACCCTAATCAGACTTTACGGGTACGCAATCAATCGATTTATCAATCAATCAATCAACCAATCAGTTAATCAATCATTATGTTTACATAATATGAAATTGCAGTTGTCTTATTTAACAAATCAAACAATGTGACGACATAGGAAAGAGATAATGAAGATAGAGAGAAAGGAATAATAACAATAATTATAGAAACATATACTGAGGAAAGAAAAAAAATGAAAAAAAAAACAAAAAAAAAAAAAAAAGCAAACTCTAGCCCAGAAAAAATCGCCGAGGTATTTCGCATTCGAAGGAGAATACTACATTTTTCTTAATGGGATAAAATTATATTTGTACCCCTTTCGTCATTCATTAATAACACATACATGTAGCAAACTTGGCCAACCTCGAATTGACTCCTCCGTCAGGCAGTTATAGCCACGCCCACGTGAATTTCCTTAGACAAACTTTGTATTGATATACCTGTGCTTACCTGTAAAAAGCACATGTTGATTTGTTTGTCTAACTAAAAACATTGACAATTACCTTATTAGCTATTTTGAATGGTCGGTCGTGGTTGTCAGTTAAATGGTCAAGTGACATGACGGAGGAGTCAATTGGAAGCACGCTTCCCAAGTGAACTTAAAACATATCATCGATCAGGATTTACTGATTTTACTGTGAGAATTGAAAATATTGAATGACTGGTATTTTTTTTTTTTTACCTTTTTTTTTCAGTTACTAGTTTCTAAAGAGGAGTATGCAGTGGTCACAGAGATTTACTGTAAGTACCGTATTCGACCTAATTACCGCACATACCAGTCAGCATTCTACGTAAATCTATATCGGGCCGTCATCGGCCCGTCAGGGTAGCTGACGGGCCGATGACGGCCCGATGTAGATTTACGTAGAATGCTAGCTGGGATACTCCTATAAGCGCACAGTCAAGCGATTTCGTAGTCTTGAGATTACAGGCAGTGTACTTTTTGCCTACTTCTTTATAAAGTCATATGATCATGAAATATTTTCTACAGTCATTCTCTCCCTTCCGCTGATTCAAGAAGGGCAGTTGTCAGTTTCTGGCGAAAGAATGTGCACAATACTGGT
Source organism: Anodontia alba (assembly GCA_964016985.1). Classification (NCBI taxonomy): domain Eukaryota; kingdom Metazoa; phylum Mollusca; class Bivalvia; order Lucinida; family Lucinidae; genus Anodontia; species Anodontia alba. The sequence continues at coordinate 13,187,214 of OZ024836.1, read as the reverse complement.
TAACCGCTTAGGGAACTAAGCCTGCCCAGTAACATTTGTGGTTAGGTAAACTGACCGCGCTCGACATGACCCCATTGGATTGACTGGGCCGTAAAATCTCAACAAAAACAAACTAGACAGACAGGCATCAGCAAACAGTGTAGACCGAGATGACACGCTAAAGAGTGTCTGATCAGGGCCTACACAGTTTGCCACAGTTTTTCATCAACTTCTTACTTTTGGTATTTTTTATTGTTTTCGGTTGCATACATCAACAGGCCATCACGGAAATATGCCTATATAATGTTGACCCACTTAAATTTAACTTTTATATAGTAAAACTGGGGTTTACAGGGGAATACATATTTTTTCTTATTTCTGCTCAAAAACATAATTTGTGGGTATTCGGTAGAACCGCCTAGTCGAGTACCCACAATCTATGTTTTGAGCAGTTTTCAGAATTTTATCTTAAATTTTAAATTTTTTTTTTTTTTTTTTTTTTTTTTTGGTGATAGAATTTTCCGTATATGTGAATTCATTACGAAAACATTCCTACTTCAAATATACAGAAAATTTCACCTCCAAAAACTGAAAATTTTCAGATAAAAACTATGATATCTTCATGTTTCTGCTCAAAACATAGATTGTGGGTACTCGGCGAGGCGGTTCTAAGGAGTACCCACAATCTATGTGTTTGAGCAGAAATAAGAAGAATAATGTATACCCCGGTAAACCCCAGTTTTGCTATATAAAAGTGGGGTTTAATGGGTTCAAAATTATAAAGGCGTGTTTTAGTGATGGCTTGTTTTCGTAATGTGGTAAAATGAGCCGTAACATGAGAAAACGTACCTTTTCACATGTGCGTTCATTGAACCATCACGAAAACTTGCCTATATAATTTTGACCCCCTTAAACCCCACTTTTATATAGTAAAACTGGGGTTGACAGGGGTATACATTATTTTTCTTATTTCTGCTCAAAATCATAGATTGTGGGTACCCGTTAGAACCGCCTCGACGAGGCGGTTCTATCGAGTACCCACAATCTATGTTTTGAGCAGAAATGTGAAAAATATCAGAATTTTTTCTCTGAAAATTTTCATTTTTTGGTGGTAGAATTTTCAGTTTACTTGAATACGCATGTTTTCGTAATGTCAATCAACTTGCACGTACGCGCAGTCTGATCAGAATTTTCGTTGTCCCACCGAATAAACTTTGCAGCCCTGGCTTTCCAAAATGCGCCAAGCGGAAAGTCTGTTCATTGCAATCCGTATCTCGTTTGTGGCGTTTGATAGCGAACGGTTTTCCTCGGGAATATGTTTGACCGAAACTTGCAACAATTTATGTAGTTTGCCCTGTCAGAAACAAATTCACGGGGACGATAATGCAAGTTGTCATCTTTGCCGTCTTCAGTGCCGTAAAATAACGCTTACACTTCCGGTCAAACAAATCTATTTACAGTTATTTATCAGAATAAGCCTGCTGGGTTTGTAACTAGCAGTTACTGCTTTGAAACTGTAAGTATGACTGGAATACTGAAAACAAAAACAAAAATAAAAAAAAATCAAACAAAAAAACAAAAACAAAAAAAAACAACAACAAAAAAAAAAAAAAACAAAAAAAAAAAACCCCCAAAAAAAACAACAACAAAAAACAAACAACAACAACAACAAAAAAAAAAAAAAAAAAAAAAAAAAAAACAAGGACTAGGATGGGAGTCGCTCAAGAAAAAGAGGACACTTACCTGAGCACATATGAACGAAAGTTTCAAGGCATATGGAAGGGGAATCTTACCTAAGCACATGCTAACGAAAGTGTCTGGGTATATGTAAGGGGAGTCTTACCTGAGCACATGTTATTTCCCCTTGTTTTCTTTCGATTTACTTTACACTAGCATTGGGGTGGTCGGGTGTGGCAAAGGTATCATGTATCTTACGTCAGTGGGGCGCTTTACTAATATTTGTTTACAGTTGGGCAAGGCCTGCTATCCTTGTAGCTAGTGAGTGTAGAGGGGTGCATGTAATTTCTTGCAAGAAAAAAAAAAAAAAAAAAAAAAAGACTATTTGTTCGGATAGTGGTAAGACTGAAATAACCGCAAAAACTGAAGGTGATGAAATTTGACTGCTTTTGGAGAGTTAATTTATATACTGGCATTGAATGCAAATAAAGGTTTGTGATAAAGTATCACCCCCCACCCCCCTTTTCGGACAATCTGGAACTAAAGAATGAATCTTGTTTCTGGAGATGCTCAGGTGCTGTTAAATAGGCCAATCCAAATAAATCGTATATATAGTACTACGCGACATGCAGGAGAAGGGTTAAGGAGTCTTTTTCATATATTGCATAAATGCTGTTATTAATGAGATGTTGCTGTAAGAGAAAAATAAAGGCCTTTGGGTTAATTCGTTAGTTATTCCCCTTTGTTATTCGTGAAAAGGTGCATTTTTCTATGAATCTATATAGTACATCCACTTGTCTCAGAGTATTTAGTTATACCCCTATTAATTTCCCCATTGGCTACAGCATCACAAAAACACGCCTATATAATGTTGACCCCCTTAAACCCCACTTTTATGTAGAAAAACTGGAGTTTACTGGGGTATACATTATTTTTTCTTATTTCTGCTCAAAAACATAGATTGTGGGTACTCGTTAGAACCGCCTCGCCCACAATCTATGTTTTGAGCAGAAATATGAAAAATATGTTTTTGTTTTATCTGAAAATTTTCATTTTTTGGTGGTAAAATTTTCAGCATATTTGAATAGGCATGTTTTCGTAATGGTTCCACGGGCCCAAGTCATATTCAGGCTTTGGTGGTATGTGATAGCCACTTGAATCTGCAATTGATCCTGTGATTTTTATGTTGAAAACACGTGACATTACCCGGTATATGACATCCCCAAAACTCCTCGTATTCAGGGTCACAAAGTGGAATGACCGACTGACTCTTCGTGGCAAAAAAGGTAAGAGAAAAGTCCAGGGAGTGCCACAATCACAAACCGCAGTCCTCCCCAGAGCCACCCATCCAAATAGTTCCCTACAGAATGTTTTACAATCTCCAGGAACCTCCTGTGGCCTGAAATAAATAGAATAATGTAGTCTATTTTTTTTTTTTTTTTTTTTTTTACATTACACTGTAAACAACATCTACTCCGTCGATATTTTAGATAGGAAATATTTTCACATTGCCAAAACAGTATGACGCCAATAGTAGTCTGGTTCCACCTGTCGTATTTGAATACCCAGGTATTAAATCTAAAAAAAAACAAAACAAAAAACATCCGACAGAGAAAGACGTGACAAAATGATGATGATGATAAAAAAAACACACACAAAAAAAAAAAAGAAAAATTAAAAAAAAAAAAAAATAACAACAACAACTAAAAAAAAAAAAGAAAATAAATAAATAAATAAAAAAACAAAAAAAAACAAAACACACACACACACAAACATCCGCAAAGAAAGGTAAATAAAATACATGATGAATGACAACACTCAGTATTGTAAGGCGTTCACCCATCCAAGTACTAACCAGGTAGGCGTTGCTTAACTTTATTGAAGAGACGATAGCTCTTCGTTTCCACCCGATACGGACAGACATGCAGAACTATAGAAAAATAAACGATTATTAAACTACATTGAAGAGCTAGGATGCGTAATTTCGCATTATGGCCTCTTTGAATTATTGTTATAAAGCAAACAGAATCACACCCCTACATTAACTGAAAATTTGTTGTATTTAACCGACTAACGGATAAACAAAATGCAGGTTTGTGCTTGGTCTGCATGTACTAGACTCATATATGTTTCACCATATGCGAAACACTCGTATATAATATTTTTATTGAGACAGAACGCGGCGTCTGATCAGGGTCTACACTGTTTACAAATAACTGTTTACCTTAAATGACATAAAATCATGCTCGGAATGGCAAATAATCACTTATCAACATTCAAAATACTTACATTGCTGTTTTCAATTTGCCACAATATTACAGTATCAAAATTGCAGTTGTAAAAGTTATACAAGCAAGATTGGTTGTTATTATCAATCGATCTGGATTTTATCAAGTATATGTATCGTAATTACCTCCCTTAAAACGCAGAGTTGTCAGAACTAATCATTTGAAGTAGAAATACTGTTTCTTCGAAGTAATTATAGTATAAAGTTGTCTTATAGTTTATTCGATTTTCTATATTTCAAAATAATAACACTTTCTGGTGACAACAAGTTTTAATTTTGAGAAAAGTCGGAGGGCACTATATTGTCACTACTTTTTTAAAATTAGTTCTGTACAAGAGCTGTGTTCTTCTGTCGTTCAAGAGATTGCTTTCGATAAAGAAAGAGAGCTTAATGATGAATGATACCACGTATTATAGTGTATCGCAAGGAGTTACCTTGTTGAAAAGTTATTCCTGAGTTTACAGTATAGACCCAGATCAGATGTCATTTACATCTAATAGATACTGTAGAATACCTTAGATACCCCAAGTCTTGAACAGACAGTCCTGAGCTACTTACATGTATGTAGACCCAGATTAGATAACAATATTACCTTATAAATATGTACTGAAGAATATCGATCTACCCTAAGTATTGGATAAACAGTTAGGAACAAACAGTGCAGATCCAAATCAGGTGCCATATTACATCTTATAAATGGATACTGTAGAATACCTTATATGTCCTAAATATAGAACAAACATTACTGAGTTAGCAGTATAGCTCTAGATCAGACGTCACAGCTAAAATGCACCTAATAAACGGATACTAAAGAAAAAGGTTTTCACTCAAACTTTTGTACAGACAGTCCTGACCTAACCTTGTAGCTCCAGATCAGACGCCACCTTACATCTAATAAATGGATACTATAGAATACCTTATATAACATAAGTATTGGTTAGACAGCCCTGAGCTAACAGTGTAGACCCAGATCAGACGCCATCATGCATCTAAAAATGGATACTAAAGAATACCATTTATACTCAAAGTATTCGACAGAGAGCCCAAAGGAAATAATACCAATTCCAATTTTTAAATATCTAGAGAAACTTTAAATGTACCATGTAAGAATAAGCAACAAAACAACAACAACAACAACAACAACAACAAATAATAATAATAATAATAATAATAATCAGATGCCATATTACATCTAATAAACGGATACTGTAGTATACCTTAATATATAACCTAAGCATTGGAGAGATATACATTAGCTTACAGTGTAGACCCAACTCAATTGCCATATTACATCAAATAAATAGATGCTGTAGAGTAGCTTACATACTCTAGTTCTTGAACAGACAGTCCTGAGCTACTAATGTAGACCCAAAAGCAGATAACCATATTATATCTAATAAATATATACTGTACAATACCTTTCTACCTAAGTACTGGACAAACAGTTCGGAGCAAACAGTGTAGACCCAAATCAGATGCCATATTACACCTTATAAATTGATACTGTAAAATACCTAATATGTCCTAAATATTGAACAAACATTACTGAGTCAGCAGTATAGATCTAGATCAGACGTCACAGCTAAAATACATCTAATAAACGGATACTGTAGAAAACCGTTTTCACTCAAACTTTTGTACAGACAGTCCTGTCCTAACCTTGTAGCTCCAGATCAGAAGCCACCTTACCTCTAATAAATGGATACTATAGAACACCTTATATACCATAAATATTGATTAGACAGCCCTGAGCTAACAGTGTAGACCCAGATCAGACGCCATCATGCATCTAATAAATGGATACTAAAGGATACCATTTATACTCAAAGTATTGGACAGAGAGTCCTAAGAAAATAATACCAATTCCAAGTTTTAAATATCTAGAGAAACTTTAAATGTACTATGAAAAAAAAAAAACAAAAAAAAAAACAAAAAAAAAAAAAAACAAGCAACAAAACAACAACAACAAAAGCAAAATAATAATAATAATAACAATAATAATAATAATGTTCATAATAATAATAATAATAATAATAATAATAGATATAGTAATCAGATGCCATATTACATCTAATAAATGGATACTGTATAATACCTTAATATATATCCTAAGTATTGGAGAGATATACAAGAGCTTACAGTGTAGACCCAAATCAATTGCCACATTACATCTAATGAATAGATACTGTAGAATATACCTTACATGCTCTAGGCCTTGAACAGACAGTCCTTACCCAAAAGCAATTAACCATATTACATCTAATAAATATATACTGTACAATACCTCTGTACCCTAAGTACTGGACAAACAGTTCGGAGCAAACAGTGTAGACCCAAATAAGATGCAATATTACATATTATAAATGGATACTGTAAAATACCTTATATGTTTTAAATATTGAACAAACATTACTGAGTTAGCAGTATAGATCTAGATCAGACGTCACAGCTAAAATACATCTAATAAACGGATACTGTAGAAAAACGTTTTCACTCAAACTTTTGTATAGACAGTCCTGACCTAATCTTGTAGCTCCAGATCAGACGCCACCTTACATCTAATTAATGGATACTCTAGAATACCTTATATACCATAAGTTTTGGTTAGACAGCCCTGAGCTAACAGTGTAGACCCAGATCAGACGCCACCATGCATCTAATAAAGGATACTAAAGAATACCATTTATACTCAAAGCATTGGACAGAGAGTCCTAAGAAAATAATACCAATTACACTTTTTAAATATCTAGAGAAACTTTAAATGTACTATGAAAAAAATAAGCAACAAAACAACAATAACAACAGCAAATAATAATAATAATAATAATAGTAATCAGATGCTATATTACATCTAATAAATGGATACTGTAGAATACCTTCATATATATCCTAAGTATTGGAGAGATACACCTGAGCTTACAGTGTAGACCCAAATCAATTGCCATATTACATCTAATAAATAGATACTGTATAATATTTACAGTATCCAACTCAACAACAATATAAGGCATATTGTATGTTTACATCTCTGGTAATCCTGATTTGGAGAAACATTTTTCTGAGTTAGTCATAGTGGTTTAAAAATGGCTTAGTTCTGTTAGAATCGATAAGAACATGTGACAACTCCAAGATCATACTTTAGCATTTATACATAATGTAAACGTTTTTATTTATATTCTGCTATGAAACTTGTTATAATTCTAAACAAACTGTAATTTTCCTTTTAGGTCTTATGTGGAGTTCTATGAGCATTAAAAGTCTGAAGAGTCATCAGATTCCGGATTCTAGTGAAGTTAAGTATTTGTTTTTGTTTGTTGGTTTGATTTGATTTGGTTTGATTTCGTTTCGTTAGGGTTTTCTTTGTTTTCGTTTCTTTCGGTTCAGTTTGTGTTTTCTCTAGTTTGATCATTGTGTTTATTGTATTGTGTTGTATGTTGTAGTGTTATGTATTCTATTATATAGATGGTTTTGTTTTGTTTAGATTGGTGTCTATTTGATTCGGTTTCATTTCGTATTTCTCTATTTAGATTGTAGTGTTAATTGTATTGTATTGTATATTGTAGTGTAATGTATTGTATTGTATTGTATTATGTTTGCTTTCATTTTGTTTCTATTTGATTTGGTTTTGTTTCTGTTTCGATTGACCTTTCTGTACTTTGATTGTATTGTGTTATCGTTTCGGATCATATTGTAATGTAATTTAATGTAATTTAAAGTAATGTAATGTAATGCGTTGTAATGTAATATAATGTAATGTATTAATTATAGTATTGTATTATCTATGATTTCGTTTGTTTTCTGTTGATTTTCTTTCTTTCGGTATTTCATTTGTTTTTTGCTCTGTTTGGATTGTGATGTGTTTTGTTTTCGTTTTGGATTGTATTGTTATGTAATGTAATGTAATGGTATGTAATGCAATGTAATGTTAATATAATGTAATGCATTGTAATGTAATGATAATTGTATTGTATTGTGTTTTGTTTTCTTTGGTTTCTTTTGATTTGATTTCTTTCGGTTTCATTTGCTTTTTCTCTATTTGGATAATGGTATTTATTGCATTGTATTGTATATTGTAGTGGTACGTTTTGTATTGAATTCTATATTTGTTTTCTTTGGTTCTGATTGGTAAGGCTTTGATTGGTGAGGTTTCTGTTTGATTTGCTTTCGTTTTGATTTGTTAGATTTCTGTTTGATTTGCTTTCGTTCTGTTTCGTTTGATCTTATGGTGTGGTTTGATATCTTAATTTATTTTTTTCATATTTACAGGTGGTTCCACGGTCGACTGGAATTCAGTGAAGGACCAAAACCGATTACTGGTTGTAAGTATCTTATTTCATAATAGTGTCGATCAATTAATTTATATATTTCACACGCACAGTGTAAATGTGATACCCTGTTTACGCCTCCTAGCCCGTGCTTGGCCGATATTCTGTTTCAACTTAAGAAGCGTCCGTGTTGCCGCTCTCGACCTCGGATCAGGAGGTTTGGGCTCAGAACTCGCTAGAAGCGGAATTTTGCTTTATACGGCGATTCGTTACGCAGAGCCTTTCATTATCACCCTTCAGTCGTCTCAATATGACTTAATTGATATTGAAGAAATACAAAAACATCATCATCATTATTTCAAATTAAATCCACATTTTCTCAGATAAGTCAAAATATCAGAGAATATGGGTTATAGTTTAGTGAAGATGTTTCACGGCGGCCAAATAGGGGCATTTCAAAAAAAAAAAAAAAAAAAAAAAAAAAAAAAAAAATGACGCAAATCCTTTCTCAAAGTTTAAGCAGCTACAATAATGACGTTTGCCGGTTTTGTTGAAGTTTCTATACTATAAACAGTGTATCACAGTGCCCTTACGCTATCTGCCAAATTTCAGTCGATTCCGCCAAATGGTTAAAGTTTTAGGCTCGAAATGTAGTTAAAATGTCAGGAGGGTAACACTTTTAGTATGACAGTTTTTCAGTAGTTGTGTTGTTGTGTATTCACAAATATTGTTTGATAATATGACACTTGTAATGAGAAAGAAACAGTCTTTTAGTATTGGTTTGTCATATTGGCTCTATAGAAACATTATTTCAAACACTTAAAACATTTTTCAGAGATGCTGCCCTCATCTATATAATGATACCCTTCAAACTTTGAGAACTCTTAAAAAAGTATGAATTTGAAATGAAACGGGCGCGAAAAGTTCATTAGATACTCTTAAATATGCCAAATGCTTCACTGAATATTTTTATGCTTGTACCTGAATTTGTATGATTTGAACTGTCATTTGCTGATGCTTAAACAACTTGAGCATCAACTATATGAAGGCACGCTTTAAAGTTAGGAGTGTAACACTTCAACTGAAAGGTGATCCCAAAGTACAGTGGGGCACTCAGTCAATCCCATTTTACTATTTTCAAGAAGCTTTTGACCCACAGATAATATTTAAACTTTTTTGACTGTGCCAGAATGTCTATTTTCATTTTTCTGCAAATAATACCATGACATGGGTGAAACATTTTCTATAAAGAAAAAAAAAACTTAAAAAGAGGTAATAATTTTTTGTACAGAGCTTGAAAATATCTGTTTGTAAAACAGCCATAGATAACCAAGTATCTTATCATTTCAAAAGCATTTCCTTTAACTATTTAAGGCCATGTAAAGAAATACTGAAAGAAATTTCACAAAATTTCTGGAAATCTGAACTGTCATAGTTTCATAAATATCAATTAATGGTGACAAAATTCCTGATACAAAGAAACATAAGTTATTCCATGTATACAAATCAGGATTAAAAGTCTTGAAATTATTATTTGTTCATTGCAGTAGTGCATATGTTTGTTACATAAGCTTTTTCAGAAAAAAAAAAAAAAAAAAAAAAAAAACAACAAAAAACAACAACAATCAAACAAACAAATAAACGTTACTCTCCTGACATAATAAGTTTGTCCCATTAAACCTTCTTTACAGATTCTCGCATGCATTTATTTATACTTCTAAGTATTTAAATAGCTCTGTTGCATTTGATTCTTCATAAAGAACTTCCTGCCACAAGTTATTATTTTTTGCTGGATGTACATCTTTACAATGAATGATATAAAAATATATTTAAGAGCATGAAAAAATTAGCAAGTATTTAGGATATTATTGTGTGTAAATTAAACAAAAAATGACAAAATACACTTGTATTTGCCAAATTTCTGACATAAAGAGTATTTTAAACATTTTGAAAGTAAAAACATAAGAATAGCAGTATAACTGAATGATACTGTAAAAAGAACAAAAGCAGCAGGCAGATATGGGGTCAAGCTTTTTGGATTTCAACAAAAATGTTATTTTCAGCATAGTGATCATTGCAATTTGCTAACATAGTTCACATAAGTTATAAAACTGATGTTTAACAAAGTCACTTGCAGAAAATCCTGATATTTTTCTGATTATAAAGAGCGGTACACTACTGACAGTCATATAATTAGAAAACAATCTAATACCTGTTTTTGCATGAAAACATGGTTAACAAGTGTATGTCTGCTCAGTTCAGGATACTGTAAGACCGTGAATATATGATATTGAAATACATATTTGTTCTTTTCAAGTATGTAATGCTTAATGTCAGGAGTATAAAAATTAACTCTAAACTTTTAATGTTCCTTTGAGATGATAACATTTCCACCCCGGCCCCCCTCCCCCACCCCCCCCCCCCAGAACATTAATATCGTTCTAATTCTTTCTCAGAGTATGAGGCTGACCATATGTCCGTCACATAAGGTATTTTAAAAGATTTTACTAGATATCTGAAGTGAGATATAAAACGTTTTTACAGCCATACTGTTAAATTTTGGGGAGAAAAATAGCTTAAAATTTAAAAATATTTAACAGTTACAGATCTAGAATAGAAATACAGGTGCAACATGTTGTCTTATAATGTATAACATCAAATAAAATGCAGCAAGAAAGATTCCTGCACTGTTAAGGTGTTTTAAATTATGTAATTATTAGACCTTATTAGTACAGAAAACTTATGAATAATGAACAAAAACGTGTTACAAATAAAAACATTAATATTCACTTGATTCACCAAACTTATATACATTTTTTAAATAAAACTTGACGTATGTAGATCGGTTCCGAATGATAAATACTTCCCAGTGAGCCTGTTAAATTTTCACCCTCAGTGCTACACTTTTTTGCCATTTTATTTGAAACTGCCCATAAAGCAAACTCGATGATATTACAGTTAACACATTTATGCCTAGCGTCCGATAAAAGGTACTTTGGAAACAATGTAGACCCAGATCAGACGCCATATGTTTCACCATATGCGAAACACTCGTATATAATATTTTTATTGAGACAGAACGCGGCGTCTGATCAGGGTCTACACTGTTTACAAATAACTGTTTACCTTAAATGACATAAAATCATGCTCGGAATGGCAAATAATCACTTATCAACATTCAAAATACTTACATTGCTGTTTTCAATTTGCCACAATATTACAGTATCAAAATTGCAGTTGTAAAAGTTATACAAGCAAGATTGGTTGTTATTATCAATAGATCTGGATTTTATCAAGTATATGTATCGTAATTACCTCCCTTAAAACGCAGAGTTGTCAGAACTAATCATTTGAAGTAGAAATACTGTTTCTTCGAAGTAATTATAGTATAAAGTTGTCTTATAGTTTATTCGATTTTCTATATTTCAAAATAATAACACTTTCTGGTGACAACAAGTTTTAATTTTGAGAAAAGTCGGAGGGCACTATATTGTCACTACTTTTTTAAAATTAGTTCTGTACAAGAGCTGTGTTCTTCTGTCGTTCAAGAGATTGCTTTCGATAAAGAAAGAGAGCTTAATGATGAATGATACCACGTATTATAGTGTATCGCAAGGAGTTACCTTGTTGAAAAGTTATTCCTGAGTTTACAGTATAGACCCAGATCAGATGTCATTTACATCTAATAGATACTGTAGAATACCTTAGATACCCCAAGTCTTGAACAGACAGTCCTGAGCTACTTACATGTATGTAGACCCAGATTAGATAACAATATTACCTTATAAATATGTACTGAAGAATATCGATCTACCCTAAGTATTGGATAAACAGTTAGGAACAAACAGTGCAGATCCAAATCAGGTGCCATATTACATCTTATAAATGGATACTGTAGAATACCTTATATGTCCTAAATATAGAACAAACATTACTGAGTTAGCAGTATAGCTCTAGATCAGACGTCACAGCTAAAATGCACCTAATAAACGGATACTAAAGAAAAAGGTTTTCACTCAAACTTTTGTACAGACAGTCCTGACCTAACCTTGTAGCTCCAGATCAGACGCCACCTTACATCTAATAAATGGATACTATAGAATACCTTATATAACATAAGTATTGGTTAGACAGCCCTGAGCTAACAGTGTAGACCCAGATCAGACGCCATCATGCATCTAAAAATGGATACTAAAGAATACCATTTATACTCAAAGTATTCGACAGAGAGCCCAAAGGAAATAATACCAATTCCAATTTTTAAATATCTAGAGAAACTTTAAATGTACCATGTAAGAATAAGCAACAAAACAACAACAACAACAACAACAACAACAAATAATAATAATAATAATAATAATAATCAGATGCCATATTACATCTAATAAACGGATACTGTAGTATACCTTAATATATAACCTAAGCATTGGAGAGATATACATTAGCTTACAGTGTAGACCCAACTCAATTGCCATATTACATCAAATAAATAGATGCTGTAGAGTAGCTTACATACTCTAGTTCTTGAACAGACAGTCCTGAGCTACTAATGTAGACCCAAAAGCAGATAACCATATTATATCTAATAAATATATACTGTACAATACCTTTCTACCTAAGTACTGGACAAACAGTTCGGAGCAAACAGTGTAGACCCAAATCAGATGCCATATTACACCTTATAAATTGATACTGTAAAATACCTAATATGTCCTAAATATTGAACAAACATTACTGAGTCAGCAGTATAGATCTAGATCAGACGTCACAGCTAAAATACATCTAATAAACGGATACTGTAGAAAACCGTTTTCACTCAAACTTTTGTACAGACAGTCCTGTCCTAACCTTGTAGCTCCAGATCAGAAGCCACCTTACCTCTAATAAATGGATACTATAGAACACCTTATATACCATAAATATTGATTAGACAGCCCTGAGCTAACAGTGTAGACCCAGATCAGACGCCATCATGCATCTAATAAATGGATACTAAAGGATACCATTTATACTCAAAGTATTGGACAGAGAGTCCTAAGAAAATAATACCAATTCCAAGTTTTAAATATCTAGAGAAACTTTAAATGTACTATGAAAAAAAAAAAACAAAAAAAAAAACAAAAAAAAAAAAAACAAGCAACAAAACAACAACAACAAAAGCAAAATAATAATAATAATAACAATAATAATAATAATGTTCATAATAATAATAATAATAATAATAATAATAGATATAGTAATCAGATGCCATATTACATCTAATAAATGGATACTGTATAATACCTTAATATATATCCTAAGTATTGGAGAGATATACAAGAGCTTACAGTGTAGACCCAAATCAATTGCCACATTACATCTAATGAATAGATACTGTAGAATATACCTTACATGCTCTAGGCCTTGAACAGACAGTCCTTACCCAAAAGCAATTAACCATATTACATCTAATAAATATATACTGTACAATACCTCTGTACCCTAAGTACTGGACAAACAGTTCGGAGCAAACAGTGTAGACCCAAATAAGATGCAATATTACATATTATAAATGGATACTGTAAAATACCTTATATGTTTTAAATATTGAACAAACATTACTGAGTTAGCAGTATAGATCTAGATCAGACGTCACAGCTAAAATACATCTAATAAACGGATACTGTAGAAAAACGTTTTCACTCAAACTTTTGTATAGACAGTCCTGACCTAATCTTGTAGCTCCAGATCAGACGCCACCTTACATCTAATTAATGGATACTCTAGAATACCTTATATACCATAAGTTTTGGTTAGACAGCCCTGAGCTAACAGTGTAGACCCAGATCAGACGCCACCATGCATCTAATAAAGGATACTAAAGAATACCATTTATACTCAAAGCATTGGACAGAGAGTCCTAAGAAAATAATACCAATTACACTTTTTAAATATCTAGAGAAACTTTAAATGTACTATGAAAAAAATAAGCAACAAAACAACAATAACAACAGCAAATAATAATAATAATAATAATAGTAATCAGATGCTATATTACATCTAATAAATGGATACTGTAGAATACCTTCATATATATCCTAAGTATTGGAGAGATACACCTGAGCTTACAGTGTAGACCCAAATCAATTGCCATATTACATCTAATAAATAGATACTGTATAATATTTACAGTATCCAACTCAACAACAATATAAGGCATATTGTATGTTTACATCTCTGGTAATCCTGATTTGGAGAAACATTTTTCTGAGTTAGTCATAGTGGTTTAAAAATGGCTTAGTTCTGTTAGAATCGATAAGAACATGTGACAACTCCAAGATCATACTTTAGCATTTATACATAATGTAAACGTTTTTATTTATATTCTGCTATGAAACTTGTTATAATTCTAAACAAACTGTAATTTTCCTTTTAGGTCTTATGTGGAGTTCTATGAGCATTAAAAGTCTGAAGAGTCATCAGATTCCGGATTCTAGTGAAGTTAAGTATTTGTTTTTGTTTGTTGGTTTGATTTGATTTGGTTTGATTTCGTTTCGTTAGGGTTTTCTTTGTTTTCGTTTCTTTCGGTTCAGTTTGTGTTTTCTCTAGTTTGATCATTGTGTTTATTGTATTGTGTTGTATGTTGTAGTGTTATGTATTCTATTATATAGATGGTTTTGTTTTGTTTAGATTGGTGTCTATTTGATTCGGTTTCATTTCGTATTTCTCTATTTAGATTGTAGTGTTAATTGTATTGTATTGTATATTGTAGTGTAATGTATTGTATTGTATTGTATTATGTTTGCTTTCATTTTGTTTCTATTTGATTTGGTTTTGTTTCTGTTTCGATTGACCTTTCTGTACTTTGATTGTATTGTGTTATCGTTTCGGATCATATTGTAATGTAATTTAATGTAATTTAAAGTAATGTAATGTAATGCGTTGTAATGTAATATAATGTAATGTATTAATTATAGTATTGTATTATCTATGATTTCGTTTGTTTTCTGTTGATTTTCTTTCTTTCGGTATTTCATTTGTTTTTTGCTCTGTTTGGATTGTGATGTGTTTTGTTTTCGTTTTGGATTGTATTGTTATGTAATGTAATGTAATGGTATGTAATGCAATGTAATGTTAATATAATGTAATGCATTGTAATGTAATGATAATTGTATTGTATTGTGTTTTGTTTTCTTTGGTTTCTTTTGATTTGATTTCTTTCGGTTTCATTTGCTTTTTCTCTATTTGGATAATGGTATTTATTGCATTGTATTGTATATTGTAGTGGTACGTTTTGTATTGAATTCTATATTTGTTTTCTTTGGTTCTGATTGGTAAGGCTTTGATTGGTGAGGTTTCTGTTTGATTTGCTTTCGTTTTGATTTGTTAGATTTCTGTTTGATTTGCTTTCGTTCTGTTTCGTTTGATCTTATGGTGTGGTTTGATATCTTAATTTATTTTTTTCATATTTACAGGTGGTTCCACGGTCGACTGGAATTCAGTGAAGGACCAAAACCGATTACTGGTTGTAAGTATCTTATTTCATAATAGTGTCGATCAATTAATTTATATATTTCACACGCACAGTGTAAATGTGATACCCTGTTTACGCCTCCTAGCCCGTGCTTGGCCGATATTCTGTTTCAACTTAAGAAGCGTCCGTGTTGCCGCTCTCGACCTCGGATCAGGAGGTTTGGGCTCAGAACTCGCTAGAAGCGGAATTTTGCTTTATACGGCGATTCGTTACGCAGAGCCTTTCATTATCACCCTTCAGTCGTCTCAATATGACTTAATTGATATTGAAGAAATACAAAAACATCATCATCATTATTTCAAATTAAATCCACATTTTCTCAGATAAGTCAAAATATCAGAGAATATGGGTTATAGTTTAGTGAAGATGTTTCACGGCGGCCAAATAGGGGCATTTCAAAAAAAAAAAAAAAAAAAAAAAAAAAAAAATGACGCAAATCCTTTCTCAAAGTTTAAGCAGCTACAATAATGACGTTTGCCGGTTTTGTTGAAGTTTCTATACTATAAACAGTGTATCACAGTGCCCTTAAGCTATCTGCCAAATTTCAGTCGATTCCGCCAAATGGTTAAAGTTTTAGGCTCGAAATGTAGTTAAAATGTCAGGAGGGTAACACTTTTAGTATGACAGTTTTTCAGTAGTTGTGTTGTTGTGTATTCACAAATATTGTTTGATAATATGACACTTGTAATGAGAAAGAAACAGTCTTTTAGTATTGGTTTGTCATATTGGCTCTATAGAAACATTATTTCAAACACTTAAAACATTTTTCAGAGATGCTGCCCTCATCTATATAATGATACCCTTCAAACTTTGAGAACTCTTAAAAAAGTATGAATTTGAAATGAAACGGGCGCGAAAAGTTCATTAGATACTCTTAAATATGCCAAATGCTTCACTGAATATTTTTATGCTTGTACCTGAATTTGTATGATTTGAACTGTCATTTGCTGATGCTTAAACAACTTGAGCATCAACTATATGAAGGCACGCTTTAAAGTTAGGAGTGTAACACTTCAACTGAAAGGTGATCCCAAAGTACAGTGGGGCACTCAGTCAATCCCATTTTACTATTTTCAAGAAGCTTTTGACCCACAGATAATATTTAAACTTTTTTGACTGTGCCAGAATGTCTATTTTCATTTTTCTGCAAATAATACCATGACATGGGTGAAACATTTTCTATAAAGAAAAAAAAAACTTAAAAAGAGGTAATAATTTTTTGTACAGAGCTTGAAAATATCTGTTTGTAAAACAGCCATAGATAACCAAGTATCTTATCATTTCAAAAGCATTTCCTTTAACTATTTAAGGCCATGTAAAGAAATACTGAAAGAAATTTCACAAAATTTCTGGAAATCTGAACTGTCATAGTTTCATAAATATCAATTAATGGTGACAAAATTCCTGATACAAAGAAACATAAGTTATTCCATGTATACAAATCAGGATTAAAAGTCTTGAAATTATTATTTGTTCATTGCAGTAGTGCATATGTTTGTTACATAAGCTTTTTCAGAAAAAAAAAAAAAAAAAAAAAAACAACAAAAAACAACAACAATCAAACAAACAAATAAACGTTACTCTCCTGACATAATAAGTTTGTCCCATTAAACCTTCTTTACAGATTCTCGCATGCATTTATTTATACTTCTAAGTATTTAAATAGCTCTGTTGCATTTGATTCTTCATAAAGAACTTCCTGCCACAAGTTATTATTTTTTGCTGGATGTACATCTTTACAATGAATGATATAAAAATATATTTAAGAGCATGAAAAAATTAGCAAGTATTTAGGATATTATTGTGTGTAAATTAAACAAAAAATGACAAAATACACTTGTATTTGCCAAATTTCTGACATAAAGAGTATTTTAAACATTTTGAAAGTAAAAACATAAGAATAGCAGTATAACTGAATGATACTGTAAAAAGAACAAAAGCAGCAGGCAGATATGGGGTCAAGCTTTTTGGATTTCAACAAAAATGTTATTTTCAGCATAGTGATCATTGCAATTTGCTAACATAGTTCACATAAGTTATAAAACTGATGTTTAACAAAGTCACTTGCAGAAAATCCTGATATTTTTCTGATTATAAAGAGCGGTACACTACTGACAGTCATATAATTAGAAAACAATCTAATACCTGTTTTTGCATGAAAACATGGTTAACAAGTGTATGTCTGCTCAGTTCAGGATACTGTAAGACCGTGAATATATGATATTGAAATACATATTTGTTCTTTTCAAGTATGTAATGCTTAATGTCAGGAGTATAAAAATTAACTCTAAACTTTTAATGTTCCTTTGAGATGATAACATTTCCACCCCGGCCCCCCTCCCCCACCCCCCCCAGAACATTAATATCGTTCTAATTCTTTCTCAGAGTATGAGGCTGACCATATGTCCGTCACATAAGGTATTTTAAAAGATTTTACTAGATATCTGAAGTGAGATATAAAACGTTTTTACAGCCATACTGTTAAATTTTGGGGAGAAAAATAGCTTAAAATTTAAAAATATTTAACAGTTACAGATCTAGAATAGAAATACAGGTGCAACATGTTGTCTTATAATGTATAACATCAAATAAAATGCAGCAAGAAAGATTCCTGCACTGTTAAGGTGTTTTAAATTATGTAATTATTAGACCTTATTAGTACAGAAAACTTATGAATAATGAACAAAAACGTGTTACAAATAAAAACATTAATATTCACTTGATTCACCAAACTTATATACATTTTTTAAATAAAACTTGACGTATGTAGATCGGTTCCGAATGATAAATACTTCCCAGTGAGCCTGTTAAATTTTCACCCTCAGTGCTACACTTTTTTGCCATTTTATTTGAAACTGCCCATAAAGCAAACTCGATGATATTACAGTTAACACATTTATGCCTAGCGTCCGATAAAAGGTACTTTGGAAACAATGTAGACCCAGATCAGACGCCATATGTTTCACCATATGCGAAACACTCGTATATAATATTTTTATTGAGACAGAACGCGGCGTCTGATCAGGGTCTACACTGTTTACAAATAACTGTTTACCTTAAATGACATAAAATCATGCTCGGAATGGCAAATAATCACTTATCAACATTCAAAATACTTACATTGCTGTTTTCAATTTGCCACAATATTACAGTATCAAAATTGCAGTTGTAAAAGTTATACAAGCAAGATTGGTTGTTATTATCAATAGATCTGGATTTTATCAAGTATATGTATCGTAATTACCTCCCTTAAAACGCAGAGTTGTCAGAACTAATCATTTGAAGTAGAAATACTGTTTCTTCGAAGTAATTATAGTATAAAGTTGTCTTATAGTTTATTCGATTTTCTATATTTCAAAATAATAACACTTTCTGGTGACAACAAGTTTTAATTTTGAGAAAAGTCGGAGGGCACTATATTGTCACTACCTTTTTAAAATTAGTTCTGTACAAGAGCTGTGTTCTTCTGTCGTTCAAGAGATTGCTTTCGATAAAGAAAGAGAGCTTAATGATGAATGATACCACGTATTATAGTGTATCGCAAGGAGTTACCTTGTTGAAAAGTTATTCCTGAGTTTACAGTATAGACCCAGATCAGATGTCATTTACATCTAATAGATACTGTAGAATACCTTAGATACCCCAAGTCTTGAACAGACAGTCCTGAGCTACTTACATGTATGTAGACCCAGATTAGATAACAATATTACCTTATAAATATGTACTGAAGAATATCGATCTACCCTAAGTATTGGATAAACAGTTAGGAACAAACAGTGCAGATCCAAATCAGGTGCCATATTACATCTTATAAATGGATACTGTAGAATACCTTATATGTCCTAAATATAGAACAAACATTACTGAGTTAGCAGTATAGCTCTAGATCAGACGTCACAGCTAAAATGCACCTAATAAACGGATACTAAAGAAAAAGGTTTTCACTCAAACTTTTGTACAGACAGTCCTGACCTAACCTTGTAGCTCCAGATCAGACGCCACCTTACATCTAATAAATGGATACTATAGAATACCTTATATAACATAAGTATTGGTTAGACAGCCCTGAGCTAACAGTGTAGACCCAGATCAGACGCCATCATGCATCTAAAAATGGATACTAAAGAATACCATTTATACTCAAAGTATTCGACAGAGAGCCCAAAGGAAATAATACCAATTCCAATTTTTAAATATCTAGAGAAACTTTAAATGTACCATGTAAGAATAAGCAACAAAACAACAACAACAACAACAACAACAACAAATAATAATAATAATAATAATAATAATCAGATGCCATATTACATCTAATAAACGGATACTGTAGTATACCTTAATATATAACCTAAGCATTGGAGAGATATACATTAGCTTACAGTGTAGACCCAACTCAATTGCCATATTACATCAAATAAATAGATGCTGTAGAGTAGCTTACATACTCTAGTTCTTGAACAGACAGTCCTGAGCTACTAATGTAGACCCAAAAGCAGATAACCATATTATATCTAATAAATATATACTGTACAATACCTTTCTACCTAAGTACTGGACAAACAGTTCGGAGCAAACAGTGTAGACCCAAATCAGATGCCATATTACACCTTATAAATTGATACTGTAAAATACCTAATATGTCCTAAATATTGAACAAACATTACTGAGTCAGCAGTATAGATCTAGATCAGACGTCACAGCTAAAATACATCTAATAAACGGATACTGTAGAAAACCGTTTTCACTCAAACTTTTGTACAGACAGTCCTGTCCTAACCTTGTAGCTCCAGATCAGAAGCCACCTTACCTCTAATAAATGGATACTATAGAACACCTTATATACCATAAATATTGATTAGACAGCCCTGAGCTAACAGTGTAGACCCAGATCAGACGCCATCATGCATCTAATAAATGGATACTAAAGGATACCATTTATACTCAAAGTATTGGACAGAGAGTCCTAAGAAAATAATACCAATTCCAAGTTTTAAATATCTAGAGAAACTTTAAATGTACTATGAAAAAAAAAAACAAAAAAAAAAACAAAAAAAAAAACAAGCAACAAAACAACAACAACAAAAGCAAAATAATAATAATAATAACAATAATAATAATAATGTTCATAATAATAATAATAATAATAATAATAATAGATATAGTAATCAGATGCCATATTACATCTAATAAATGGATACTGTATAATACCTTAATATATATCCTAAGTATTGGAGAGATATACAAGAGCTTACAGTGTAGACCCAAATCAATTGCCACATTACATCTAATGAATAGATACTGTAGAATATACCTTACATGCTCTAGGCCTTGAACAGACAGTCCTTACCCAAAAGCAATTAACCATATTACATCTAATAAATATATACTGTATAATACCTCTGTACCCTAAGTACTGGACAAACAGTTCGGAGCAAACAGTGTAGACCCAAATAAGATGCAATATTACATATTATAAATGGATACTGTAAAATACCTTATATGTTTTAAATATTGAACAAACATTACTGAGTTAGCAGTATAGATCTAGATCAGACGTCACAGCTAAAATACATCTAATAAACGGATACTGTAGAAAAACGTTTTCACTCAAACTTTTGTATAGACAGTCCTGACCTAATCTTGTAGCTCCAGATCAGACGCCACCTTACATCTAATTAATGGATACTCTAGAATACCTTATATACCATAAGTTTTGGTTAGACAGCCCTGAGCTAACAGTGTAGACCCAGATCAGACGCCACCATGCATCTAATAAAGGATACTAAAGAATACCATTTATGCTCAAAGCATTGGACAGAGAGTCCTAAGAAAATAATACCAATTACACTTTTTAAATATCTAGAGAAACTTTAAATGTACTATGAAAAAAATAAGCAACAAAACAACAATAACAACAGCAAATAATAATAATAATAATAATAGTAATCAGATGCTATATTACATCTAATAAATGGATACTGTAGAATACCTTCATATATATCCTAAGTATTGGAGAGATACACCTGAGCTTACAGTGTAGACCCAAATCAATTGCCATATTACATCTAATAAATAGATACTGTATAATATTTACAGTATCCAACTCAACAACAATATAAGGCATATTGTATGTTTACATCTCTGGTAATCCTGATTTGGAGAAACATTTTTCTGAGTTAGTCATAGTGGTTTAAAAATGGCTTAGTTCTGTTAGAATCGATAAGAACATGTGACAACTCCAAGATCATACTTTAGCATTTATACATAATGTAAACGTTTTTATTTATATTCTGCTATGAAACTTGTTATAATTCTAAACAAACTGTAATTTTCCTTTTAGGTCTTATGTGGAGTTCTATGAGCATTAAAAGTCTGAAGAGTCATCAGATTCCGGATTCTAGTGAAGTTAAGTATTTGTTTTTGTTTGTTGGTTTGATTTGATTTGGTTTGATTTCGTTTCGTTAGGGTTTTCTTTGTTTTCGTTTCTTTCGGTTCAGTTTGTGTTTTCTCTAGTTTGATCATTGTGTTTATTGTATTGTGTTGTATGTTGTAGTGTTATGTATTCTATTATATAGATGGTTTTGTTTTGTTTAGATTGGTGTCTATTTGATTCGGTTTCATTTCGTATTTCTCTATTTAGATTGTAGTGTTAATTGTATTGTATTGTATATTGTAGTGTAATGTATTGTATTGTATTGTATTATGTTTGCTTTCATTTTGTTTCTATTTGATTTGGTTTTGTTTCTGTTTCGATTGACCTTTCTGTACTTTGATTGTATTGTGTTATCGTTTCGGATCATATTGTAATGTAATTTAATGTAATTTAAAGTAATGTAATGTAATGCGTTGTAATGTAATATAATGTAATGTATTAATTATAGTATTGTATTATCTATGATTTCGTTTGTTTTCTGTTGATTTTCTTTCTTTCGGTATTTCATTTGTTTTTTGCTCTGTTTGGATTGTGATGTGTTTTGTTTTCGTTTTGGATTGTATTGTTATGTAATGTAATGTAATGGTATGTAATGCAATGTAATGTTAATATAATGTAATGCATTGTAATGTAATGATAATTGTATTGTATTGTGTTTTGTTTTCTTTGGTTTCTTTTGATTTGATTTCTTTCGGTTTCATTTGCTTTTTCTCTATTTGGATAATGGTATTTATTGCATTGTATTGTATATTGTAGTGGTACGTTTTGTATTGAATTCTATATTTGTTTTCTTTGGTTCTGATTGGTAAGGCTTTGATTGGTGAGGTTTCTGTTTGATTTGCTTTCGTTTTGATTTGTTAGATTTCTGTTTGATTTGCTTTCGTTCTGTTTCGTTTGATCTTATGGTGTGGTTTGATATCTTAATTTATTTTTTTCATATTTACAGGTGGTTCCACGGTCGACTGGAATTCAGTGAAGGACCAAAACCGATTACTGGTTGTAAGTATCTTATTTCATAATAGTGTCGATCAATTAATTTATATATTTCACACGCACAGTGTAAATGTGATACCCTGTTTACGCCTCCTAGCCCGTGCTTGGCCGATATTCTGTTTCAACTTAAGAAGCGTCCGTGTTGCCGCTCTCGACCTCGGATCAGGAGGTTTGGGCTCAGAACTCGCTAGAAGCGGAATTTTGCTTTATACGGCGATTCGTTACGCAGAGCCTTTCATTATCACCCTTCAGTCGTCTCAATATGACTTAATTGATATTGAAGAAATACAAAAACATCATCATCATTATTTCAAATTAAATCCACATTTTCTCAGATAAGTCAAAATATCAGAGAATATGGGTTATAGTTTAGTGAAGATGTTTCACGGCGGCCAAATAGGGGCATTTCAAAAAAAAAAAAAAAAAAAAAAAAAAAAAAAAAAATGACGCAAATCCTTTCTCAAAGTTTAAGCAGCTACAATAATGACGTTTGCCGGTTTTGTTGAAGTTTCTATACTATAAACAGTGTATCACAGTGCCCTTAAGCTATCTGCCAAATTTCAGTCGATTCCGCCAAATGGTTAAAGTTTTAGGCTCGAAATGTAGTTAAAATGTCAGGAGGGTAACACTTTTAGTATGACAGTTTTTCAGTAGTTGTGTTGTTGTGTATTCACAAATATTGTTTGATAATATGACACTTGTAATGAGAAAGAAACAGTCTTTTAGTATTGGTTTGTCATATTGGCTCTATAGAAACATTATTTCAAACACTTAAAACATTTTTCAGAGATGCTGCCCTCATCTATATAATGATACCCTTCAAACTTTGAGAACTCTTAAAAAAGTATGAATTTGAAATGAAACGGGCGCGAAAAGTTCATTAGATACTCTTAAATATGCCAAATGCTTCACTGAATATTTTTATGCTTGTACCTGAATTTGTATGATTTGAACTGTCATTTGCTGATGCTTAAACAACTTGAGCATCAACTATATGAAGGCACGCTTTAAAGTTAGGAGTGTAACACTTCAACTGAAAGGTGATCCCAAAGTACAGTGGGGCACTCAGTCAATCCCATTTTACTATTTTCAAGAAGCTTTTGACCCACAGATAATATTTAAACTTTTTTGACTGTGCCAGAATGTCTATTTTCATTTTTCTGCAAATAATACCATGACATGGGTGAAACATTTTCTATAAAGAAAAAAAAAACTTAAAAAGAGGTAATAATTTTTTGTACAGAGCTTGAAAATATCTGTTTGTAAAACAGCCATAGATAACCAAGTATCTTATCATTTCAAAAGCATTTCCTTTAACTATTTAAGGCCATGTAAAGAAATACTGAAAGAAATTACACAAAATTTCTGGAAATCTGAACTGTCATAGTTTCATAAATATCAATTAATGGTGACAAAATTCCTGATACAAAGAAACATAAGTTATTCCATGTATACAAATCAGGATTAAAAGTCTTGAAATTATTATTTGTTCATTGCAGTAGTGCATATGTTTGTTACATAAGCTTTTTCAGAAAAAAAAAAAAAAAAAAAAAAAAAACAACAAAAAACAACAACAATCAAACAAACAAATAAACGTTACTCTCCTGACATAATAAGTTTGTCCCATTAAACCTTCTTTACAGATTCTCGCATGCATTTATTTATACTTCTAAGTATTTAAATAGCTCTGTTGCATTTGATTCTTCATAAAGAACTTCCTGCCACAAGTTATTATTTTTTGCTGGATGTACATCTTTACAATGAATGATATAAAAATATATTTAAGAGCATGAAAAAATTAGCAAGTATTTAGGATATTATTGTGTGTAAATTAAACAAAAAATGACAAAATACACTTGTATTTGCCAAATTTCTGACATAAAGAGTATTTTAAACATTTTGAAAGTAAAAACATAAGAATAGCAGTATAACTGAATGATACTGTAAAAAGAACAAAAGCAGCAGGCAGATATGGGGTCAAGCTTTTTGGATTTCAACAAAAATGTTATTTTCAGCATAGTGATCATTGCAATTTGCTAACATAGTTCACATAAGTTATAAAACTGATGTTTAACAAAGTCACTTGCAGAAAATCCTGATATTTTTCTGATTATAAAGAGCGGTACACTACTGACAGTCATATAATTAGAAAACAATCTAATACCTGTTTTTGCATGAAAACATGGTTAACAAGTGTATGTCTGCTCAGTTCAGGATACTGTAAGACCGTGAATATATGATATTGAAATACATATTTGTTCTTTTCAAGTATGTAATGCTTAATGTCAGGAGTATAAAAATTAACTCTAAACTTTTAATGTTCCTTTGAGATGATAACATTTCCACCCCGGCCCCCCTCCCCCACCCCCCCCCCCCCCAGAACATTAATATCGTTCTAATTCTTTCTCAGAGTATGAGGCTGACCATATGTCCGTCACATAAGGTATTTTAAAAGATTTTACTAGATATCTGAAGTGAGATATAAAACGTTTTTACAGCCATACTGTTAAATTTTGGGGAGAAAAATAGCTTAAAATTTAAAAATATTTAACAGTTACAGATCTAGAATAGAAATACAGGTGCAACATGTTGTCTTATAATGTATAACATCAAATAAAATGCAGCAAGAAAGATTCCTGCACTGTTAAGGTGTTTTAAATTATGTAATTATTAGACCTTATTAGTACAGAAAACTTATGAATAATGAACAAAAACGTGTTACAAATAAAAACATTAATATTCACTTGATTCACCAAACTTATATACATTTTTTAAATAAAACTTGACGTATGTAGATCGGTTCCGAATGATAAATACTTCCCAGTGAGCCTGTTAAATTTTCACCCTCAGTGCTACACTTTTTTGCCATTTTATTTGAAACTGCCCATAAAGCAAACTCGATGATATTACAGTTAACACATTTATGCCTAGCGTCCGATAAAAGGTACTTTGGAAACAATGTAGACCCAGATCAGACGCCATATGTTTCACCATATGCGAAACACTCGTATATAATATTTTTATTGAGACAGAACGCGGCGTCTGATCAGGGTCTACACTGTTTACAAATAACTGTTTACCTTAAATGACATAAAATCATGCTCGGAATGGCAAATAATCACTTATCAACATTCAAAATACTTACATTGCTGTTTTCAATTTGCCACAATATTACAGTATCAAAATTGCAGTTGTAAAAGTTATACAAGCAAGATTGGTTGTTATTATCAATAGATCTGGATTTTATCAAGTATATGTATCGTAATTACCTCCCTTAAAACGCAGAGTTGTCAGAACTAATCATTTGAAGTAGAAATACTGTTTCTTCGAAGTAATTATAGTATAAAGTTGTCTTATAGTTTATTCGATTTTCTATATTTCAAAATAATAACACTTTCTGGTGACAACAAGTTTTAATTTTGAGAAAAGTCGGAGGGCACTATATTGTCACTACTTTTTTAAAATTAGTTCTGTACAAGAGCTGTGTTCTTCTGTCGTTCAAGAGATTGCTTTCGATAAAGAAAGAGAGCTTAATGATGAATGATACCACGTATTATAGTGTATCGCAAGGAGTTACCTTGTTGAAAAGTTATTCCTGAGTTTACAGTATAGACCCAGATCAGATGTCATTTACATCTAATAGATACTGTAGAATACCTTAGATACCCCAAGTCTTGAACAGACAGTCCTGAGCTACTTACATGTATGTAGACCCAGATTAGATAACAATATTACCTTATAAATATGTACTGAAGAATATCGATCTACCCTAAGTATTGGATAAACAGTTAGGAACAAACAGTGCAGATCCAAATCAGGTGCCATATTACATCTTATAAATGGATACTGTAGAATACCTTATATGTCCTAAATATAGAACAAACATTACTGAGTTAGCAGTATAGCTCTAGATCAGACGTCACAGCTAAAATGCACCTAATAAACGGATACTAAAGAAAAAGGTTTTCACTCAAACTTTTGTACAGACAGTCCTGACCTAACCTTGTAGCTCCAGATCAGACGCCACCTTACATCTAATAAATGGATACTATAGAATACCTTATATAACATAAGTATTGGTTAGACAGCCCTGAGCTAACAGTGTAGACCCAGATCAGACGCCATCATGCATCTAAAAAATGGATACTAAAGAATACCATTTATACTCAAAGTATTCGACAGAGAGCCCAAAGGAAATAATACCAATTCCAATTTTTAAATATCTAGAGAAACTTTAAATGTACCATGTAAGAATAAGCAACAAAACAACAACAACAACAACAACAACAACAAATAATAATAATAATAATAATAATAATAATCAGATGCCATATTACATCTAATAAACGGATACTGTAGTATACCTTAATATATAACCTAAGCATTGGAGAGATATACATTAGCTTACAGTGTAGACCCAACTCAATTGCCATATTACATCAAATAAATAGATGCTGTAGAGTAGCTTACATACTCTAGTTCTTGAACAGACAGTCCTGAGCTACTAATGTAGACCCAAAAGCAGATAACCATATTATATCTAATAAATATATACTGTACAATACCTTTCTACCTAAGTACTGGACAAACAGTTCGGAGCAAACAGTGTAGACCCAAATCAGATGCCATATTACACCTTATAAATTGATACTGTAAAATACCTAATATGTCCTAAATATTGAACAAACATTACTGAGTCAGCAGTATAGATCTAGATCAGACGTCACAGCTAAAATACATCTAATAAACGGATACTGTAGAAAACCGTTTTCACTCAAACTTTTGTACAGACAGTCCTGTCCTAACCTTGTAGCTCCAGATCAGAAGCCACCTTACCTCTAATAAATGGATACTATAGAACACCTTATATACCATAAATATTGATTAGACAGCCCTGAGCTAACAGTGTAGACCCAGATCAGACGCCATCATGCATCTAATAAATGGATAAAGGATACCATTTATACTCAAAGTATTGGACAGAGAGTCCTAAGAAAATAATACCAATTCCAAGTTTTAAATATCTAGAGAAACTTTAAATGTACTATGAAAAAAAAAAAACAAAAAAAAAAACAAAAAAAAAAAAAAACAAGCAACAAAACAACAACAACAAAAGCAAAATAATAATAATAATAACAATAATAATAATAATGTTCATAATAATAATAATAATAATAATAATAATAGATATAGTAATCAGATGCCATATTACATCTAATAAATGGATACTGTATAATACCTTAATATATATCCTAAGTATTGGAGAGATATACAAGAGCTTACAGTGTAGACCCAAATCAATTGCCACATTACATCTAATGAATAGATACTGTAGAATATACCTTACATGCTCTAGGCCTTGAACAGACAGTCCTTACCCAAAAGCAATTAACCATATTACATCTAATAAATATATACTGTACAATACCTCTGTACCCTAAGTACTGGACAAACAGTTCGGAGCAAACAGTGTAGACCCAAATAAGATGCAATATTACATATTATAAATGGATACTGTAAAATACCTTATATGTTTTAAATATTGAACAAACATTACTGAGTTAGCAGTATAGATCTAGATCAGACGTCACAGCTAAAATACATCTAATAAACGGATACTGTAGAAAAACGTTTTCACTCAAACTTTTGTATAGACAGTCCTGACCTAATCTTGTAGCTCCAGATCAGACGCCACCTTACATCTAATTAATGGATACTCTAGAATACCTTATATACCATAAGTTTTGGTTAGACAGCCCTGAGCTAACAGTGTAGACCCAGATCAGACGCCACCATGCATCTAATAAAGGATACTAAAGAATACCATTTATACTCAAAGCATTGGACAGAGAGTCCTAAGAAAATAATACCAATTACACTTTTTAAATATCTAGAGAAACTTTAAATGTACTATGAAAAAAATAAGCAACAAAACAACAATAACAACAGCAAATAATAATAATAATAATAATAGTAATCAGATGCTATATTACATCTAATAAATGGATACTGTAGAATACCTTCATATATATCCTAAGTATTGGAGAGATACACCTGAGCTTACAGTGTAGACCCAAATCAATTGCCATATTACATCTAATAAATAGATACTGTATAATATTTACAGTATCCAACTCAACAACAATATAAGGCATATTGTATGTTTACATCTCTGGTAATCCTGATTTGGAGAAACATTTTTCTGAGTTAGTCATAGTGGTTTAAAAATGGCTTAGTTCTGTTAGAATCGATAAGAACATGTGACAACTCCAAGATCATACTTTAGCATTTATACATAATGTAAACGTTTTTATTTATATTCTGCTATGAAACTTGTTATAATTCTAAACAAACTGTAATTTTCCTTTTAGGTCTTATGTGGAGTTCTATGAGCATTAAAAGTCTGAAGAGTCATCAGATTCCGGATTCTAGTGAAGTTAAGTATTTGTTTTTGTTTGTTGGTTTGATTTGATTTGGTTTGATTTCGTTTCGTTAGGGTTTTCTTTGTTTTCGTTTCTTTCGGTTCAGTTTGTGTTTTCTCTAGTTTGATCATTGTGTTTATTGTATTGTGTTGTATGTTGTAGTGTTATGTATTCTATTATATAGATGGTTTTGTTTTGTTTAGATTGGTGTCTATTTGATTCGGTTTCATTTCGTATTTCTCTATTTAGATTGTAGTGTTAATTGTATTGTATTGTATATTGTAGTGTAATGTATTGTATTGTATTGTATTATGTTTGCTTTCATTTTGTTTCTATTTGATTTGGTTTTGTTTCTGTTTCGATTGACCTTTCTGTACTTTGATTGTATTGTGTTATCGTTTCGGATCATATTGTAATGTAATTTAATGTAATTTAAAGTAATGTAATGTAATGCGTTGTAATGTAATATAATGTAATGTATTAATTATAGTATTGTATTATCTATGATTTCGTTTGTTTTCTGTTGATTTTCTTTCTTTCGGTATTTCATTTGTTTTTTGCTCTGTTTGGATTGTGATGTGTTTTGTTTTCGTTTTGGATTGTATTGTTATGTAATGTAATGTAATGGTATGTAATGCAATGTAATGTTAATATAATGTAATGCATTGTAATGTAATGATAATTGTATTGTATTGTGTTTTGTTTTCTTTGGTTTCTTTTGATTTGATTTCTTTCGGTTTCATTTGCTTTTTCTCTATTTGGATAATGGTATTTATTGCATTGTATTGTATATTGTAGTGGTACGTTTTGTATTGAATTCTATATTTGTTTTCTTTGGTTCTGATTGGTAAGGCTTTGATTGGTGAGGTTTCTGTTTGATTTGCTTTCGTTTTGATTTGTTAGATTTCTGTTTGATTTGCTTTCGTTCTGTTTCGTTTGATCTTATGGTGTGGTTTGATATCTTAATTTATTTTTTTCATATTTACAGGTGGTTCCACGGTCGACTGGAATTCAGTGAAGGACCAAAACCGATTACTGGTTGTAAGTATCTTATTTCATAATAGTGTCGATCAATTAATTTATATATTTCACACGCACAGTGTAAATGTGATACCCTGTTTACGCCTCCTAGCCCGTGCTTGGCCGATATTCTGTTTCAACTTAAGAAGCGTCCGTGTTGCCGCTCTCGACCTCGGATCAGGAGGTTTGGGCTCAGAACTCGCTAGAAGCGGAATTTTGCTTTATACGGCGATTCGTTACGCAGAGCCTTTCATTATCACCCTTCAGTCGTCTCAATATGACTTAATTGATATTGAAGAAATACAAAAACATCATCATCATTATTTCAAATTAAATCCACATTTTCTCAGATAAGTCAAAATATCAGAGAATATGGGTTATAGTTTAGTGAAGATGTTTCACGGCGGCCAAATAGGGGCATTTCAAAAAAAAAAAAAAAAAAAAAAAAAAAAAAAAAAAAAAAAATGACGCAAATCCTTTCTCAAAGTTTAAGCAGCTACAATAATGACGTTTGCCGGTTTTGTTGAAGTTTCTATACTATAAACAGTGTATCACAGTGCCCTTAAGCTATCTGCCAAATTTCAGTCGATTCCGCCAAATGGTTAAAGTTTTAGGCTCGAAATGTAGTTAAAATGTCAGGAGGGTAACACTTTTAGTATGACAGTTTTTCAGTAGTTGTGTTGTTGTGTATTCACAAATATTGTTTGATAATATGACACTTGTAATGAGAAAGAAACAGTCTTTTAGTATTGGTTTGTCATATTGGCTCTATAGAAACATTATTTCAAACACTTAAAACATTTTTCAGAGATGCTGCCCTCATCTATATAATGATACCCTTCAAACTTTGAGAACTCTTAAAAAAGTATGAATTTGAAATGAAACGGGCGCGAAAAGTTCATTAGATACTCTTAAATATGCCAAATGCTTCACTGAATATTTTTATGCTTGTACCTGAATTTGTATGATTTGAACTGTCATTTGCTGATGCTTAAACAACTTGAGCATCAACTATATGAAGGCACGCTTTAAAGTTAGGAGTGTAACACTTCAACTGAAAGGTGATCCCAAAGTACAGTGGGGCACTCAGTCAATCCCATTTTACTATTTTCAAGAAGCTTTTGACCCACAGATAATATTTAAACTTTTTTGACTGTGCCAGAATGTCTATTTTCATTTTTCTGCAAATAATACCACGACATGGGTGAAACATTTTCTATAAAGAAAAAAAAAACTTAAAAAGAGGTAATAATTTTTTGTACAGAGCTTGAAAATATCTGTTTGTAAAACAGCCATAGATAACCAAGTATCTTATCATTTCAAAAGCATTTCCTTTAACTATTTAAGGCCATGTAAAGAAATACTGAAAGAAATTTCACAAAATTTCTGGAAATCTGAACTGTCATAGTTTCATAAATATCAATTAATGGTGACAAAATTCCTGATACAAAGAAACATAAGTTATTCCATGTATACAAATCAGGATTAAAAGTCTTGAAATTATTATTTGTTCATTGCAGTAGTGCATATGTTTGTTACATAAGCTTTTTCAGAAAAAAAAAAAAAAAAAAAAAAAACAACAACAAAAAACAACAACAATCAAACAAACAAATAAACGTTACTCTCCTGACATAATAAGTTTGTCCCATTAAACCTTCTTTACAGATTCTCGCATGCATTTATTTATACTTCTAAGTATTTAAATAGCTCTGTTGCATTTGATTCTTCATAAAGAACTTCCTGCCACAAGTTATTATTTTTTGCTGGATGTACATCTTTACAATGAATGATATAAAAATATATTTAAGAGCATGAAAAAATTAGCAAGTATTTAGGATATTATTGTGTGTAAATTAAACAAAAAATGACAAAATACACTTGTATTTGCCAAATTTCTGACATAAAGAGTATTTTAAACATTTTGAAAGTAAAAACATAAGAATAGCAGTATAACTGAATGATACTGTAAAAAGAAC
Source organism: Anodontia alba (assembly GCA_964016985.1). Lineage (NCBI taxonomy): Eukaryota > Metazoa > Mollusca > Bivalvia > Lucinida > Lucinidae > Anodontia > Anodontia alba. The sequence goes on along the minus strand of OZ024836.1, from coordinate 13,154,649 downwards.
AAAAGCAGCAGGCAGATATGGGGTCAAGCTTTTTGGATTTCAACAAAAATGTTATTTTCAGCATAGTGATCATTGCAATTTGCTAACATAGTTCACATAAGTTATAAAACTGATGTTTAACAAAGTCACTTGCAGAAAATCCTGATATTTTTCTGATTATAAAGAGCGGTACACTACTGACAGTCATATAATTAGAAAACAATCTAATACCTGTTTTTGCATGAAAACATGGTTAACAAGTGTATGTCTGCTCAGTTCAGGATACTGTAAGACCGTGAATATATGATATTGAAATACATATTTGTTCTTTTCAAGTATGTAATGCTTAATGTCAGGAGTATAAAAATTAACTCTAAACTTTTAATGTTCCTTTGAGATGATAACATTTCCACCCCGGCCCCCCCCCCCCCCCCCCCCCCCAGAACATTAATATCGTTCTAATTCTTTCTCAGAGTATGAGGCTGACCATATGTCCGTCACATAAGGTATTTTAAAAGATTTTACTAGATATCTGAAGTGAGATATAAAACGTTTTTACAGCCATACTGTTAAATTTTGGGGAGAAAAATAGCTTAAAATTTAAAAATATTTAACAGTTACAGATCTAGAATAGAAATACAGGTGCAACATGTTGTCTTATAATGTATAACATCAAATAAAATGCAGCAAGAAAGATTCCTGCACTGTTAAGGTGTTTTAAATTATGTAATTATTAGACCTTATTAGTACAGAAAACTTATGAATAATGAACAAAAACGTGTTACAAATAAAAACATTAATATTCACTTGATTCACCAAACTTATATACATTTTTTAAATAAAACTTGACGTATGTAGATCGGTTCCGAATGATAAATACTTCCCAGTGAGCCTGTTAAATTTTCACCCTCAGTGCTACACTTTTTTGCCATTTTATTTGAAACTGCCCATAAAGCAAACTCGATGATATTACAGTTAACACATTTATGCCTAGCGTCCGATAAAAGGTACTTTGGAAACAATGTAGACCCAGATCAGACGCCATATGTTTCACCATATGCGAAACACTCGTATATAATATTTTTATTGAGACAGAACGCGGCGTCTGATCAGGGTCTACACTGTTTACAAATAACTGTTTACCTTAAATGACATAAAATCATGCTCGGAATGGCAAATAATCACTTATCAACATTCAAAATACTTACATTGCTGTTTTCAATTTGCCACAATATTACAGTATCAAAATTGCAGTTGTAAAAGTTATACAAGCAAGATTGGTTGTTATTATCAATAGATCTGGATTTTATCAAGTATATGTATCGTAATTACCTCCCTTAAAACGCAGAGTTGTCAGAACTAATCATTTGAAGTAGAAATACTGTTTCTTCGAAGTAATTATAGTATAAAGTTGTCTTATAGTTTATTCGATTTTCTATATTTCAAAATAATAACACTTTCTGGTGACAACAAGTTTTAATTTTGAGAAAAGTCGGAGGGCACTATATTGTCACTACTTTTTTAAAATTAGTTCTGTACAAGAGCTGTGTTCTTCTGTCGTTCAAGAGATTGCTTTCGATAAAGAAAGAGAGCTTAATGATGAATGATACCACGTATTATAGTGTATCGCAAGGAGTTACCTTGTTGAAAAGTTATTCCTGAGTTTACAGTATAGACCCAGATCAGATGTCATTTACATCTAATAGATACTGTAGAATACCTTAGATACCCCAAGTCTTGAACAGACAGTCCTGAGCTACTTACATGTATGTAGACCCAGATTAGATAACAATATTACCTTATAAATATGTACTGAAGAATATCGATCTACCCTAAGTATTGGATAAACAGTTAGGAACAAACAGTGCAGATCCAAATCAGGTGCCATATTACATCTTATAAATGGATACTGTAGAATACCTTATATGTCCTAAATATAGAACAAACATTACTGAGTTAGCAGTATAGCTCTAGATCAGACGTCACAGCTAAAATGCACCTAATAAACGGATACTAAAGAAAAAGGTTTTCACTCAAACTTTTGTACAGACAGTCCTGACCTAACCTTGTAGCTCCAGATCAGACGCCACCTTACATCTAATAAATGGATACTATAGAATACCTTATATAACATAAGTATTGGTTAGACAGCCCTGAGCTAACAGTGTAGACCCAGATCAGACGCCATCATGCATCTAAAAAATGGATACTAAAGAATACCATTTATACTCAAAGTATTCGACAGAGAGCCCAAAGGAAATAATACCAATTCCAATTTTTAAATATCTAGAGAAACTTTAAATGTACCATGTAAGAATAAGCAACAAAACAACAACAACAACAACAACAACAACAACAACAACAAATAATAATAATAATAATAATAATCAGATGCCATATTACATCTAATAAACGGATACTGTAGTATACCTTAATATATAACCTAAGCATTGGAGAGATATACATTAGCTTACAGTGTAGACCCAACTCAATTGCCATATTACATCAAATAAATAGATGCTGTAGAGTAGCTTACATACTCTAGTTCTTGAACAGACAGTCCTGAGCTACTAATGTAGACCCAAAAGCAGATAACCATATTATATCTAATAAATATATACTGTACAATACCTTTCTACCTAAGTACTGGACAAACAGTTCGGAGCAAACAGTGTAGACCCAAATCAGATGCCATATTACACCTTATAAATTGATACTGTAAAATACCTAATATGTCCTAAATATTGAACAAACATTACTGAGTCAGCAGTATAGATCTAGCTCAGACGTCACAGCTAAAATACATCTAATAAACGGATACTGTAGAAAACCGTTTTCACTCAAACTTTTGTACAGACAGTCCTGTCCTAACCTTGTAGCTCCAGATCAGAAGCCACCTTACCTCTAATAAATGGATACTATAGAACACCTTATATACCATAAATATTGATTAGACAGCCCTGAGCTAACAGTGTAGACCCAGATCAGACGCCATCATGCATCTAATAAATGGATACTAAAGGATACCATTTATACTCAAAGTATTGGACAGAGAGTCCTAAGAAAATAATACCAATTCCAAGTTTTAAATATCTAGAGAAACTTTAAATGTACTATGAAAAAAAACAACAAAAAAAACAAAAAAACAAAAAAACAAGCAACAAAACAACAACAACAAAAGCAAAATAATAATAATAATAACAATAATAATAATAATGTTCATAATAATAATAATAATAATAATAATAGATATAGTAATCAGATGCCATATTACATCTAATAAATGGATACTGTATAATACCTTAATATATATCCTAAGTATTGGAGAGATATACAAGAGCTTACAGTGTAGACCCAAATCAATTGCCACATTACATCTAATGAATAGATACTGTAGAATATACCTTACATGCTCTAGGCCTTGAACAGACAGTCCTTACCCAAAAGCAATTAACCATATTACATCTAATAAATATATACTGTACAATACCTCTGTACCCTAAGTACTGGACAAACAGTTCGGAGCAAACAGTGTAGACCCAAATAAGATGCAATATTACATATTATAAATGGATACTGTAAAATACCTTATATGTTTTAAATATTGAACAAACATTACTGAGTTAGCAGTATAGATCTAGATCAGACGTCACAGCTAAAATACATCTAATAAACGGATACTGTAGAAAAAACGTTTTCACTCAAACTTTTGTATAGACAGTCCTGACCTAATCTTGTAGCTCCAGATCAGACGCCACCTTACATCTAATTAATGGATACTCTAGAATACCTTATATACCATAAGTTTTGGTTAGACAGCCCTGAGCTAACAGTGTAGACCCAGATCAGACGCCACCATGCATCTAATAAAGGATACTAAAGAATACCATTTATACTCAAAGCATTGGACAGAGAGTCCTAAGAAAATAATACCAATTACACTTTTTAAATATCTAGAGAAACTTTAAATGTACTATGAAAAAAATAAGCAACAAAACAACAATAACAACAGCAAATAATAATAATAATAATAATAGTAATCAGATGCTATATTACATCTAATAAATGGATACTGTAGAATACCTTCATATATATCCTAAGTATTGGAGAGATACACCTGAGCTTACAGTGTAGACCCAAATCAATTGCCATATTACATCTAATAAATAGATACTGTATAATATTTACAGTATCCAACTCAACAACAATATAAGGCATATTGTATGTTTACATCTCTGGTAATCCTGATTTGGAGAAACATTTTTCTGAGTTAGTCATAGTGGTTTAAAAATGGCTTAGTTCTGTTAGAATCGATAAGAACATGTGACAACTCCAAGATCATACTTTAGCATTTATACATAATGTAAACGTTTTTATTTATATTCTGCTATGAAACTTGTTATAATTCTAAACAAACTGTAATTTTCCTTTTAGGTCTTATGTGGAGTTCTATGAGCATTAAAAGTCTGAAGAGTCATCAGATTCCGGATTCTAGTGAAGTTAAGTATTTGTTTTTGTTTGTTGGTTTGATTTGATTTGGTTTGATTTCGTTTCGTTAGGGTTTTCTTTGTTTTCGTTTCTTTCGGTTCAGTTTGTGTTTTCTCTAGTTTGATCATTGTGTTTATTGTATTGTGTTGTATGTTGTAGTGTTATGTATTCTATTATATAGATGGTTTTGTTTTGTTTAGATTGGTGTCTATTTGATTCGGTTTCATTTCGTATTTCTCTATTTAGATTGTAGTGTTAATTGTATTGTATTGTATATTGTAGTGTAATGTATTGTATTGTATTGTATTATGTTTGCTTTCATTTTGTTTCTATTTGATTTGGTTTTGTTTCTGTTTCGATTGACCTTTCTGTACTTTGATTGTATTGTGTTATCGTTTCGGATCATATTGTAATGTAATTTAATGTAATTTAAAGTAATGTAATGTAATGCGTTGTAATGTAATATAATGTAATGTATTAATTATAGTATTGTATTATCTATGATTTCGTTTGTTTTCTGTTGATTTTCTTTCTTTCGGTATTTCATTTGTTTTTTGCTCTGTTTGGATTGTGATGTGTTTTGTTTTCGTTTTGGATTGTATTGTTATGTAATGTAATGTAATGGTATGTAATGCAATGTAATGTTAATATAATGTAATGCATTGTAATGTAATGATAATTGTATTGTATTGTGTTTTGTTTTCTTTGGTTTCTTTTGATTTGATTTCTTTCGGTTTCATTTGCTTTTTCTCTATTTGGATAATGGTATTTATTGCATTGTATTGTATATTGTAGTGGTACGTTTTGTATTGAATTCTATATTTGTTTTCTTTGGTTCTGATTGGTAAGGCTTTGATTGGTGAGGTTTCTGTTTGATTTGCTTTCGTTTTGATTTGTTAGATTTCTGTTTGATTTGCTTTCGTTCTGTTTCGTTTGATCTTATGGTGTGGTTTGATATCTTAATTTATTTTTTTCATATTTACAGGTGGTTCCACGGTCGACTGGAATTCAGTGAAGGACCAAAACCGATTACTGGTTGTAAGTATCTTATTTCATAATAGTGTCGATCAATTAATTTATATATTTCACACGCACAGTGTAAATGTGATACCCTGTTTACGCCTCCTAGCCCGTGCTTGGCCGATATTCTGTTTCAACTTAAGAAGCGTCCGTGTTGCCACTCTCGACCTCGGATCAGGAGGTTTGGGCTCAGAACTCGCTAGAAGCGGAATTTTGCTTTATACGGCGATTCGTTACGCAGAGCCTTTCATTATCACCCTTCAGTCGTCTCAATATGACTTAATTGATATTGAAGAAATACAAAAACATCATCATCATTATTTCAAATTAAATCCACATTTTCTCAGATAAGTCAAAATATCAGAGAATATGGGTTATAGTTTAGTGAAGATGTTTCACGGCGGCCAAATAGGGGCATTTCAAAAAAAAAAAAAAAAAAAAAAAAAAAATGACGCAAATCCTTTCTCAAAGTTTAAGCAGCTACAATAATGACGTTTGCCGGTTTTGTTGAAGTTTCTATACTATAAACAGTGTATCACAGTGCCCTTAAGCTATCTGCCAAATTTCAGTCGATTCCGCCAAATGGTTAAAGTTTTAGGCTCGAAATGTAGTTAAAATGTCAGGAGGGTAACACTTTTAGTATGACAGTTTTTCAGTAGTTGTGTTGTTGTGTATTCACAAATATTGTTTGATAATATGACACTTGTAATGAGAAAGAAACAGTCTTTTAGTATTGGTTTGTCATATTGGCTCTATAGAAACATTATTTCAAACACTTAAAACATTTTTCAGAGATGCTGCCCTCATCTATATAATGATACCCTTCAAACTTTGAGAACTCTTAAAAAAGTATGAATTTGAAATGAAACGGGCGCGAAAAGTTCATTAGATACTCTTAAATATGCCAAATGCTTCACTGAATATTTTTATGCTTGTACCTGAATTTGTATGATTTGAACTGTCATTTGCTGATGCTTAAACAATTTGAGCATCAACTATATGAAGGCACGCTTTAAAGTTAGGAGTGTAACACTTCAACTGAAAGGTGATCCCAAAGTACAGTGGGGCACTCAGTCAATCCCATTTTACTATTTTCAAGAAGCTTTTGACCCACAGATAATATTTAAACTTTTTTGACTGTGCCAGAATGTCTATTTTCATTTTTCTGCAAATAATACCACGACATGGGTGAAACATTTTCTATAAAGAAAAAAAAAAACTTAAAAAGAGGTAATAAGTTTTTGTACAGAGCTTGAAAATATCTGTTTGTAAAACAGCCATAGATAACCAAGTATCTTATCATTTCAAAAGCATTTCCTTTAACTATTTAAGGCCATGTAAAGAAATACTGAAAGAAATTTCACAAAATTTCTGGAAATCTGAACTGTCATAGTTTCATAAATATCAATTAATGGTGACAAAATTCCTGATACAAAGAAACATAAGTTATTCCATGTATACAAATCAGGATTAAAAGTCTTGAAATTATTATTTGTTCATTGCAGTAGTGCATATGTTTGTTACATAAGCTTTTTCAGAAAAAAAAAAAAAAAAAAAAAAAAACAACAACAAAAAACAACAACAATCAAACAAACAAATAAACGTTACTCTCCTGACATAATAAGTTTGTCCCATTAAACCTTCTTTACAGATTCTCGCATGCATTTATTTATACTTCTAAGTATTTAAATAGCTCTGTTGCATTTGATTCTTCATAAAGAACTTCCTGCCACAAGTTATTACTTTTTGCTGGATGTACATCTTTACAATGAATGATATAAAAATATATTTAAGAGCATGAAAAAATTAGCAAGTATTTAGGATATTATTGTGTGTAAATTAAACAAAAAATGACAAAATACACTTGTATTTGCCAAATTTCTGACATAAAGAGTATTTTAAACATTTTGAAAGTAAAAACATAAGAATAGCAGTATAACTGAATGATACTGTAAAAAGAACAAAAGCAGCAGGCAGATATGGGGTCAAGCTTTTTGGATTTCAACAAAAATGTTATTTTCAGCATAGTGATCATTGCAATTTGCTAACATAGTTCACATAAGTTATAAAACTGATGTTTAACAAAGTCACTTGCAGAAAATCCTGATATTTTTCTGATTATAAAGAGCGGTACACTACTGACAGTCATATAATTAGAAAACAATCTAATACCTGTTTTTGCATGAAAACATGGTTAACAAGTGTATGTCTGCTCAGTTCAGGATACTGTAAGACCGTGAATATATGATATTGAAATACATATTTGTTCTTTTCAAGTATGTAATGCTTAATGTCAGGAGTATAAAAATTAACTCTAAACTTTTAATGTTCCTTTGAGATGATAACATTTCCACCCCGGCCCCCCTCCCCCACACCCCCCCCCCCCCCCAGAACATTAATATCGTTCTAATTCTTTCTCAGAGTATGAGGCTGACCATATGTCCGTCACATAAGGTATTTTAAAAGATTTTACTAGATATCTGAAGTGAGATATAAAACGTTTTTACAGCCATACTGTTAAATTTTGGGGAGAAAAATAGCTTAAAATTTAAAAATATTTAACAGTTACAGATCTAGAATAGAAATACAGGTGCAACATGTTGTCTTATAATGTATAACATCAAATAAAATGCAGCAAGAAAGATTCCTGCACTGTTAAGGTGTTTTAAATTATGTAATTATTAGACCTTATTAGTACAGAAAACTTATGAATAATGAACAAAAACGTGTTACAAATAAAAACATTAATATTCACTTGATTCACCAAACTTATATACATTTTTTAAATAAAACTTGACGTATGTAGATCGGTTCCGAATGATAAATACTTCCCAGTGAGCCTGTTAAATTTTCACCCTCAGTGCTACACTTTTTTGCCATTTTATTTGAAACTGCCCATAAAGCAAACTCGATGATATTACAGTTAACACATTTATGCCTAGCGTCCGATAAAAGGTACTTTGGAAACAATGTAGACCCAGATCAGACGCCATATGTTTCACCATATGCGAAACACTCGTATATAATATTTTTATTGAGACAGAACGCGGCGTCTGATCAGGGTCTACACTGTTTACAAATAACTGTTTACCTTAAATGACATAAAATCATGCTCGGAATGGCAAATAATCACTTATCAACATTCAAAATACTTACATTGCTGTTTTCAATTTGCCACAATATTACAGTATCAAAATTGCAGTTGTAAAAGTTATACAAGCAAGATTGGTTGTTATTATCAATAGATCTGGATTTTATCAAGTATATGTATCGTAATTACCTCCCTTAAAACGCAGAGTTGTCAGAACTAATCATTTGAAGTAGAAATACTGTTTCTTCGAAGTAATTATAGTATAAAGTTGTCTTATAGTTTATTCGATTTTCTATATTTCAAAATAATAACACTTTCTGGTGACAACAAGTTTTAATTTTGAGAAAAGTCGGAGGGCACTATATTGTCACTACTTTTTTAAAATTAGTTCTGTACAAGAGCTGTGTTCTTCTGTCGTTCAAGAGATTGCTTTCGATAAAGAAAGAGAGCTTAATGATGAATGATACCACGTATTATAGTGTATCGCAAGGAGTTACCTTGTTGAAAAGTTATTCCTGAGTTTACAGTATAGACCCAGATCAGATGTCATTTACATCTAATAGATACTGTAGAATACCTTAGATACCCCAAGTCTTGAACAGACAGTCCTGAGCTACTTACATGTATGTAGACCCAGATTAGATAACAATATTACCTTATAAATATGTACTGAAGAATATCGATCTACCCTAAGTATTGGATAAACAGTTAGGAACAAACAGTGCAGATCCAAATCAGGTGCCATATTACATCTTATAAATGGATACTGTAGAATACCTTATATGTCCTAAATATAGAACAAACATTACTGAGTTAGCAGTATAGCTCTAGATCAGACGTCACAGCTAAAATGCACCTAATAAACGGATACTAAAGAAAAAGGTTTTCACTCAAACTTTTGTACAGACAGTCCTGACCTAACCTTGTAGCTCCAGATCAGACGCCACCTTACATCTAATAAATGGATACTATAGAATACCTTATATAACATAAGTATTGGTTAGACAGCCCTGAGCTAACAGTGTAGACCCAGATCAGACGCCATCATGCATCTAAAAATGGATACTAAAGAATACCATTTATACTCAAAGTATTCGACAGAGAGCCCAAAGGAAATAATACCAATTCCAATTTTTAAATATCTAGAGAAACTTTAAATGTACCATGTAAGAATAAGCAACAAAACAACAACAACAACAACAACAACAACAAATAATAATAATAATAATAATAATAATCAGATGCCATATTACATCTAATAAACGGATACTGTAGTATACCTTAATATATAACCTAAGCATTGGAGAGATATACATTAGCTTACAGTGTAGACCCAACTCAATTGCCATATTACATCAAATAAATAGATGCTGTAGAGTAGCTTACATACTCTAGTTCTTGAACAGACAGTCCTGAGCTACTAATGTAGACCCAAAAGCAGATAACCATATTATATCTAATAAATATATACTGTACAATACCTTTCTACCTAAGTACTGGACAAACAGTTCGGAGCAAACAGTGTAGACCCAAATCAGATGCCATATTACACCTTATAAATTGATACTGTAAAATACCTAATATGTCCTAAATATTGAACAAACATTACTGAGTCAGCAGTATAGATCTAGATCAGACGTCACAGCTAAAATACATCTAATAAACGGATACTGTAGAAAACCGTTTTCACTCAAACTTTTGTACAGACAGTCCTGTCCTAACCTTGTAGCTCCAGATCAGAAGCCACCTTACCTCTAATAAATGGATACTATAGAACACCTTATATACCATAAATATTGATTAGACAGCCCTGAGCTAACAGTGTAGACCCAGATCAGACGCCATCATGCATCTAATAAATGGATACTAAAGGATACCATTTATACTCAAAGTATTGGACAGAGAGTCCTAAGAAAATAATACCAATTCCAAGTTTTAAATATCTAGAGAAACTTTAAATGTACTATGAAAAAAACAAACAAAAAAAAACAAAAAAAAAAAACAAGCAACAAAACAACAACAACAAAAGCAAAATAATAATAATAATAACAATAATAATAATAATGTTCATAATAATAATAATAATAATAATAATAATAGATATAGTAATCAGATGCCATATTACATCTAATAAATGGATACTGTATAATACCTTAATATATATCCTAAGTATTGGAGAGATATACAAGAGCTTACAGTGTAGACCCAAATCAATTGCCACATTACATCTAATGAATAGATACTGTAGAATATACCTTACATGCTCTAGGCCTTGAACAGACAGTCCTTACCCAAAAGCAATTAACCATATTACATCTAATAAATATATACTGTACAATACCTCTGTACCCTAAGTACTGGACAAACAGTTCGGAGCAAACAGTGTAGACCCAAATAAGATGCAATATTACATATTATAAATGGATACTGTAAAATACCTTATATGTTTTAAATATTGAACAAACATTACTGAGTTAGCAGTATAGATCTAGATCAGACGTCACAGCTAAAATACATCTAATAAACGGATACTGTAGAAAAACGTTTTCACTCAAACTTTTGTATAGACAGTCCTGACCTAATCTTGTAGCTCCAGATCAGACGCCACCTTACATCTAATTAATGGATACTCTAGAATACCTTATATACCATAAGTTTTGGTTAGACAGCCCTGAGCTAACAGTGTAGACCCAGATCAGACGCCACCATGCATCTAATAAAGGATACTAAAGAATACCATTTATACTCAAAGCATTGGACAGAGAGTCCTAAGAAAATAATACCAATTACACTTTTTAAATATCTAGAGAAACTTTAAATGTACTATGAAAAAAATAAGCAACAAAACAACAATAACAACAGCAAATAATAATAATAATAATAATAGTAATCAGATGCTATATTACATCTAATAAATGGATACTGTAGAATACCTTCATATATATCCTAAGTATTGGAGAGATACACCTGAGCTTACAGTGTAGACCCAAATCAATTGCCATATTACATCTAATAAATAGATACTGTATAATATTTACAGTATCCAACTCAACAACAATATAAGGCATATTGTATGTTTACATCTCTGGTAATCCTGATTTGGAGAAACATTTTTCTGAGTTAGTCATAGTGGTTTAAAAATGGCTTAGTTCTGTTAGAATCGATAAGAACATGTGACAACTCCAAGATCATACTTTAGCATTTATACATAATGTAAACGTTTTTATTTATATTCTGCTATGAAACTTGTTATAATTCTAAACAAACTGTAATTTTCCTTTTAGGTCTTATGTGGAGTTCTATGAGCATTAAAAGTCTGAAGAGTCATCAGATTCCGGATTCTAGTGAAGTTAAGTATTTGTTTTTGTTTGTTGGTTTGATTTGATTTGGTTTGATTTCGTTTCGTTAGGGTTTTCTTTGTTTTCGTTTCTTTCGGTTCAGTTTGTGTTTTCTCTAGTTTGATCATTGTGTTTATTGTATTGTGTTGTATGTTGTAGTGTTATGTATTCTATTATATAGATGGTTTTGTTTTGTTTAGATTGGTGTCTATTTGATTCGGTTTCATTTCGTATTTCTCTATTTAGATTGTAGTGTTAATTGTATTGTATTGTATATTGTAGTGTAATGTATTGTATTGTATTGTATTATGTTTGCTTTCATTTTGTTTCTATTTGATTTGGTTTTGTTTCTGTTTCGATTGACCTTTCTGTACTTTGATTGTATTGTGTTATCGTTTCGGATCATATTGTAATGTAATTTAATGTAATTTAAAGTAATGTAATGTAATGCGTTGTAATGTAATATAATGTAATGTATTAATTATAGTATTGTATTATCTATGATTTCGTTTGTTTTCTGTTGATTTTCTTTCTTTCGGTATTTCATTTGTTTTTTGCTCTGTTTGGATTGTGATGTGTTTTGTTTTCGTTTTGGATTGTATTGTTATGTAATGTAATGTAATGGTATGTAATACAATGTAATGTTAATATAATGTAATGCATTGTAATGTAATGATAATTGTATTGTATTGTGTTTTGTTTTCTTTGGTTTCTTTTGATTTGATTTCTTTCGGTTTCATTTGCTTTTTCTCTATTTGGATAATGGTATTTATTGCATTGTATTGTATATTGTAGTGGTACGTTTTGTATTGAATTCTATATTTGTTTTCTTTGGTTCTGATTGGTAAGGCTTTGATTGGTGAGGTTTCTGTTTGATTTGCTTTCGTTTTGATTTGTTAGATTTCTGTTTGATTTGCTTTCGTTCTGTTTCGTTTGATCTTATGGTGTGGTTTGATATCTTAATTTATTTTTTTCATATTTACAGGTGGTTCCACGGTCGACTGGAATTCAGTGAAGGACCAAAACCGATTACTGGTTGTAAGTATCTTATTTCATAATAGTGTCGATCAATTAATTTATATATTTCACACGCACAGTGTAAATGTGATACCCTGTTTACGCCTCCTAGCCCGTGCTTGGCCGATATTCTGTTTCAACTTAAGAAGCGTCCGTGTTGCCGCTCTCGACCTCGGATCAGGAGGTTTGGGCTCAGAACTCGCTAGAAGCGGAATTTTGCTTTATACGGCGATTCGTTACGCAGAGCCTTTCATTATCACCCTTCAGTCGTCTCAATATGACTTAATTGATATTGAAGAAATACAAAAACATCATCATCATTATTTCAAATTAAATCCACATTTTCTCAGATAAGTCAAAATATCAGAGAATATGGGTTATAGTTTAGTGAAGATGTTTCACGGCGGCCAAATAGGGGCATTTCAAAAAAAAAAAAAAAAAAAAAAAAAAAAAAAAAATGACGCAAATCCTTTCTCAAAGTTTAAGCAGCTACAATAATGACGTTTGCCGGTTTTGTTGAAGTTTCTATACTATAAACAGTGTATCACAGTGCCCTTAAGCTATCTGCCAAATTTCAGTCGATTCCGCCAAATGGTTAAAGTTTTAGGCTCGAAATGTAGTTAAAATGTCAGGAGGGTAACACTTTTAGTATGACAGTTTTTCAGTAGTTGTGTTGTTGTGTATTCACAAATATTGTTTGATAATATGACACTTGTAATGAGAAAGAAACAGTCTTTTAGTATTGGTTTGTCATATTGGCTCTATAGAAACATTATTTCAAACACTTAAAACATTTTTCAGAGATGCTGCCCTCATCTATATAATGATACCCTTCAAACTTTGAGAACTCTTAAAAAAGTATGAATTTGAAATGAAACGGGCGCGAAAAGTTCATTAGATACTCTTAAATATGCCAAATGCTTCACTGAATATTTTTATGCTTGTACCTGAATTTGTATGATTTGAACTGTCATTTGCTGATGCTTAAACAACTTGAGCATCAACTATATGAAGGCACGCTTTAAAGTTAGGAGTGTAACACTTCAACTGAAAGGTGATCCCAAAGTACAGTGGGGCACTCAGTCAATCCCATTTTACTATTTTCAAGAAGCTTTTGACCCACAGATAATATTTAAACTTTTTTGACTGTGCCAGAATGTCTATTTTCATTTTTCTGCAAATAATACCACGACATGGGTGAAACATTTTCTATAAAGAAAAAAAAAACTTAAAAAGAGGTAATAATTTTTTGTACAGAGCTTGAAAATATCTGTTTGTAAAACAGCCATAGATAACCAAGTATCTTATCATTTCAAAAGCATTTCCTTTAACTATTTAAGGCCATGTAAAGAAATACTGAAAGAAATTTCACAAAATTTCTGGAAATCTGAACTGTCATAGTTTCATAAATATCAATTAATGGTGACAAAATTCCTGATACAAAGAAACATAAGTTATTCCATGTATACAAATCAGGATTAAAAGTCTTGAAATTATTATTTGTTCATTGCAGTAGTGCATATGTTTGTTACATAAGCTTTTTCAGAAAAAAAAAAAAAAAAAAACAACAACAAAAAACAACAACAATCAAACAAACAAATAAACGTTACTCTCCTGACATAATAAGTTTGTCCCATTAAACCTTCTTTACAGATTCTCGCATGCATTTATTTATACTTCTAAGTATTTAAATAGCTCTGTTGCATTTGATTCTTCATAAAGAACTTCCTGCCACAAGTTATTATTTTTTGCTGGATGTACATCTTTACAATGAATGATATAAAAATATATTTAAGAGCATGAAAAAATTAGCAAGTATTTAGGATATTATTGTGTGTAAATTAAACAAAAAATGACAAAATACACTTGTATTTGCCAAATTTCTGACATAAAGAGTATTTTAAACATTTTGAAAGTAAAAACATAAGAATAGCAGTATAACTGAATGATACTGTAAAAAGAACAAAAGCAGCAGGCAGATATGGGGTCAAGCTTTTTGGATTTCAACAAAAATGTTATTTTCAGCATAGTGATCATTGCAATTTGCTAACATAGTTCACATAAGTTATAAAACTGATGTTTAACAAAGTCACTTGCAGAAAATCCTGATATTTTTCTGATTATAAAGAGCGGTACACTGCTGACAGTCATATAATTAGAAAACAATCTAATACCTGTTTTTGCATGAAAACATGGTTAACAAGTGTATGTCTGCTCAGTTCAGGATACTGTAAGACCGTGAATATATGATATTGAAATACATATTTGTTCTTTTCAAGTATGTAATGCTTAATGTCAGGAGTATAAAAATTAACTCTAAACTTTTAATGTTCCTTTGAGATGATAACATTACCACCCCGGCCCCCCTCCCCCACCCCCCCCCCCAGAACATTAATATCGTTCTAATTCTTTCTCAGAGTATGAGGCTGACCATATGTCCGTCACATAAGGTATTTTAAAAGATTTTACTAGATATCTGAAGTGAGATATAAAACGTTTTTACAGCCATACTGTTAAATTTTGGGGAGAAAAATAGCTTAAAATTTAAAAATATTTAACAGTTACAGATCTAGAATAGAAATACAGGTGCAACATGTTGTCTTATAATGTATAACATCAAATAAAATGCAGCAAGAAAGATTCCTGCACTGTTAAGGTGTTTTAAATTATGTAATTATTAGACCTTATTAGTACAGAAAACTTATGAATAATGAACAAAAACGTGTTACAAATAAAAACATTAATATTCACTTGATTCACCAAACTTATATACATTTTTTAAATAAAACTTGACGTATGTAGATCGGTTCCGAATGATAAATACTTCCCAGTGAGCCTGTTAAATTTTCACCCTCAGTGCTACACTTTTTTGCCATTTTATTTGAAACTGCCCATAAAGCAAACTCGATGATATTACAGTTAACACATTTATGCCTAGCGTCCGATAAAAGGTACTTTGGAAACAATGTAGACCCAGATCAGACGCCATATGTTTCACCATATGCGAAACACTCGTATATAATATTTTTATTGAGACAGAACGCGGCGTCTGATCAGGGTCTACACTGTTTACAAATAACTGTTTACCTTAAATGACATAAAATCATGCTCGGAATGGCAAATAATCACTTATCAACATTCAAAATACTTACATTGCTGTTTTCAATTTGCCACAATATTACAGTATCAAAATTGCAGTTGTAAAAGTTATACAAGCAAGATTGGTTGTTATTATCAATAGATCTGGATTTTATCAAGTATATGTATCGTAATTACCTCCCTTAAAACGCAGAGTTGTCAGAACTAATCATTTGAAGTAGAAATACTGTTTCTTCGAAGTAATTATAGTATAAAGTTGTCTTATAGTTTATTCGATTTTCTATATTTCAAAATAATAACACTTTCTGGTGACAACAAGTTTTAATTTTGAGAAAAGTCGGAGGGCACTATATTGTCACTACTTTTTTAAAATTAGTTCTGTACAAGAGCTGTGTTCTTCTGTCGTTCAAGAGATTGCTTTCGATAAAGAAAGAGAGCTTAATGATGAATGATACCACGTATTATAGTGTATCGCAAGGAGTTACCTTGTTGAAAAGTTATTCCTGAGTTTACAGTATAGACCCAGATCAGATGTCATTTACATCTAATAGATACTGTAGAATACCTTAGATACCCCAAGTCTTGAACAGACAGTCCTGAGCTACTTACATGTATGTAGACCCAGATTAGATAACAATATTACCTTATAAATATGTACTGAAGAATATCGATCTACCCTAAGTATTGGATAAACAGTTAGGAACAAACAGTGCAGATCCAAATCAGGTGCCATATTACATCTTATAAATGGATACTGTAGAATACCTTATATGTCCTAAATATAGAACAAACATTACTGAGTTAGCAGTATAGCTCTAGATCAGACGTCACAGCTAAAATGCACCTAATAAACGGATACTAAAGAAAAAGGTTTTCACTCAAACTTTTGTACAGACAGTCCTGACCTAACCTTGTAGCTCCAGATCAGACGCCACCTTACATCTAATAAATGGATACTATAGAATACCTTATATAACATAAGTATTGGTTAGACAGCCCTGAGCTAACAGTGTAGACCCAGATCAGACGCCATCATGCATCTAAAAAATGGATACTAAAGAATACCATTTATACTCAAAGTATTCGACAGAGAGCCCAAAGGAAATAATACCAATTCCAATTTTTAAATATCTAGAGAAACTTTAAATGTACCATGTAAGAATAAGCAACAAAACAACAACAACAATAACAACAACAACAACAACAAATAATAATAATAATAATAATAATCAGATGCCATATTACATCTAATAAACGGATACTGTAGTATACCTTAATATATAACCTAAGCATTGGAGAGATATACATTAGCTTACAGTGTAGACCCAACTCAATTGCCATATTACATCAAATAAATAGATGCTGTAGAGTAGCTTACATACTCTAGTTCTTGAACAGACAGTCCTGAGCTACTAATGTAGACCCAAAAGCAGATAACCATATTATATCTAATAAATATATACTGTACAATACCTTTCTACCTAAGTACTGGACAAACAGTTCGGAGCAAACAGTGTAGACCCAAATCAGATGCCATATTACACCTTATAAATTGATACTGTAAAATACCTAATATGTCCTAAATATTGAACAAACATTACTGAGTCAGCAGTATAGATCTAGATCAGACGTCACAGCTAAAATACATCTAATAAACGGATACTGTAGAAAACCGTTTTCACTCAAACTTTTGTACAGACAGTCCTGTCCTAACCTTGTAGCTCCAGATCAGAAGCCACCTTACCTCTAATAAATGGATACTATAGAACACCTTATATACCATAAATATTGATTAGACAGCCCTGAGCTAACAGTGTAGACCCAGATCAGACGCCATCATGCATCTAATAAATGGATACTAAAGGATACCATTTATACTCAAAGTATTGGACAGAGAGTCCTAAGAAAATAATACCAATTCCAAGTTTTAAATATCTAGAGAAACTTTAAATGTACTATGAAAAAAAAAAAACAAAAAAAAAAAAAAAAAAAAAAAACAAGCAACAAAACAACAACAACAAAAGCAAAATAATAATAATAATAACAATAATAATAATAATGTTCATAATAATAATAATAATAATAATAGATATAGTAATCAGATGCCATATTACATCTAATAAATGGATACTGTATAATACCTTAATATATATCCTAAGTATTGGAGAGATATACAAGAGCTTACAGTGTAGACCCAAATCAATTGCCACATTACATCTAATGAATAGATACTGTAGAATATACCTTACATGCTCTAGGCCTTGAACAGACAGTCCTTACCCAAAAGCAATTAACCATATTACATCTAATAAATATATACTGTACAATACCTCTGTACCCTAAGTACTGGACAAACAGTTCGGAGCAAACAGTGTAGACCCAAATAAGATGCAATATTACATATTATAAATGGATACTGTAAAATACCTTATATGTTTTAAATATTGAACAAACATTACTGAGTTAGCAGTATAGATCTAGATCAGACGTCACAGCTAAAATACATCTAATAAACGGATACTGTAGAAAAACGTTTTCACTCAAACTTTTGTATAGACAGTCCTGACCTAATCTTGTAGCTCCAGATCAGACGCCACCTTACATCTAATTAATGGATACTCTAGAATACCTTATATACCATAAGTTTTGGTTAGACAGCCCTGAGCTAACAGTGTAGACCCAGATCAGACGCCACCATGCATCTAATAAAGGATACTAAAGAATACCATTTATACTCAAAGCATTGGACAGAGAGTCCTAAGAAAATAATACCAATTACACTTTTTAAATATCTAGAGAAACTTTAAATGTACTATGAAAAAAATAAGCAACAAAACAACAATAACAACAGCAAATAATAATAATAATAATAATAGTAATCAGATGCTATATTACATCTAATAAATGGATACTGTAGAATACCTTCATATATATCCTAAGTATTGGAGAGATACACCTGAGCTTACAGTGTAGACCCAAATCAATTGCCATATTACATCTAATAAATAGATACTGTATAATATTTACAGTATCCAACTCAACAACAATATAAGGCATATTGTATGTTTACATCTCTGGTAATCCTGATTTGGAGAAACATTTTTCTGAGTTAGTCATAGTGGTTTAAAAATGGCTTAGTTCTGTTAGAATCGATAAGAACATGTGACAACTCCAAGATCATACTTTAGCATTTATACATAATGTAAACGTTTTTATTTATATTCTGCTATGAAACTTGTTATAATTCTAAACAAACTGTAATTTTCCTTTTAGGTCTTATGTGGAGTTCTATGAGCATTAAAAGTCTGAAGAGTCATCAGATTCCGGATTCTAGTGAAGTTAAGTATTTGTTTTTGTTTGTTGGTTTGATTTGATTTGGTTTGATTTCGTTTCGTTAGGGTTTTCTTTGTTTTCGTTTCTTTCGGTTCAGTTTGTGTTTTCTCTAGTTTGATCATTGTGTTTATTGTATTGTGTTGTATGTTGTAGTGTTATGTATTCTATTATATAGATGGTTTTGTTTTGTTTAGATTGGTGTCTATTTGATTCGGTTTCATTTCGTATTTCTCTATTTAGATTGTAGTGTTAATTGTATTGTATTGTATATTGTAGTGTAATGTATTGTATTGTATTGTATTATGTTTGCTTTCATTTTGTTTCTATTTGATTTGGTTTTGTTTCTGTTTCGATTGACCTTTCTGTACTTTGATTGTATTGTGTTATCGTTTCGGATCATATTGTAATGTAATTTAATGTAATTTAAAGTAATGTAATGTAATGCGTTGTAATGTAATATAATGTAATGTATTAATTATAGTATTGTATTATCTATGATTTCGTTTGTTTTCTGTTGATTTTCTTTCTTTCGGTATTTCATTTGTTTTTTGCTCTGTTTGGATTGTGATGTGTTTTGTTTTCGTTTTGGATTGTATTGTTATGTAATGTAATGTAATGGTATGTAATGCAATGTAATGTTAATATAATGTAATGCATTGTAATGTAATGATAATTGTATTGTATTGTGTTTTGTTTTCTTTGGTTTCTTTTGATTTGATTTCTTTCGGTTTCATTTGCTTTTTCTCTATTTGGATAATGGTATTTATTGCATTGTATTGTATATTGTAGTGGTACGTTTTGTATTGAATTCTATATTTGTTTTCTTTGGTTCTGATTGGTAAGGCTTTGATTGGTGAGGTTTCTGTTTGATTTGCTTTCGTTTTGATTTGTTAGATTTCTGTTTGATTTGCTTTCGTTCTGTTTCGTTTGATCTTATGGTGTGGTTTGATATCTTAATTTATTTTTTTCATATTTACAGGTGGTTCCACGGTCGACTGGAATTCAGTGAAGGACCAAAACCGATTACTGGTTGTAAGTATCTTATTTCATAATAGTGTCGATCAATTAATTTATATATTTCACACGCACAGTGTAAATGTGATACCCTGTTTACGCCTCCTAGCCCGTGCTTGGCCGATATTCTGTTTCAACTTAAGAAGCGTCCGTGTTGCCACTCTCGACCTCGGATCAGGAGGTTTGGGCTCAGAACTCGCTAGAAGCGGAATTTTGCTTTATACGGCGATTCGTTACGCAGAGCCTTTCATTATCACCCTTCAGTCGTCTCAATATGACTTAATTGATATTGAAGAAATACAAAAACATCATCATCATTATTTCAAATTAAATCCACATTTTCTCAGATAAGTCAAAATATCAGAGAATATGGGTTATAGTTTAGTGAAGATGTTTCACGGCGGCCAAATAGGGGCATTTCAAAAAAAAAAAAAAAAAAAAAAATGACGCAAATCCTTTCTCAAAGTTTAAGCAGCTACAATAATGACGTTTGCCGGTTTTGTTGAAGTTTCTATACTATAAACAGTGTATCACAGTGCCCTTAAGCTATCTGCCAAATTTCAGTCGATTCCGCCAAATGGTTAAAGTTTTAGGCTCGAAATGTAGTTAAAATGTCAGGAGGGTAACACTTTTAGTATGACAGTTTTTCAGTAGTTGTGTTGTTGTGTATTCACAAATATTGTTTGATAATATGACACTTGTAATGAGAAAGAAACAGTCTTTTAGTATTGGTTTGTCATATTGGCTCTATAGAAACATTATTTCAAACACTTAAAACATTTTTCAGAGATGCTGCCCTCATCTATATAATGATACCCTTCAAACTTTGAGAACTCTTAAAAAAGTATGAATTTGAAATGAAACGGGCGCGAAAAGTTCATTAGATACTCTTAAATATGCCAAATGCTTCACTGAATATTTTTATGCTTGTACCTGAATTTGTATGATTTGAACTGTCATTTGCTGATGCTTAAACAATTTGAGCATCAACTATATGAAGGCACGCTTTAAAGTTAGGAGTGTAACACTTCAACTGAAAGGTGATCCCAAAGTACAGTGGGGCACTCAGTCAATCCCATTTTACTATTTTCAAGAAGCTTTTGACCCACAGATAATATTTAAACTTTTTTGACTGTGCCAGAATGTCTATTTTCATTTTTCTGCAAATAATACCACGACATGGGTGAAACATTTTCTATAAAGAAAAAAAAAACTTAAAAAGAGGTAATAATTTTTTGTACAGAGCTTGAAAATATCTGTTTGTAAAACAGCCATAGATAACCAAGTATCTTATCATTTCAAAAGCATTTCCTTTAACTATTTAAGGCCATGTAAAGAAATACTGAAAGAAATTTCACAAAATTTCTGGAAATCTGAACTGTCATAGTTTCATAAATATCAATTAATGGTGACAAAATTCCTGATACAAAGAAACATAAGTTATTCCATGTATACAAATCAGGATTAAAAGTCTTGAAATTATTATTTGTTCATTGCAGTAGTGCATATGTTTGTTACATAAGCTTTTTCAGAAAAAAAAAAAAAAAAAAAAAAAAAACAACAACAAAAAACAACAACAATCAAACAAACAAATAAACGTTACTCTCCTGACATAATAAGTTTGTCCCATTAAACCTTCTTTACAGATTCTCGCATGCATTTATTTATACTTCTAAGTATTTAAATAGCTCTGTTGCATTTGATTCTTCATAAAGAACTTCCTGCCACAAGTTATTACTTTTTGCTGGATGTACATCTTTACAATGAATGATATAAAAATATATTTAAGAGCATGAAAAAATTAGCAAGTATTTAGGATATTATTGTGTGTAAATTAAACAAAAAATGACAAAATACACTTGTATTTGCCAAATTTCTGACATAAAGAGTATTTTAAACATTTTGAAAGTAAAAACATAAGAATAGCAGTATAACTGAATGATACTGTAAAAAGAACAAAAGCAGCAGGCAGATATGGGGTCAAGCTTTTTGGATTTCAACAAAAATGTTATTTTCAGCATAGTGATCATTGCAATTTGCTAACATAGTTCACATAAGTTATAAAACTGATGTTTAACAAAGTCACTTGCAGAAAATCCTGATATTTTTCTGATTATAAAGAGCGGTACACTACTGACAGTCATATAATTAGAAAACAATCTAATACCTGTTTTTGCATGAAAACATGGTTAACAAGTGTATGTCTGCTCAGTTCAGGATACTGTAAGACCGTGAATATATGATATTGAAATACATATTTGTTCTTTTCAAGTATGTAATGCTTAATGTCAGGAGTATAAAAATTAACTCTAAACTTTTAATGTTCCTTTGAGATGATAACATTTCCACCCCGGCCCCCCTCCCCCACCCCCCCCCCCCCCCCAGAACATTAATATCGTTCTAATTCTTTCTCAGAGTATGAGGCTGACCATATGTCCGTCACATAAGGTATTTTAAAAGATTTTACTAGATATCTGAAGTGAGATATAAAACGTTTTTACAGCCATACTGTTAAATTTTGGGGAGAAAAATAGCTTAAAATTTAAAAATATTTAACAGTTACAGATCTAGAATAGAAATACAGGTGCAACATGTTGTCTTATAATGTATAACATCAAATAAAATGCAGCAAGAAAGATTCCTGCACTGTTAAGGTGTTTTAAATTATGTAATTATTAGACCTTATTAGTACAGAAAACTTATGAATAATGAACAAAAACGTGTTACAAATAAAAACATTAATATTCACTTGATTCACCAAACTTATATACATTTTTTAAATAAAACTTGACGTATGTAGATCGGTTCCGAATGATAAATACTTCCCAGTGAGCCTGTTAAATTTTCACCCTCAGTGCTACACTTTTTTGCCATTTTATTTGAAACTGCCCATAAAGCAAACTCGATGATATTACAGTTAACACATTTATGCCTAGCGTCCGATAAAAGGTACTTTGGAAACAATGTAGACCCAGATCAGACGCCATATGTTTCACCATATGCGAAACACTCGTATATAATATTTTTATTGAGACAGAACGCGGCGTCTGATCAGGGTCTACACTGTTTACAAATAACTGTTTACCTTAAATGACATAAAATCATGCTCGGAATGGCAAATAATCACTTATCAACATTCAAAATACTTACATTGCTGTTTTCAATTTGCCACAATATTACAGTATCAAAATTGCAGTTGTAAAAGTTATACAAGCAAGATTGGTTGTTATTATCAATAGATCTGGATTTTATCAAGTATATGTATCGTAATTACCTCCCTTAAAACGCAGAGTTGTCAGAACTAATCATTTGAAGTAGAAATACTGTTTCTTCGAAGTAATTATAGTATAAAGTTGTCTTATAGTTTATTCGATTTTCTATATTTCAAAATAATAACACTTTCTGGTGACAACAAGTTTTAATTTTGAG